>JARHVA010000250.1:2250000-2482500 GCA_037957365.1 Torreya grandis | reverse complement strand
AACCAAATGCCACTAGATCCTTAGGTCCCTACTGGTATCTCAGCCTCACTAGCTGTTCTATAGCTATGTTCTCCCAGGCCTAGACTTGGAGTCATTTATTATGCCTGATACTCCTCCCTCTATCATATGATATCATGTAGAGTGATCATACATCTCTCATATCACCCCAATTAGTATAATCTATAAAAATCATTCACTCTTATCTAGCAATAAAAGGTCATTGATAAGAGCCATCAATATCATAACCTTTAGGATAATTATCCCCTGCACTGGTACTAGTGCTACTACTAAATCCCCTATCACTACTACTATTACTCCAAGGTCTGGAGTCCATGGCAAGGCCTCTAATGCATCTATATCTATGGTCCCCACCACTACATCAAGGTTTGTGATGCCTATCAAGTACTCTAGCACTGTTAATCAACTAGTTAAATAGGCAAATGGAAAGTTGATATCTCAAAGTGCCACCTCTCTAAAACTATCAACATATAGGCTCAAACCATACAAATCACTAGTAATCAATCTAGGTGATATAAATTTACCACCTCTAGTAGTCCCATGAGCTCCTCTATCCATATTCCCTATCACCACACTACCCAGGATCATTGCTCACATGTTGTAATGACCTTGAATCTCTCTTGCAAGTCAACACACAATAAACCAAGTCAATTATTTATTCATTTTTCCTCTAATTAATCAAGTATACCTACTTTATTATAAATTTGGACCTAGACTAATCTTTTAGGAGGCCCATTTTCTCTTCCTCTGCCTTATTTGGTCTTTTTGGTGCCCTTTCCATTTTCTCAATGATCTCACTATTTAGTAGGGCAATCTCACTATTTCATAAATCGACTCTACCATTTTCCTTTACTAGTTTTCTAAATCACCATTTTACAAAGCCTTCTCACCATTTGGTAGAAGTTCCTTGCTATTTTTAGTGATTTAACCATTTGACTTGGTGACCCTACCATTTGACTAGTGATTTCCTTCAAAATTGGCAAACTCATTGATTAAGTGGTAACCTTGCTATTTTGGTCCACAACCTTGATAAAGAGCCTATGACTTCATTGCTTTCACTTCTTATCACTATTTTGATAAAATTGTAAATTTGAATAACATTCCTCAATAATACACAATGTAGACCAAAAATGATGAAATTCTCTAATTCATTTGCACATGTCATGTGCAAGTGTCGATTTGCACTCATATATCTATAAATGGGGTATTGAATTTTATGCAATTGTTATCTTCTTCCAATTCACTTTGCATCAAGTTTAAAACCAAGAAAATTATTTTTATAGACCATTTAAATGCTCTAATTCATGTGCACACACCACGTGAAAGTACCAATATGTTCTGGTTTCCTTGAATGGGGTAATGCACCATTCATAATTGTTATCATCCTCTGATTCAACTCCAATCAAATTATGACCAAATAAATTGAAATTTTTAACCATTTTGATTAAACATGCTCCCTTATTCTAAAATATTAATTATTTTATCTTCCAAAATTGAATTAATCTTTAACCACATATCTTGATCTCAAAATGGATGGTCATAGTTGATTCTCAACATTTCTAGAAAAGTATAAATACATGAGCCACCATAGCCAAAATAAAAGATTTTTAGTGCAAATAACCTATACATAAATATTTCTATAATAACTTCACTAATTCCTTCAAATTGACTAATCAAGAAGCCAAAGCCATTGGTGGTAGAAGAGATGATTAATGTACATTATCAACCACATTGTTAAAGACTTGAAGTACCAAATCTGGGCACAAACATGTTTATGGACCGTATTTGCAGGAAAGCCACTTTGGGAGGGTATTTCTTATCTTACTTTCCTTATTAGTTTATTGATTTCGTTGACACCACCCCTCAATGGATTTGGCTTATCATGTTAGGTTCTCTATGCTTATTATTGGTTTTCATTACTAACACATGAATTAACCTACTTTAAAATCCTTATTTACAATACCTTATTGATTTGGATATATTTTAGCTTTCATTTCATATAACCAAAATCTTCCCAATGTAAAGGAGTGTAACTGAGTATGAGGTAAGACCCATACTTTTTTAAGGACTAAATGAGGCCCATAAGAAATAGGAATTGCAAAGAAACCCAACAAATATTTTTGTTTCCCATTATCCCATAGATATATGGTATGGTACCCAAGATGTGAAAAATATATTTCACTACAATAGTTTTATGATTCTATAGTATCAATTTGGTTATGCCAAAAGTAAGCACGACCCATAAAGAAATAAATTGTTAAATCATGTTGATGTGGATGTTTGTTGGTTTTTTGAACTTGAGTATTTTGCATAGGATATGGGCTTTGAATTTTCCCCATGTTATGTACCATTTAAAAATAAGTCATATAAAGATTAGGAACACCACAACTTTGTTCATAATGATCCTTAGGTAATTTATCTCCCTCATTTGTGTGAGGGATAAAACTTTGGTATTTGGAGGGAGATATGTTAAGCTCCCTTGGATGAGTAAGTATGAATAAATAATATCTATGCACATTATTATATAAATGGTTAAATGACTCATATTATTTATGAAATTATATTTCATTTAATAGGGAAAGAATCCCTCTACTAAAAATAAATTTCAATTCCAAATTCGAGGGTCTAAATGCCAACTCATATGATGTACTTTTGAATTGAATAATATAATCTTGAAGGGATTCATCATCACGTTTCTTTAAATCATGTAAATATGCTAATGTAAGTTTTAACACCTTTTGTATATTCAAATCCATGAATAAATCATCTTATAATTGTGAAAAATTGGTTAAGGAACCTTTTGGTAGGATATATAACCAATTTTGAGCCTCATTAGAAATGCTCATATGGAATACTTTTAGTAATAGTTTGTCATCTTTTGCACATTGACAAAAATAATGCACATAGTTAATCATGTGGTCAAATGGGTCCTTATGTCTCAAAAATAGAGTAAATATGGTAGTTTAAAATCTTTTGGAAAAGGATATTCAAGTATACACATGCAATAATTTGATTGTTATATGAGGTAATATTTGAATTAGTATTATAAAAAGCTATTTGCATTTCAAGTATATAAACCTATTTTTTAAGATCCTCAATAGTGTTCATTATAGAAATAAATATTCCATTGAAATGATGGTATTTTTAATATGTGTTATCATTTTTTCTAACCCATCACATTTCTTGAACTTAGGCATATGAGTATTATCACCTTCATGGATAAAAAGTACACTTTAATGATCACTAAATTTAGGATACTTTGGTAGTGGTAATGGATCTATGAATTTTGGTAACTTTGGTATATCATTTGAATATCTTGGACCATTTGAATAACTTATTTAATTTACCTTTGGTAAGGATATAACAATTTGAGCCTGAGGAATATTTAGTAAAGGCACTTCTTTTGGTATAATATATACTTTTGGTACAAATGAATCTTTTGGAAGATAAATATCCTTTAATTTATATGCCTTGGTTAATATCAGTACTAGTTCCATAATTTTAAAATTAAGATTATTTTACACGTTAGGTTTATAATGTTTCATCTTATTGATGGCTTAATGTTACTTGGTAAAGATGCCATGATGTCTTGGTTAACCTTTAAAAAAAAATCAATATCAAATGAAGGTAAGAAAAAGTCGTCACCATTGATAAGGGGGATATTATTTGGAAATTTTGGAATAAGAGGGTTTTATATCAATGAACTTGAAGTAACATCCCATTTATTAATAGTTTACAAATCCTCCATGATATCCTTATGGAGTTAGCAAAAACTATCATGATTAAATAAAGGAACACTTTTTCCACGTGAAACCAAATTTTTTGTAGAATGTAAAGGAAAAGGATTTTATATTCCTTAAGATGGATCAAATAATTTTTTGAAATGGTGGGATCTTGGACCTAATTAGAGGGATAACAACTACCACCATTAAAATCTTTGATATCATATGCTTTAGCACTTGGAGGAATGTAAGAGTAATCAATTCTTCCTTCTTTGAGAGATAGAGAGAGTTGGAGAGTTTCATAATCATAGTCATCAAAAAAATCAATATCATCCATGATGAGAGAAAAAATAACACAATGATTAGGATGAGGTAGGTAATGATAATATAAAATAAAATTCTTATGCAATGATGATGCTCAGAGATCATGGTCACCAAATGTTTAACCATAAACTGGATATGGATCCTACTATGGTAGATAGGGTTAAGAATATAAAAGTGAATAATCACAAGGGTGATAAATAGATCTATATCAATCTAATTAATTTCAAAACTTAGATAAGACATATACTAAATTTATTATGCTAAGATATTCTAAAATCAAAAAGTATAATTATGCTAGATATTATAATGATAATAAAACAAGATACTTAATTTGTTTTGATGCTAATATAGATATAGAAATGGAATAAGAAGGATGAAAACTAGAATAATATTTTGGAACAACTATTAAATTATGAATTAAGTGCCTCTGTAGCTATAGACACTTATATCATCTTGACATACATCATTATTAGTGTCTAATTGAATTAAGGTGTCTAGTGTGGAATAAAGGATGAAATAGGATGTAATCAATCATATTATTATGGATTCATCATCACCTTCACTCTAGTGTATTTTGATATAGGTTATGTAATATCATTATTTTACAAATGATCAAACCTATTGACTTTCTACGTCACCCATTCAACATGTGCTAAACTCATGAGGACAAAACAAATAGTCACACACATGCACAATGTCAAATTCTCTAAATAAGCTCATAGAAAAATGTTTCCCATCCATACATGCAATAAAAAACTATTTTTGGTTCATGTATTGACTAAGTGTTGATCCACACCAATAATTAATTTATAATACATGCCCCATACAGAGATCCTTCATTGCACTAACATGGCATGCAAGATAGAGTGTGCAGGCCTCCCCAACTTTGATTAGTGAGAGAGAGAAGTGTGTGATGAGTGGTTATAGATCATGAAAAACATGATTAATATATTCCATATTTTGATGCACTCTTATTTAAATACTTCCTAGACTTAGATTAGTGCTTCATGGATCATGATTCCTCAAGTTTCATAGGGAAGTTTGTAAGGAGGCTAGATTAAAAGGAATCAATAATCCATGATTTCATGAATTTTTTGGCCTTCACAAGGATCCTTTCCTAAATATGAATTATCCAAAGACAATGGAATGAGGGAACACATGCATATAATATGAAGTGACCACTTCAAAATTAATCAATAAACATGGCTCATGCCCATGCCAACACTACTGCCTATTTCACCCATTCCTATTCCAACACTAGTGCCTGATGGTGAAAGAAAACTAGATGGTTGATTAAGTGGTAATTATAGGTGGTAGTTGAGCTCAATTGGATGTAATACAAAACTATGTCAAAGAAAAATTAAATACATGGTAACTGTTAGGTTGTTAGAGCATGGGCATGTGATCTCTTCTGATAAAATCCCAACCACTTCTCCACTAATCATTAAATATTTTAGCCACCATAATAGTGGGTGATATTATAATTAATCTCCCATGGTCCTCTCATTTCTTATAAAATATCAGGTCCATTTTATATAAGGGGGACATATCTTAGGCACCATTCCACTGTCAAACTTTTCCCTCTAAGATCCCTCTCCTAGTATAACAAATCTTTGCCCATTCAAATTTTTAATATTGCATTGGACCTTGAGATTAATAATAAATGAGTTAATTTTATGCATTATCTATATTCTATGTGCAATATTGGTTATTGATATATGTTTGTGGATGTTCATCCCTCTCATTATTGTCTTCCCTTCACACCTATGTGCAGAACCAAAAGTCCTTGTAGGTTGTATTTTGTGTATACATGGGTCTATTTATGTGTTATTTTTAGACCATTTATTGTCCTTCATATTTATCTCTTACCTCCATGCAAAACACTTATGCATTATATTTGGTTTTAAGTTTATGTATTCAGTCTATTAGTTTTATTATGTCATTAAGTAGGTGAGGTACTTGCTCTATTTTTGGTGTATCACCTTTACTTTCCATCAAATTATTACTTTCTCCCTCCCTTTTCCCATTGTCAAAATTTATATTTAGCAGTAGATATTTATTTCATTCTACTCTTTTTATGTTTGTGCATTGGTCCTAAACTAGGTGCACTTAGAAGAGAAGGAAATTAAACTACTCAGGAGGTTTGTCCCATAGAGTGCAATAGTACCACACCTTAGGGGATGGTCCCATAGTTACATCAAATCCTTGAAATATTCATACATGTGAAAGGTCTAGAACATTATAAGTTCACATTTTGACAACAATGCCCATGCATGTTTTAGTACTAGTACCTATTCCATCGCATTACCCTTCCTAGAGCCAATGCCCATTCTGACCCAATGCATATGCCAGTACCATTTCCCATTCCTACACTAGTTCCCATTCTATCACTAGTGCCCATTCTATCCCAGTGCCCATTTAATAAATCAATTAGTTTTTCCAATATCCAAGCACTTTTTCACCATGAATAATTCAAGGGTGAAAGCTTTGAGTTATAACAAAATCCTACTTCTTCACCTTCATAGTGGTTGTGGGAAAAATGGGATAGTGGGAACATAATGTTGAGCTTCCCCAAAGACCCCTCTATCAATGAATACCACCTACATATATATTAATTTTAATATGGCTTAGACTTATGTATTTCTTCCCTACATGTTAGCTTATATGTGAATCATGCAATCTGTGATAATCAAGTACAATAGTGTCCTAGCTTGTAATTTCAAAAATATAGATCTTGGGTTATTCCTTAAGTAATTTAGACTTGTAGATGTGTTGTCCCTATGAAAAATATGGAAATAATATAAAATATGGAATCTTTCTTAATTGAATGCTCTTTGGTATGAATCCAAGTCTATGCTAGTTGAGTTTAGTGTGAGGAATGAAATTGCATATATAACACTCATATCAAGAGAATATATCACATAATAACACTTAGGATGACCATTAGGATAGATTTAATTTTCAAATTATATGAATTTATTTAATTTTACACTTATATAGGAACAAGACAACTACATTGACGTAGGTGACTATCCAGGATGTAAGTGTACAGGGAGCAAGAAAATAGGTGCAGGCTCAAAACTTGTAAAGGCATAAAATAAACATGTTTTAAGCATTCTAGGAAAGATAGAAGGCCTGGGTCATCAACATAAGACTATTTATACTAATATATATTCCAAAGGTCATAATAAAGAGAATATTCAAGACTTATGGAAGTAAGAAAAGTCTAAAATTGAGAGGAACAACCAAGGTCTGAGTTTACCAAGTGTATAAGATTGAGGTGTTATATAGTTCATAAATATCATCTACATAATTCAAACCCAATTTATTCATTTTCTTGATCAATTATCCTTTCAAGTAACCCCTAACTAATAAAACACCATTTTTTCTACTAAGTCAGCATGGGTCGACCCTATTATAAATATTAAGTGCATGTTACAAAACTAGGTCAACCTAACCAACCTAGTTTGAGGTCTAACAATTAATTTTTATTTTAAATTAGGTCATATTGTTTGACCTCATCAACTAAAATTATGAAAGGGTTAGGACTTATCCATTACTATAAATACAAAACTCATTTCAATCCAATAGAGAGGAACACTCATTTTCACATCATTATAGTTCATAATTCTACTGAATCTATATCTGAAGAAGCCATTTCTTAGGTTTTTCTTTAGAATGAAAATAGCTTATCTTATGGGAAAGTCTTAGATGAAAAGTGAGATTATTTTATCCTATATATTATTTATATATTATGATCATTACAAACCCATAATAACCTCTTGTAAAATACCATTGAGCAAGGGAGAGATTGAGACTCGACATGTTTGCCCAAAGGTAAGTATTTCTATCTCTTGTTATTTCATTTGATAGATAGATACTATGTAAATTAATATGTGTTTAATGTATAAATCTTTGCTTAGATTAACGTTATACTTAAACTCTGTGTGTGTGTGTGTGTGTGTGTGTGTGTGTGTGTGTGTGTGTGTGTGTGTGTGTGTGTGTGTGTGTGTGTGTGTGTGTGTGTGTGTGTGTGTGTGTGTGTGTGTGTGTGAGGTTATTATTTTCTTTTCATCTTCCATTTTAGGTGATCTAGGCCTTAATTTACCTACCATGATCCCTTGATTTTTTTAATTTAACCATCCCTATTTGTGCCATAATATTTAGTGAGCACTAGATTAGTTTTATTTTATGTACTTATATCTAACTAGGGTTGTTATATAGTATCATTTTTCTAAAGGCTTTAGAACCCTCTCCTTTGATTTTGTGTGATAATATATCCCTTGGTTTGGTTTAATGGATCCACTTTAGTCATTCTTTTGATATAAATAATGTTGTAATAGATGTTAGTTGATTACCTTATCCGATCTTTTACTTACTAAGTCATATAAGTTATAGATCCATCTTAATTTTTTTCATACAAACCTTACAAGGGACAAATTCTAATACATGTGAATAACATAGATCTCTCTCATTAAACTCCATTGCATATTTTACAAACACAATATAATAATATGCTCCAAATACAATACTTTCTATGTGTTTAATCCTAAAATTAATCTAGATTGGAGTTATCTAGATATTAAAGGGGTATATAGAAAATAAATGGCATAAGGGTGATAATCAGTTCTATAATATGCTAATTAGATGTTAAACTTAGATATAAATATACACTAAATTTATTATACTAAGTATAAATATGGAAAGTATAACTATGCTAAATATATAAATGATAAAGAAGTGAAGTACTTATCTTGTTCTGATGCTAATGAAGTTTTATATCTAGAATAATTTGAAATCAGGTAAGAAGGATATTTTTGGAACAATCATCAAATTATGGATTTGACACCTCCATCTCTCTAGATAGTAATGTCAACCTGGGATGGTTATGTTGATGCTACTATCTAAGTTCAATGCTAGTGTACTATATGTAATATATACTAAAATAGGATGGGACCACCTAGATGCTTCTAGGTTTTACTTCACCTTTGCTTTAGTGCATTCAAATTTGGGTCATGAATAGTTCATCCTTGTGAAATGGAAAAACCTAGCTTTTTATCTTCAATGTGACCTTGGGGGAAAATAGGTTAGTGGGCACATAGCGTCAAGCTAACACCAATGACCACACTATCAATGGATGATACCTACATAGCCAATAATCTAAAATAGGGCCTCAAACTCATATATATCTCCCCTACATGTTGGCTTGTGTGTGAATCATACAATATGTGCAAAATAAGTATAATAGTGACCTATCTTATAACTTGGCAAATTATACTCTTAGAATGTTGTTTTAATAATTCAGACTTATAGATATGTTATACCTATAAATGGTATGTAAATATGGAATCTTTTTGCAATTAAATTCTTGATAGAGTGATTTTCATAAGTGCCTTGGTCTCTTTGGACTTTTTCTAGGAGTTGTTAGGTGAGGAATGAATGAGGGTTGATATTGTATTTATATCAATCCCTTTCAAGTAATAAATCACATTAAATCACTTCAACTAACCATTAGGGTACATTTCATTTGAAAATTGGATGAATTCATGGTATTGGACACTTGAATTAAGACAAGATAGTAACATCAACACTATTTTTTATCCTAGGTAATGTTGTCTAGGGATCAGGAGAAAAGGTACAAGTTTAGAACTTATAAAGAAAGAAGATAAGTATATTTTAAGAATTATATTCAAGATAAAATCCATAGTTAATAAACATAACATTGGTTAGACTAAGATATATAGGCCAAAGGGCATAACTATAGAGTAGATGTGATACTTGTAGAATCAGGAAAAGGTAAAGAACTGAGAGGAACAACCAAGGTTTGAGTTTTCCAAGTGTATAAGACTAAGGTGCTATATATTCATAAAATATTATCTACACCATGTTACTTGAGAATAACATCATAATTTTACCTCTTAACAAACATTGATCAGGTAAAAGGCTCATTCCTAAACATGAGTCAGTGTGAGGTATAACATTGAATCATTAGTCATAACACAAATCAATGTGAGGCATTGCAAAACCAACTTCAGAAATACAAAAATTAAGGATGTATAAAGATCATACTTGAACAATGGAAACTATCTTTGATTTATATTATTTCAAAATAAAAAGGTACAATAGGGCATACTTATAAATGCTTATGCTTTAAAGATATAACTATTACTACAAACATTGATGGGGTCTATTTTAAAAACCTCAAGGTTGATATAAACAATAGGAGAACAATTTGGATTATTACCATATTATAACACATGGGACATGATATATATGAGTTATGATATACCCTAACTTTTACTAAATTTCTTGTGTACATTATATTACCCATTGAATGTGGGCCAAAAGTAGTAGACATTGTTATATGGGTAATGGATCAACAACCACATTTGACTTTACATCTTGGATAACCCTATTTGACTAATATGAAAACAATTATCAGTACTAGAAATTAATTCCTTAATGTTCAACATGACAATAAAAAAATTTATATCCCACATGATGGATGTGATGATAGATAGATACCATGGCTTCCAGTAGATAATTACCAAAAAACACCAAGTAGTTTGTAATAGTTTAATATAAACAATTTTGACAAACAAGGCCACCACACAATACCTTATGAATATGAGAATTTTTTAGACTATCCTATTCTTTTCAAATATTTAAAAATATATAAAAAATTAAATATTCCAAACATACAAAAACTCAAATATTCAATAAAATACAAAAAAAATCAACTCATTAAAAAATACAAAAAAAATCAATATTCCCATGTTTTATTATTCCTTGGCACTTGTGTTGTTTACTTTATGTTAGTAGATAGCATATCATTTTTTTTATATATGCACATATGTTTTATGTATATGTTGAGGGTGATATAAATACCCAAAAACATTGTATATGCACTTACAGATGTTGGATCTCTCCTTTACCCATGTCATATAGTACATTGGGGGCATTTGTTTTTTTTATCACAATTGATACATGTTACATAGCATTTTTCATAATTTTTACACTATCATGTTTGAGATTAAATACTAATGATTACACATGTCTATATCCATGCTCATATTTTTCACAGTGTGCTTTATATGCTATGTTACATAACATTTTTTCTAACACATATATGCAGAGACTAATATGATAAGCTTATGATGGTTATTTATGTTTCATCTATTTTTCACTTCTTTGAGTGTATTACATTATTTTTTATTTTCTTGTGTCAAATTTGAATATGTTTATTTATTTTTGGCCCTTGTGTCATTGTATGTTGATTAGACATTTGACTATGCATTATATGGATATTTAAATATGTCATCCCTTTCAATTATGTGGCATTTGGACATGCCCCTTATATGAGGTCCCCTTGAACCATTATTTGGAATTAAATTGAGTGATCTTGTGTGTGTGCTTGATTGTTTTTTGATCTTGTACTATTACTCTCTAGACATTGTCATGATATATATCATGTATATTAGGACTTGATGTGATCACATACTATAAGATGTATTAATATATCTACTTCAACATGTTATCCCTATATGTTATGAGTCATACAAAGATTATATATTAACCTTATAATTTTGAGGTAAATTTCCTACCATATTATATTTCCCTCACATCAAAATTGATGGCATCTCAGTGGGGGCATGTCATAGAAGCATGACCACCATTTTCACAATTTCTAAATTTTAGTGGGTCATTTCATAAATACATAACCTCCAAACTTACACATTTTCTCATTTTCTATATTTTAGTGGGGGCATGTCATAAAAACATGACCTCCACACTTATACACTTACTCAATATCTTTATATTTTAGTGGGGGCATGTCATAAATACATGACCTCCACACTTGAAAAAAATCCATTTTAATTCCATGATTTAGAATACACTTAGGTCAGAATCCTATACATTGTACCAAATTCATAAATTTGAAACAAAAAATTTCATATTTGTGACACATGTACTCTAGCTTAAATATAGTAGAGGTGCATATGCCATGCTATTGCACCAAAAATTGTAAAATTTACCAATTATACTACTCATAATGATGCAATGATTATAACAAAATGTAATGTTATCAATCATTTTCAATTACTACAGTTGGTTCATTTTATAAGTTGAAGAGATTAAATAATTAAATGTCACTATATTTATAGGTTGGATTGATTAAATCATCCAATATCACTATATTTATATGATGGGTTGATTAAATCACCCACCCTCACAAAATTATATATATTCGCACTTGAGTTAAGTGACTGAGATATATTGATCTCAATGTTCATATCAAAACTCATCCTTACGTTAGATTGGGGGAAAGAGACCTTACAACCACCCTCTTCAAAATCTTTAAGCTTTAGGTCTAAACCTTTTATAACTCTAATGATTCATGCAATATCATCTTTACCAAGAGAAAGTATCGAGAGGCAACATGGTTGCATCAACACATAGGTGTACTCCTTCCTTTCTCACTTTATTTTAATGAATTTCAATTATTTTAAAATTCAAATTATATGCATTTATTTATACTATAACATGTTCTTATTTATAGGTCATACACCAACAAATCACTCAAAATGAGATCAAGAAAAGACAAGGTGTGTTGTACACACCTAGGTACACATTTATTTCTTTTAAACTAATTTCATCCTTATGCATTAGTAGATTAAATGGGGAAGGATGGGAGAGGTATGGAAATGTACATACTAAAACTAAATATTTATAGCATCCCAATCTTGCAAATTTTATAAATATCAATCAGGGCTCTAACCTTCATTTCTAGACCTCCCTACTACCAAAAGGCTCATATTTTTCATCTCATTATGCCTAAATGCTTATCTTTTAGTTTTATCCATATCATTTTGATGACCTAGGTCACCTATACTTCACAAAAATATTTAAACATGATAAAAATCATTTATTGTTAGTTTTAAATTCGTACATGTTTTATAATATTTTGGACACTATTGGCCATAGAGGGACACTACCACCTATGATAGTGTCTATATCCTTATATCTAGTATCCAATTGCCAAAATTAATCTAAATTGTAAATATTTTAAAACCTATGAGTTTGCCTATTTGTCTTATTGAACCATACAATGAGATATTTTCAAAAGGTGTGGTATAAATATATGTCTAAACCTTTTCATTCCTCATCTAGCATATACCAAGAAAAAACCTACTAAGGTGTTACAATCTGACTTTATATCTTATTTCATAGACTATTATATGATTTACAACATATTTTTATACTATTTAGTTGTACTTTCAAAACTATTATTTTGACATTATTATATGACTTTATATTTTGATTAGATCATGTCTTAATTAGTTTTGGTTGATACTTGACTAATTTTTATAGCTATGGATTATGTCATAAATTAGGTAATTCAATTATCATGATTCATTATTGATTTTGAATCATTTATAATACTTTATACTATTCAATTATATTATATTATTACCATGTCATTCAGGTGTTACTGATTCCATTTGTGGTTATAGGTATAGGTACATGAGCTAAGCTAGCAATAGATTCTGGTAGTCAGGAAAATAAAACATAGGGGAAGTGAGTAATCAGATGATACCAACATAGGTAAAAGGGATAATATGCATATTCATCTATTCATTTATGTATAAATAGTCTATCTTTTTTTCTTTCATTTTAGTTGTGTTTTCCCTCTCACTTTTTAATATTATCTTATTATTATTCATTTTGATTTCGATCATACTTGTGCTTGACCATCATATGGATTGGTTTCTTGATTTCACCTACCTTATTTCATTTTGATTATCATTTATTATACCACTTTATTCATTAGTTATCTTATGAGGTTTATTATCTTGATGTTAATTTGTGATCCCTTGGTAGTGTTGGTTTGACCTCTTGTTTATTATTTTTATTTACTTTATGTAGAAGGACCCTAATGTTGTTTTTTCAAGTTTTGATTTTTTTTAATAATTACCTATGTGAAGGGGTTGTGTGCCTTTAAAAAAATTTAAAAATAGGTCATAATGACCAAAATATTGGTTAATGGGATTAAAAAAGGCATGCCATCATTTGGGTAGATTTGGCTCTCCTCCCATAACACCACATTAAGTATTTAGAGGGAGGTGTAATAAAAATAATTAAGGGAAATAAAAAAACCCTAACAAGGAAAAATGGTGACAGTTATGAGTAATGGGGATTGAAAAAAATATCAAGAGAGAGGAGGGTGAATGGAGCAGCTTGAGCTATGGGAAATAAAAAGGGAGGAGAACATAGTCTTTGAGGAGAAAAATTAATAAAATTAGAAAAACTCTATTCTACTTCTGAGAGTGCGAGGTTACTCATAGGTAAGTGATGCATTATTTTGTAAAAGGAAAAATAATGAATGTTTATTTATTTATATTGGGAAAATAAAAATAAATTATTTGCAAGCTCATGAGGAATCCATGAACTTCCTGATGAACCTACAAAGCCCCAAATTAATTTATATCAATATGAATCCCTTATTTTTAATTATTAATTAAATTGATTAGGTATGGCAAATTGGTACAACCATGCCATTTGGGAATTTTGGGTTTAAAACCTATGCCTAAATTTTCTCCTTCAAAATTCAATTTGTCACAAAAACCCTTTTTTTAGGTTTTAAATGTACTTGTTTTCTCTTGAATGCTTAGTTGTTTTGATTCAAACTAGGGTATAACATTTTTTAGTTGTATATAATTATTCTGATTGGTTTTTATTTTGATATTTTGCTTATTTTAAGTAATAGATAAATTGGGGTTTTACCCTAGCATATGAATGCATCATTATTGGATAAAGTTGGATTTGTTTGACCTGGTGGAAAGAGTTTCACCTCTATTGGTTTTATTTTATTTTGTGTATCTTATTTTTAAGTACCTGGGCCAAGTCATTTTTCTTAGATGTTATTATTTTTCCTGGTAGTTTTTAAGGAAATTGACCCAACTATAATAGGGTCATTTATAATATTTTTCAATTTTTTTGCATACTTGTTGCAAGCAATTAAATGGTTGTACTTGATTGTATGGTGTAAGGGTAATGAGTTTATTTTTTGGGTGTTTTTAATGAACTAGTTTCAAATGTAAATAATATGTGAATGTTTCACATTTACCTCTTGGTTATATGTAATGTTTTCACCTCATTATTGGTATTAGGCTATGTTGTTTGGCCATTGGTATAATTGAGAATATGATGAAATATTATTAGCTTTGCTTTTATATTCCAAATAAGTATTAGAAAATTCTTTGGATAAAGACAAAGATTGCCAATGCTAGTGTGACTATTTTGAGTCAAGTTTAAGCTTGAATTTTAGTTATGAATTTATTGTCTATTGAAAGTTAATTATAGCTATTATGATTTTAGTGATGGATTATGTGTCCCTATTGTTCACATCCATGTCTCAAAATCTTGAAGGCCAAAATTCACCACCCAATTGATGGTTGGGGGTGGTGAGGGCCACCAATTGGGGGGCTCATAGGATGGGTCATGTCAGGTTGGTTCATATGAGGATGCATCTCTTGGTTGGTTGGAATTGAATAAAATCTTTGGTAGCATGTTATATTTAATTTTAATTTATTATTGGTTTCCCATAGCACTTCTTATAAATTCCAAACTATTAATTGCTTGGTATATTGGACAAAGTTGGAAATATAATTATACTTGCAGCATTGATGTATAGATATCTTTATTTAATCATTAATTTATTTATTTTCCATTATTATATTATTTATATGTTCCATATTTCAATTCGATTTAAGCATTTTGTAACACTTGTTAAATTATAAATGATCAAATGAATTGAAAGGCTACACAATTTCTAGCTTGAATTTCATTGTTCAATTAATTAACTATGGTGTCAGTAATTATTTTGGTTAGATAAAGGTTATTAATTAGATTATGTAGAACATAATAAATACTAGTTGGATTCATACAAAAATTGAATTTTTATTCCCTTATTAATCATGCTAATATTGTAGTTTTGATTTTTAATAGTGATTAAACTTAAGACCATACTTGCATAAGAAGATAGTTTTTGTATAATTTATAAACTATTGTTTAGTATTTTGGTATGCATCATAATAAGTTCATTTTTATATATTGAGATACACTATGTATTGGGTTTATGTAATTGTACATAAGTTCTCATTGTGGCATGATTAAGCTTGTCATTGACAAGATTTAACTTGTTATTGAAACTTCTTTTCCATTAAGATTTGTATGATCTATGGTTTTCCCCTAGCATGATAAAACCAAGTGAAATTATGATTGAATTCAATAATTAAAATAGGGATTGGAATAATTAAAATTATTTAGATTGAGCATCTTTCTCTGAGTTAAAATTCTCTTAGTTTTATCATTGAAGTTTTATAAATCATATCATGGGACAATTGAGTGCAAAGTTTTAGATGGCTATTTCATACTGAAAGTGTGATGCACTTGGATTTATAAGATATGAATTAATTTCACTTTTAATATGAATATATTATCAAATTATTATTTTTAATATGGTTCATACTTCTTAGTGGTTGTTCATTAACTAATATATCAATGATGGAAGGTTACTAAATTGAAACTATGGTGCCATGAATTAAGATACATTTAAGAAGGTTCATCCTTGGATTAAAAGGTTATTTAATTTTAAGAAGTTAGTTTAGCAAAGAGAATGATTTGGCTGAAAATGGAAATAAGCTTAATTAATTTTTGTAACATGAATATGAATAAGTTATTGTTGGTGCAAATGGTTTTGATGTTATTAGAAAAATTATTAAGAGAAGTTAATGAATAATGCAAAGAATTAAAATTTCATAAATTAAATATAATTAACATACTTTTATTATGATCAATAAATCTAACCTACATATATAACTAGTTATTATGGATATAAATTAGTTGAAAAGTGGGTAACACTATAGAGAGTTATTATCTAAGTGAATGTCTACAAGATGGTCTAATATTACCATGAGAGAAAGTTAAGTATTACATTTCAATGGTATGATTCTCACTTGTGTGATGACATTAGTCTGTGACAAGACCATGGTAACTTAACTGGATTATAATAGTAAATTTCTTGGTGTAATATGCTTAGTGATAAGTGCATCAAGGAAATCTAGAAAATAAAATAAACTAAGAAACCAAATGAAATCTTATTCTAAACTAACTTAACCTATGATAAAGATAAAAATGAAAGAAAAAAAACTAAATTATACCTTAGCATAAAAATAATCTTTCTCCACTGTGATTCAAATTTGATTTACTCTTCAAAATGTGGTTGTTCACTCTTCCAACACAAGGGGAAAATGGGCAACATCATGGTATGCAATCTATTATAATCTCAGCATAATAAACTTGTAAAAAGAAGCTTGAATAAATTGGAGGAATAACTTCTAATTTATAGAATTTGGAAATGGATGTGAACCATCCATCTTGAGATGAAGATCAAGGGATGAGAATAAAAGGTAATTTTTAATTCATAATGGGACTCTTGAATTAAAAATTAGAGTAGAGAACATGTGCAACTCATAAATGAATATAAAATTCATTTGGGAGAAAGATATGATATAAAATTAGTAAGTGGATGTGAGGTGGATTATTAAATTGGAGAAAATTAAATCATGGAAGATAATGGGAATAAATGTGGATTATTAAATTGGATCATAGAGGATAATGTAAATAAAGGTGGATTACTAAATTATATCATGGAGGATGATGGGAATAAAGGTGGATTATTAAATTAGATCATGGAGGATAATGGGAATAAAGGTGGATTATTAAATTATTAAATTATATCATGGAAGATAATGGGAATAAAGGTGGATTATTAAATAAGAATGGTGGAGGATAGGTGGAGCCTTTAGGCATGTGAGAATAATTTTGATTTTTTAGATTTATAAAAATTATAAATTTCTAAAATCCATATAATAATTAATTAGAGGAAGATTAGTTAATTAACTTTATATTAATTTAGGGATAATAAAGTAGTGAATAATGAATAGTGAATAGTGAATGATGAATAGTGATTAGGGCAAATTAAGGATGATTAGAGAGGATTAGAGATGATTAGGTATTTAGTGAAAAGAAGGCTAAAATCAACACAAAATGTTTGATTTTAAGTGTCTACATTTTGACCCTCTTTGAGAAGTCATTGCGATACATTATCGAAGTAATGACTTTTCAAAGAATGAAAAAGTTGATGAAAAGGTGGGAAAAAATAAAATAAAAAATTAGATGAAGAAATAATGGATGTTATGATTTTATCATTTATAATCGATAGGTGGAGTTTGGATAGAATAATAAGATAATGATTGGAAAAAAAATGAGGGACCCATGATGATGCCCACTCAAGTATTTGTATGATAAAGTGGAGGAACACTTGAAATGATGTAGCAGGAAAAATGATGAAGTGGTGAGAATGAAGGACATCAAGAAATTGAAGCACTATAAATCAATATCAAACTTGCAAGATTAAATTTGGTGTTAAATTATTTTCCCCTAGCTAAAAACTAGAGAATAGATAGGAAAAAGAGTATTTCTTTCTTGAAAGCTGCACACTTGGATGGTGCTCAAGACTCAAGGGTCACATGAGTAGAGGTGGGAATGATATATTCTGGTAAGTTACGGTCCTTAAAATAAAAAATATAAATTTTCAAATTTGAGAAGAATATTTTATAGAATTGATACTTGTAAGTAGTTGATTAAGATTGATAGCATTTCAATTAATTGGGACCTAAATTTGTGGAGAAAAACTATTGAAAAATATGAAAAGGATGGGTTGGAGGGAAAAAAATTGGAATGGGAGGGGATAGGTTATAGAGAGAGGATGAATTGGAAAGTGTAACCGTATGGAGATTGCATGGATGGTTAGATAGTTACCTTATGTTTGTTTTGGCTTGTTTTGGAATTTCAACATGAATAGGTGAGTAAGAGTGGAGTAAACTAGGTTTTAATTTATCATAAAACAATAATCACCAATGATATGAAATAACCATGATGAATACCTATGTTTGATGCATAAGGACTGAAAAGGTTATAAGATGTGCAAAATAGAGTGAATCATGATATGGAAAAATCATAATCGCACTATAGTGTAAGACACAAAATAATATTGACTCAAAACATGATAAAAAAATAAGTGGAAAGAAGATGAATGCAATTAAAAAGAAAAAATAAAAGTATATACAAATAAAAATGATGAGTGTAAGATAAAATAATTAAATCAAAAGACATATGACAAGAAAATAAAGATTAAACAACTATAGAAAAGATAAGTTCAATAGAATCACAACAAAATAGAGGTGAAAACTAAATCAATTGACATCAAAAAAGGAAGCAAATGATAATACTAACTTATTAGTCCAGGGTTGAGACTTTTGGTAGCCAAAATCATTGAATGACATATGAGGATGCTCAAAGATAACCATGTAATTTTAGAGATAAATGAGAACAAGTGAAATCATAGTTTGGATGAATAGAAATGATGGATATAGTTGCCAAATTGACCCCAGGGGTCCCATACCCCTAAACATTGCCTACATAGTCTAAATGCTCTTACCATTGAAAATGGTGTGAACATCCATGATAATAGGGATAGACTTCAAGCCACATGTAGTTCTCCCAAAAAGGGGGAAAAGAAAAAGGAAGGAGGGAATGATAAGAAGAAATAGATAGAGGATATAAAATGAGTGTTCACCTGGTTAGTGATGAAATAATCATAATGTCCACAACATCTAAGGCAAGAGAGAGATAATAGATGAGTGGGCATTCATATAGTGACAGATATAGTAATGGTGTCCACCTCATCTAAGCTAAGAGAGGGATAATAGATGAGTGGGTACTCATAGAGTGACATATACAGTCACATTTTCCACTTCATCTAAGGTAATAAAGAGATAATAGATGAGTGATCACTCATATAGTGACATCTACAGTCACACTATCCACTATATCTAGGGGCAAAATAAGACACACTAAGAAAATGGGTGCACCAACATTAGAAGGGGAGATAAGATGAGTGTAGATAAGAATTATTAGGTTTTAGAGATCAATACAATGGTAAATTTTAGCAAAAAACCTTGGGATGAAGTTGGACAAATGGTTTGATAATGGGAAAAAGGGTTGGAAAATGGTTGTGAGGTGAAGGGAGTAATTGGAAAGGGACAAGGTATTGAAATATTACCTATACATAACATACAAAGACATTGAAGGAAGAAATGGATGTACTTTAAGCAATTAACCTAACAATAATTTGTTCATTAAAGCAAGAGAGTGGAAGACATAAGGAAGCAAATAGGGATATACATGTAGAAGTAATATAAACTAGTGACCGCACTCTAATGAGTGAGGATCTAGAGTTATAATGGGAGAATATAAGGGAGATCCAATAAGGGATGATGTGAAGGTATACAAGGAGATGGATGAAGTAGGAGTGATAAGATAGTGAGGTCATAGATAAATATGAATATGGATAATGATGTAGTAATCAATACATAGATAAGGAGGGGAAAAAAAAGATCATGAAGCACAAGTAATGTCACCAAGTGAAATCAAGGAGGAAGATAAAAATGAAATGAAATGGAGAAATTAGAAGAAAAATAAATGGTAGAAGATGGGGGTGTGAGGAATGTGCCAAAAAATAATAGATTGGGGAATTGAAAAGTAATGTGAGAGAATGTTATCAAACATGAAGGGGAAGGGGATGATTAGAAATATCAAAAGCAACGAAAGAAATGAAAAGAGGTCTAAAAGAGACCAAGGAGAAAAAAAATTGGTGATGAAAATGAAAAATAAGGAAACACATGGAAGAAATGGGAATGTGAGGAAAGAGGAGTGGAATAAGAACGTAAAAAGGAATACAAGAGAGTGAAGAATCACTTATTATCATGACCAAGTAAGCATAGATAGGAGAAACAATGATAGGAAAGGAGATGAACAGTGAAGTAAAGCATATGGTGGTGTTAGAGATAAGAATGGGATGGAAGATGTGAAAGGGGTTAATAAAAATGGGGGGAACCAAAGGATATGTGGACAAGAAGGTGAAGAGGTAGGGTAGGTGTCAATCAACTTGTTTGAAGAGATTAACAAGCTGAATGGGTGATTAGAAGAGATTAATAAGCTAAAAAGTGGTGAGGTGGTGAAGAAATAGGGAATATAAAATGGATGATAGGAAAGGGAAGAAGTGAAGTAATATATAAACACAATGAAAGGGAATAAGATGAAAATAAGAGATGAAGATAAGGGATGATAAGAAAAAAATGAAGGATGAAGTAAGAGGGTTGACAAGGATACAAAGCACAAACACTCACGTAGATGCAAAAGATAAGTGTGTACAAAGATGGAAGGAGGAAAAGGGGAATTCAAAACACAAGAGGATAGAATAGATAAGAAGAAAAGGGAAAATATGGAAGTCTTATCAAAGGATAAAGACCCATTTGGAAGCTAGTTGTGGAGGAAAAAATAAGATAGAAAGGATGAAAGGATGAAAATAAACCAAACAATAAGAATGGAAAATGGAAAAGGTGGGAAGAATGGGAAATTAAAAAAATGGTGGCATATGTAAGACGAAAAGAGGGATTCAAAAAAATGGGAAACACAAGAGAAGAAGAAGATGTGCACAAATGAAGACTAGAATAAATAGAAAGAATACAAGATGTAAAAGATGGGAAAGATGAAATCAAAAACCAAGAATTCAAATGAAAATGTCTTAAAATTGGTGGAAGATAAGTAATAAGTTGGTAGCAAAGAAGATAAAGATGTAAAAATTTTCATTTGTGTACAAGGGAACATGATGATATGGAATTGGTGAGGAAAATAAAGTGATGAAGAGGGTATGACAATTTGCCAAGGTCAAGGGGAAATGATTAGGTTGGGTTAAAGAAGACAAAGGATATAGAGGGAAAGGTTGTAAAGAAGTGGAGAGTGGGACAAAAATAGGAAAAAGTGGGTGGGGGAATGAGGAATGAAGCATGCACAATAAATGCAATAAAAGGTGATGGGGAGACCAATGAAGTGGAGTAGATGGTGGATGTATATGAGATAAGAGAGGCAAATGAGGAAGGTTATCATTCCTTGTTTTAAAATAGATTGATCAGCTATAAAAATGGTTAAAAGAGATTGACAAACTAGAGGGAGGGAGATGGTGAAGAGATAGGTAGAGAAGTGGAGGAAGAGAAATTAGGTGAGAAAGGAAAATAAAATAAATGATGTGGCTAGGCTAACCTCAGTAAATGATCTCTACCTACATAGTCCAAAAAGACCTCAAGCCAATGTAGTTCTCCCAAACATGCAAGTAAAAACAAATAATAAACATTAGATGATGTTAAAATATAAATATTTTAGGAAAAATTCAAAGCTTCCCTGATATAGATGCCCTAAGCAATAGGGAATTGTTAGCAATGGAATTTAGTGAGAAAAAAATATGAATAATGGGGAAGGTAATTAGTTTTTAGTGGTCAAGCTTCCCTTAGAATTTAAGTAGTATTTACATAGTCCTTGGACATTAGGCCAATGTAGTTCAATACATATGAGAAGTGATGAGAAAATGTGTTGATGGATAAAGGGTAAGATGAACCCATGGATGTTATTAACCTACTTAAGCTAATGATTGCATATTGTGATTTATTGAGATGATGGATTGATTTGCCCCTAAATAATGATATATGCAAGGAATGGACTAGGAATGATATTTTTAAAGATAAATTGCACGTTTTGAGGTACCCCATGAATCAGGGTTCATAGGAGCAGATATAGAAATGATATATCTTGTGGAAAATCTATGAGCTCATTCTGGTCAATTATTTAAAGAATAACTGAGTGAGTGAGTGAGTGAGTAAGTGAGTGAGTGAGTGAGTGAGTAAGTGAGTGAGTGAGTGAGTGAGTGAGTGAGTGAGTGAGTGAGTGAGTGAGTGAGTGAGTGAGTGAGTGAGTGAGTGAGTGAGTGAGTGAGTGAGTGAGTGAGTGAGTGAGTGAGTGAGTGAGTGATTGAGTGAGTGAGTGAGTGATAAACTTATAGAAAAAGGATGGATATTGTGATGTTGTAGTCAAAATCGACAGGTGTGGGAGATTGAGTGGAAATAGTAAAAAGTGATTATGAATGATTGATATGAAAACATAAACAAAGAAGTTAATTGATAACATGGATTAATGAGGATTAATCACAATATAGATTGTATATGCATGGGTGGAAGAAAGAGGTGATTATGGGATGCATTGGGTAACAAATTTGGTTTGAACCATGACACTTTTCACTAGTTTTCACTCATGGATGAACTATTTTGATTTTTTTGTTTCTTTTTTTATTTTGATCTTTTATTTTATCTTTTTTATTTTCTTTATTTGTTTTTTTTTAATTTTTTTATTTTTTCTTTGAGATGTTTGACTCACATGCCCTCTACGGAGATGGATATTACAAGAGACTTACTATACAAACTTGACAGTAGAGGACCAAACATTAATGATATACCATGTATCTCTATGTTTTTATGAGAATTTTATGGAAAATTATTATATATATGAGAACAAAAATGTATCAAATGGATGCAACATGATGGATATGCCTAAAACTTTGTGACAATGCTAATAGTTGTTTTGCAGGTGATGACCTAGTTATTTTGTTTACACAACATATGACTTTCAATTTGCATCAAAGGAATGAAAAGGGGAATAAGATAGGTATGAAATGGTGAAGATGAAAACCAAAAATAAAAAATATTACATGGAAAAATAAAGTGATCTAATCCTTACGAGCAAAGGGGTAAAATGTAATTCTTGCTAAACTCACAAAATATTAACTTTATTAGTTGTGTCTAGAGAGAACTAACCCTGATAGAATTAGTAAATAGGATAAAGTTACCCTTTTCAACATAGACATATAGATAAGCTTTCTATAAAAAAAAAAATCTTTGGACACCTTTTGATTTAATATGCAATATAGTTTTTTGTGACCCCCTACATGTAGTCTCATATGACTAGGAAGACACATGGGCTCATCACCAAAGAATATACATAGGTGAGTAAGGGCATCTCTTCCCAATGCTAATCCCATGCAACTAGTGAGATGCAAGGTCTCAACACTAAAAATCAAAAAAGGGTGATATATTTGGAATTTTAATTTGATGTTGCTTAATATTTAGATAAGGGTCTCATTTTATTTGAAAAGAATTTACCCCCAAGCCTTGGCCCCATGCAACTAGTAAGATGCAAGGGTTCATCACCTAAGACCAAGAGAGGAAAGTAAATTTGCCATTTTTTTTTTGCATGCTAATGTTTTCTACGTAGAGGGAACTATAAGAGGAGACTATGTCATGGACAAGCTTGTAGACTAAGCTATAGCCTAGTATTGTCTAAGTCTTGCAAGAAGATGTAGGGAAAATAGATGTACTATGCTCGTAAGAATGAAGGCAAGAACTAGTGTAATTATAATTTTTAAATTTTTTTCCATGGGATAATAGGGTGATATGAAAAAGTGAAATGATATGATAATCTATATTTTGAGAATTTGTGTTATGTGAACTAACAACTAAATGATCACCAAACATGACATCTGATATGCAAGATAAAGTGTAAATGATGGAAAATGCAATGCAACAAGAGA
This sequence comes from Torreya grandis, assembly GCA_037957365.1. Taxonomy (NCBI): domain Eukaryota; kingdom Viridiplantae; phylum Streptophyta; class Pinopsida; order Cupressales; family Taxaceae; genus Torreya; species Torreya grandis. Next base: position 2,457,834 of record JARHVA010000250.1, on the reverse strand, counting down.
AATGTGAAATACAATTATAAATGGGCTTACCCCAAGTGTCAAGATACTTTTAGACAACAAGTTATTGTATTTTTTATTTTATAAATTTTTTTTGATGTTTTATGATTTTTTTAATGTTTTTGAAGTTTTATGGTTTTCTTTTTTTTTTTAAGTTTTGACAACTAAGATATACACAATAGCATTAGAATGATTTAGACATGGAATCTTTTGAGGTGCATGATGTTCATCAGTTCATCAACCTTTTTTCCATTTTTAATAGCCAATTTATAGGCTCTAGAGCCATATTTGACAATGATAACTTATGGACCCAACCAACTTGGTTCTAATTTTCATTTGTTCTCTCGCTCAACATTTGTATTCTATTGGTTTTCCTTGAGAACAAGATCTCTTATTTCAAACTCCCTAGATTTAATCCACTTATTATAAATATGGCAAAGGAAAGTGTGGTATACTTTCAAATGGTTTAAAGCATTAATTATTTTCTCATATATAAGGTCTAGTTCACTAAGGCATGAAATATGATAGGATTCTTCATCAATGATTTGTTGTCAATATATATGCAAAGATGGAGCCTTAACTTCGATTGGTAGAATAAACTCACTACCATATAAAATGGAATAAGGGGTTACCCCCGTAGATGTTTAGATGCTAGTGCAGTATGCCTAGAGGTTTAAATATGGTTGTGTATGTCAATCATGACCAATTTCATTGACAACTCTGTTAAGGATGCACAATTTTTTTTTATTGGTTACCTTAGCTTGGTCATTTCCTTGAGGGTAGTAAGGAGTGGACCACTTATGATTGATTTGGTAAGTATGACAAAGAGATTTAATATTCTTATTCTTAAACAATTTTCCATTATTAAAATGATGGTGGAAGGGATACCAAAGTGACAGATAATGTGGTTTAAGATAAATTTGGAGAATTTTTTTTTGGTGACATAAGTAAGGGGTATTACCTCAACCCACTTTGTAAAATAATTTGTTGCCATTATGATATGCTTATGGCCTTTAGAAGAACTAGGATTTATTTTTCCAATGAGGTCTATCCCCCATGTGGATAATGGCCAGGGTGTAGTGATAGGTTATAGATCTTGTGATGGACTATGGATAAGGTCTCCATGTTTTTGACAAGGTATGCATTTCTTAACATAGGCACATGAATCAGATTCCATTGTAGGCTAATAGTAACCTACTCATAAAAGCTTCTTTATAAATACCATTCCACTCAAATTTACCCCAAAAATTCCCTCATGAACTTTCCTAATAGCCAAAATTGATTCCTTAGAATTCAAATAACGTAAAAGAGTTATATCATAGCCTCTATGACACAAACTATTTCCAATGATGGTTTAGTGAGAGGTGCATTGGATAAAGGACTTGCATTGATTATGGGACATTTTAGAGGGTATGGTATTATTATGAAGATATGTATAAATGTCAAAGTACCATGGGGAAGTGGGACCAACCACTTCACAAACCATTTCTGAATTAGGTGTATCATGAGTTGGTATCATTAAGTACTCAACCAAGAACTTGTTATGTTTTGTGCTTAAATACAATAGGGAACCAATGGTATCCATAACATCTGTTACTCTATTGTTCATTCTTGGCACATGTTTAAATTGGATGTATTCAAAAGACAATGTCAAACTATTCACCATTCACTTATAAGGGATCAACTTATAATCGCAAGCTTGGAATTCATTAATGACTTGATTTATGATAAGCTTAAAATCACAAAACATAAGAGGGTGTTTGATTCCCCATTATATTTCCATTTTGAGGTTTGTTATGAGACCTTCATACTCTACTATGTTATTGGTACAAGGGAATTTGATTTTAAAATCCTTGGGAATGAAATCCCCATCAAGTGTGACCAACCTACCCCTGATCTATGATTGGTAAAAGAACCATCAAAGAAGAGCTATTAAACTGGAGACTTGTTCATAGACATTATTGCTTCATCTGGGAACTCTACAATAAGAGGTGCTTTATTGTTGAGTGGTACTTTAGCCAATACATCTGCTAAGACCTATCCTTTGATTGATTTTTGATTAACATACTCTAAATCAAAATCACTAAGAATCATAACCTACTTACCCATTCTACCTATTAGAGTTGTTCTAGATAAAATATATTTAAGAGGGTCTATCTTAGCAATAATATTGGTTTGATTATTGAGCATGTAATGTCATAGTTTTTTAGAAGAAAAAACAACTAATAGACATGTTTTTTATATCTAAGAATAGTTGAGCTCATATGATATCAAAGTTATACTTAGGTAATATACTTCCTATTCTTTTCCACTATCATCATGTTGTGCTAATAATTCCCCTAGTGCAAACTGAGAGGCTGAAATGTATAACAAGAAAGGTTTACCAACAACAGGTGGCACTAGTAATGGTGGGTTAGAAAGATAATGTTTAAGATTTTTAAATGCTTTTTCACAACTCTCATTCTAAGTAAAAGGAGTGTCTTTCTTTATCAAAAATGTGAAAGGGTGATAAATGTCGGCAAGTTGAGATATAAATCTTCTAATAGCTTGAATTTTTCCTTGTAGATTTCTAAGTTGTTTAATAGTCTTAGGTGGAGGCATATCCATGAAAGCTGAAAATTTAGAGGGATCAACTTCTATACCACATTTTGAAATAATGACCCCTAACAACTTTCTCAATGTCACAATGAACACACATTTATTAGGATTCAATCTCATTTTATACTCTCTCATGTGCTCAAAAATATGGCAAAGCACCTGAAGGTGTTTTTTTCTAGATTTAGATTTAGCAAGAATATCATCAATATAGTCTTCCATAATATTATGAATCATGTCATCGAAAATGACAGTCATTGCCTACTAGTATGTGGATCCAACATTTTTCAAACCAAAAGACATTAGTTAGTATCAAAATGTTCCCCATGGAGTTGTAAATGCAGTTTTGTGTTAGTCTTCAGTAGTAATTTTTATTTAATTATAGCCTAAAAATCCATCAAGACAACATCTCATAGCCTATAGTTGAATCTACAATCATGTCTATGTTGGGCAGTGTAAAATCATCTTTTGGGCAAGATTTTTTGATATCACAAAAATCCATGTAAACTCTGAGCCCTTCTAGTTTCTTTGATACTGGTACAATGTTAGATATCCAATATGAATAATCAATGGGATGTATAAAACCAACAACCAATTGCTTATTTAGTTATTTTACTAATAGTTAAATCTTAGGATGCATCTTATAAAGCTTTTGTTTGATTGGTTTAGCATCTAAATGCACCACAAGGTGATGTACAACTAATTTTGGATGAAGCCCTAAAATATCTACATAAGACCATGTGAATATGTCATAGAATTCATGAAGCAGAAGTGTAAATATGTCCTTTTCTTCTTGAGTAAGTGATATGTAAATTTTAATAATTTTAGGATCTTCTTTAGTGTTAATGTTCATAGGAATAGTTTCTTCAACAACGAGAGTTGATCCATCTTTGTAATTTAGGGGTGGTGTAATAATATAGAAATCTTCCTCAAAATCAGTTTGATTGGATGTAGAAGTTAAACTGATATTTTTATGTAATTTATGTTCCCCAAAGTATGTTGAATCATCTAACTAAATTAGAAACCCTTTCTTGTGGTCGCTTGCTAGAATCTAATCCCTTATTCTCAAGAATTTGTAAATATCCTTATCATTCTAAAAATGATCAAGTGAAGGTGTTGTGTGTTGGTCCCACTATATGAGGGATGGATATATAAGATCAAGTTTAAGAACAACATTTTCATGAAATAGGTTGGTGAGGCCAAGGTCTTCAAAGTGGCTAAGTATGGAACCTATCTCGATGTCTAAAGAATCATCCTCTGACTCACTATAAGAATCACTTTGGAAAAGTGTGAGATGCACATTGAGTGGGTTAAATCCTATACCATGTTTTGCTTCATTTTATTTTATTGTGATAGGATCTATTGACCCTTTTTCATGGAGGCCAATACTTTTACCCTTATAGTTCATTATATTACACATGATGTATTTGGTAATGGGATACTTGTTATTGGAGAAACAAGGAGCTAGTTTGTCAGAATACAACCAAGAAAGATTGGAATCTTCAAAATTTTCATTTGAAAGGAAACTATCTTATATAAATATTGTCTTTCCAAAATTATTAACCATTATATTATCCTTTATATGGTAGGGCCTACAATAGTTATTTGGATTGGTATGGATTTTACTTGTCAAAAAATCTTGAATTATATACTCGTTCATTCCTCTATCAATGATCTTAAAGTGGGAAAAAGTGGATGAGGATGTTCTAAAGATGGGTGTTGGAGTGAAAGTTTGTTCAACAGAAGGGTGATTTGAAGCTTTCTCAAATGGTTGGTTAGATGTTTTGTTGGTGGAAGCCTTTTCAATAGAGATGGATGTAGTTGATGTATTAATCTAACCACCAAAGGGAGGTATTTGAAATAATTTTTATGGATGGACATAATTTTCAAATAAAGGATAATCATCAATGGGAGTAAAGTTATCATCTGTAACTGGTAAATAGTTTTCTTTTTTTATTTTCCTTCCAATAGCTTACAATATTGGAAGGGTTGAGGATTTCCTTTTATAGTAACTTTCATTCCTACATGGGAGAATTTCAAACATTGATGTAAGATGGATGGGATGGCATTCATAGAATGTATCCATTGATGCTCAATAATTATGTTGTGTGGTAGATCAAAATCAAGGACATGAATGAGAGTTTATTTAATAACAAACCCCACCATCAAGGGAAGATAGATTATTCCTATAGATTGTCTCTCATTATTGTCATATGCCTTTATGGTAATAATGTTTGCTTCCAATGTTTTTATTGAATATCCTATATTTTTTACAAGCCTTAATGTACATATATTGAACATTGATCCATTGTCTATAAATATTATTTTCACTTTGTGTCTATAGATAATAACCTCTATGTACAATGGGAGGTTATGATCTAATCCTAAAGGAGAGACAAATGAATGATCAAATGTTGCTTGGTTATTTTTTTAAAAAGGACTTATTAACGCTTGGAAATTGGTAGGATTGATGTCTTGAGGTACATTTGACTCTCATAGAACTTTATAAAAGATGTCTTTATATACAGGAGATGTCTTGAAAATATCTAATATTGAAATATTTTCTAATATTTTTTCAACATGGTCAATAATGTTGTACTTGTAGAGTAATTTTTAATCTACATTGTATTTAATTTATTTTTTATTCAAGCACTACAATTTTGGTTCTTACAGACCTTAGACGTAGCGGCAGAGTTTTGGAGCAGAGGATGGGTTCATTTTTGCCTAAGTGTCGAAGTGCAGTGGATGTTGCCAAGTATCACCCTCTGAGCATGGGTCTTTTTCCCCTTCTTGTTTCCTTCATCTCATTTTTACCCAAGTATCAATTTCAAGTAGATGCTACCAAGTGTCACCTTCCAAAACACAAAGCCGGCTAGCTAGCATCCTCTGAGGCCCTTTTTGTAACTTTCCAGAGAACCATAGATCGTGCCACGTACCTAGTGGTAGTTAAGCAGAATGCACCACATGCTAGCATCCATGTCTCATAGAGGCACCCACATTTCATTCTACTTTTGACAAAGACTTTCAATGAGCTAAGTAGTAGAGAGAGCGAAAAGTGCCAGGTGGCAGTTGTGGAGGCCCTGAACTACCTTTTTGAAGAAATAGTGGAAGTCACCACATGTCGGCATTTGGGAGGTGTGGTTCCAATGCTTTCATTCAACGCATGAGGGCATCATTTCATTTTTCTCAAGTGCTAAAGTGCAGCGGAGGATACCAACTATCACTCTTTGAGTCCCCTTCTGGTCCATCCCAAGAAAAAAGTGAAAGGCACCACATACCCTTAGACAGAGAAATAGAAGATGCCACATATCTTCCCAAGAGCAGCGGAGATCACCACGTGTCAATTTTTGAGAGACCATCTTTGAGCCTAATTGCTGAATGAAGATTGTGGTGGGTCCCAGATGTTATTTCAAAGGACTAAGGAAGTGTCAAGTGTCAACATGCAAAGACTGCCATGTGCATTCATCCCTTCCTAAAAAGTTTCTCGAGCAAGGGACGCGGTGAGTTTTGTTTTGATAAAACCGCAAAGTATCAAGGAAGTAGACTGTGACAGGTGTCAAAGGTAGAGCATTCCTGAGTAGAATATAGAGAAAGCGAAAGTGGCCAAGTGTCATTCTTTGGTGATTTTTAGACAAAAAGAGAATTATCATAGATTGACTAAGTGTCCTCTTCCATTTCAATAAGACAGAGTGCCCATATATTTGTTATAGCAAAGATGGAAAGAAACTCAGTGAGAGTTATTCTTAGTAGATAGAATAGTGCATCGGGTAGTTTTTTGGGGCTTACAAGCATTGAAGACACTATCTATTTGTCCCCTATAGGTAGAGGTAGAGTAGACAGTTGAGCAGCCAAATAGGTGATGGAATGAGGAATTTTAGGTGCAAAGGGAGGTACTAGACATGGATCGCCACACCACAGTCAGGGCAGTTCTGGATAAGACTAGGATGCATCTAAGGCATTGAATGCACCATCTATTTTGTCCCTTATGAGTGAAGGATGGAGTGGAATTGTGCAGGAAAGAAAGCAATGCAAGGAGACATCTGAAGCTATATAAGAAGAATTTTAAAATCATAGTTAAAGGGGGGATTTGGCTTATAGTTTTAGACTTTCTGTAGTTTTTGACCAGAAATATCATTTGCTCTTGTCTCAATTTTCTTGAGTTATAAAGTTGATATAACTGTGCATGTTTTTGTGCCTCTTATGTGGCTGAATGAAAAAAGAAGATTAAGCTCCATGCCTTGGTTGGTGTTATCTATGTCATTTGTGAAGTAGTCTATACTGTATATTTTCTAAATTTGTGATTATGGATGTCATTTGCTTTTGTCTCATTTTCTTGAGTTGGAAAGTTTACATAATTGTATGTGACTTCTTTGCCTCTTATGTGATTGGAAAATTCTATTAAGAAGATTGAATACTATGCCTTTGTTGACATTCTCTGTGTCTCAGCAAAATAACTCCTTGTTGTGAGCCTCTATTTCTACTATTTCAACCTTTTACATTGATCATGCACTTGTCTACTCTTAAATTTAATTGAATCCTATAATAGTCTCACTGTGCTTAGGTTAGGATTAGGATTACACTCAGGTGCATCGCCATAGTTAGGTTTCAATTCCTGCATTTTGCATTTTTGTTTAATCTCCTATCCCTTTTCCCCAACACACAATACAAAAGAGACCAGCTTTTCTAAAATTTGGAGGTTGTTTCAAGCTGCATAGTCTCACAGTTTGAAACTTCCCATTGTTGATTAGTTAAGATCAAGCACAATTTTAAACCATCAACAGTTTTTGGCATGCCCAGTGGGACCAATCTTTCAAGGAGTTGAAGAAATTTTGTTGTGTTCTTCAGCCAATTAGCCTTTGGAGGTTTTTATCAACACCAACAACGACTCTGAGTCATCAACCAATCAAGTAGTATCATTAAGAAATCACCTTTTGGTATGTATAATTCTATTACTCATAGCTATGGGTCTTGTTCTCCTCCATATATTTTTAATCAAGAACAAGCTTCTCATGGAATCATGCCAAGTAACGATTTTTCATATGGTCATGAGCTATACCAATCCTATGCCCAGTCTCCCCAATATGTCACATCTTATGTTTAACCTAACCTTATTTTCACTTTCAAAAAAGCATTGCTGGGATTTAAAAAATATGTGTTAGAGCTTGACAGTAGAAGGGGATATGGCCAAGAAATTCCTTCTCATGTCATCCATCAAGTAAGGGATGCAGTAGATCTGATTAAAAGAGAATGGGATCCCATTGAAAGGGAAAATTGGCAAGAGCTTACATATGAGCTATTGGATGTGTGTGGATTGATTGCATTTATAGAAGAGAGGCTAAGCATTCATGAGAACCAACCTTACCAAGTCTACCAAACTTCATAATCACCACCACAAATTCTAGATCAAACATACGCCACCCCTGTTCTTGAGCAAGGTCCAACCTGTCAAGCTCACTTCCCCAATAATGAAGAGACTATAACAACAGAAAGTCAAGAGGACCCCAAACTCTAACTTTCCCCTCAAGTCCCTTCCACCCTTACTCAAGAAGCTTCTTGTTCTCCATCACAGCCTTCTTCTTCACCCCTTTTTGAAGAAGAATATATTTTGAAGGAAGCAAATGAGTATGCAGAAGAGTACGCTCAATTCATGGCTAGTCAAGAGGATTCCATAAGTACAAATAAGGAAGAAATCACCATAGATTCCCCCTTTGATGAACAAGAGGACAAGTCACCAGCTTCTTCCTTAACTTCTGATGAGGAAGAGATCATTTCTAACTTTTTCCTCACTTTGCAAGAGGATATGGAGGAGCATGGACACTCCCTTGATCAAGTCATTGAGATAGGTGACCTTATTCTTAGCCATGAACTGGCCAAATATGGAGAAGATAGCTTTGAGACTCAACTGAGTATGTAGAGGAAATGCCAGCTTTCAAATTTATCCTTCAAGAGGATGAAGTCATCAAGGAGCATGATGATGCAATAAAGCTAGAATCTAAAGGAGATGAGCCGAAAGATAATGGATATCAAAAGGCATAGAATGAAGAACCAATAGCTGATGATTTCTTGATGACACACGATAGCAAGAAGAACCAGTATTTGATGGGCTTTCAAGGACAAAAAGAGCTTATGGATGTCGAAAGCATGTTCAAATTAGACTTACTCAAATACAAGTAGATTCGTGTGGCCAGCACAGAGGACACTTCACCAAAGATATACCCGTTTCAATCACCGGTATGGCAACATAAATTGGCTTGTCATAAAGAAGACGTTGGAAAGTTCATTTTTGATCCTGGAGGGAAATAAGGATATTTAATTAATGTAGTTAGGTAGGTTCCCATTTCTGCATTGTTTTGCTTTCTGTAGTTGTTTTCCCACTTTTCTTTTAGAATAAGCATTTTTAAACGTAGAGTCAGCGTCTTAGAAGTTTTAATTATTTAAATTTTGCCACATTAAATGCTTCCCCAAATCTTTCAAGATCTCTAAGGTACTTTGTGCCGCATAATGTGTCCACCTCACTATTTCCTGAAGATTGAGTAGGATTTGCTAACGGTCATCTAAAATTAATGCTATTTGGGACCTTATAGGCCCATAAATATCCCTTAGCAAATTTTAAAGTTTACAAACTCTTAATCATTCTTGTGAAAATATCCTGCTCATTGCGATTGTAGTGCCTAGTAAAGTTTGTTTCAGCAAGCGTGTTTCCATCCTACATAAGGCTCATATACTAGGTATCATACAAGAGATATAGAGATGGCAGGAGCATCATCTTCTCAACAAGGAACAAGGACACCTAGATATCTTGACGGGTTACTGGCTAGCAAATCATATGTTGTAGCTCCTATGCAACCACCAAGAAGCTACCTAAGAACAAAATCCCTGGGAGTCGGTCAGACTAGTGACCCTTTAAAGGTAAGGGATTATGCAGATGGAATCATGGACCTGATCCTAAAAAGGGCTAGTAGTAAGAACCTAAGAGAAGGGGCACACCAAAGGTGTCTCCAAAGAGCCACCTTCAAAATGAGGATATGGACCTCACAACTAGCTCAATTCATTGTCCCAACTGTGCACCCATGTCCTGATATGATCAAATTATGCATGGACTTGCTCCACCCATAATCTTACACCATTCAACAGGGTCCTTTCATGCTGCAGGTCACCCCACAAGCTATCAGGGACATGCTAGCCCTATAATATGATGGTACCACCACCTTCCCCACCATTGATAGGATGCAAAGGATGTGGGCAAACATTAACACTCAGATAAGTTTTTTGAGGTCTGAGTTACAAATGGTTGTTAGGGATGCAACGGTAACCACGCTCCCCATACCAATGACTCAGTTCACACCTACTATCCAAGACGCACTGTCAATGATGGCCCTCATCTTTGGCATAAAAGATGACACGGTGGTATATGCAAAGCAAATGGCCATCCTATTCAGGCTAAAAATAGTTGATAAGACGCAGGAGTATCGACTTGACTTCTCTGAGCACATCGCCTTCTCAATGGTGGAGTAGCTAACCCAGTTTAGGTTAAAGGGGGTATTCAGGTATTCCTCCTTTTTGTTCCATCTTATACTGCACTAGAACCCTAACCTTTTCTCCCAATTTATGAATCTAAACCTATATTACCCAGCTTTCAACCCCCAAAGAACCATTCTTGTGTCTGCATGGACACATGTTTTATCAAAAACCAGTGACACGTATGATTTTTGGGAACTATTCATCACCCCTATTCTTCATTGCCTCAGCCTTAAGCCTGTTATAAATAGGTTATTCCCAAGTGTTACGAACCTCCTGGTTAGTTGTCCCATCCCATGTGACTTCTATTTTGGGGCCCATCACACGACCTTAAGGGTCCATGGATTTTGTGGGGAGCCAGTGTTGCTACCAAAGGTTTTAAATCTTCAGTTAGCATTCCTAGAGATCACCAGGAAGGTTTCAGTGGTTGATAATGAATATGGTTCTAGGAAGAAGAAAAGGAAAATGTATAATCTCCCATGGATGGCAGGCAACGTAAGCCTGGAAGCCAAAGAAGCTGAGACTGTGCTACTAAGGAAATTGGCCTTCTTGGGGTTCCTATTGGTTAAGGACAAATGGGTTTATGACCCAACTGATTACATAGCTTCCGTGGTGAGGACAAATAGAATTGGAGCCAGGATTGTGCATAAAGGCCACCCTTTTTGTGAGACTAGGATAAACCCTACAGAAGATGCTCCTGGTCTCTATGTTGAGCTAACAAATTTTCCCATGCCACAAAATAGGCCATGGGAAACATTCTATGACAAATAGAGGGATTATGATCCCAAGGTCAGGATGACCTCTGGTTTGAGAAGGATGCTGAGGAATAAAGGTTGGGATGTAGAGAAAATTGAGGCCTATTAGAAATATAGGCAAGAAATTTCCCAAACCACCCATGCTTTCAAAGGTGTAGATTTAGATGAAAGGTGGGAAGAGATCTGGAATGAGTGGCATCCATCCCCTACTTCTATCCTATAAATGAGTCAAATGTCGACACTTGGGGTGGAGCAAGCAGCTGGAGCGGGACCAAGCCAACAATCGTAGACTTCAGAACAAGCTGCAGCTACCACAGAAAAACAAAGGAGTGTGGTGTCATCACCACCATAGGCTTCCCCATCATCAGGAGTCATTGAAGTCCCTAGTTCTCCACATGTGCCACCAACAACAGCAGAGGCAGAAGGGAGACAAATGCAGCCAGAGGCAGAGACACCCAAGAAGAGAAAGAGGGTGAAATTCTATTTGGATTCAGAGGAGGAAGAGGAGCCTTCACAGCACCCAACACAGAGTACTACAACTTCCCCTCAGGTAAGTATTTCTTCCCCTCCTCCCTCTTAATATATTCCTTACCCTATTGGCATGATGCCTCCACCCAATCAGATGGCACCTCCTACCACTGCTACGATTCCCATCTCACAAGCCGCCCCATCCTTAGCACCTTAGGCCCTAACATTACCCCATTCCTCTCCCTCCATCCCCAGAAAGATGCCCCTATAGCTCACCCCTAGCCAACCAATGGCTCTCCAATATGGCCTACCACAAGGATTTCCTTTTGTAGGGGTACATATTGCATCCCCTTCCACCTTCCAGATGCAGGCCAATGCTATAAGGAGGGCAAGAGAGGCCCAATTGGAGAAGAAGAGAATTAAAGAGAATAAAGCATCAGTTGTCCCACACTTGAGGTCATAATTTGACCCCATCCAACAGTAGTTAATGGTGACCCATTTTTCACCCAACATTGATAAGCCAAGTGAGCAAATGCAGCCGGAGGACTATACCATGAACGTAGTGGCCATTGACATGTCCCTGTTCAAGCCCCAAGATAGAGTCAAGCTGCTGACCGAATCCACTTCTATAGTCACAGAAGATTATTTGAAGAAATTAAGAAGACTGTAGAAGATGGAGGCTGATTTGGCCAAGGAGAAGGCAAACTATAATAGTTTGGCCGAAGAAATAAACAAGAGAGACAATGAAATAGCTAGTCTGCATAAATAGTTGCAAGATATTGTTTCCCTCTAGACTCAATGGGTAGTCCAAGCCTAGACAGATTCATTGAAAGTAGAGCTCACACTTGCCAAAGATGTAGCCATAGCCCTCAGGTAGGAGAATGCAACATTGCAGGGAAGAGTCGAAGGACTTCAGCTGCAAGTTACCCAATCATAGCAAGGGCTGCTGGAGGAGCAAAACAAGGCTGGGCTTTTCAATCCCAGTTCTAAGCAAAGCAACAAAGGATGGCACAAGTAACAATTGAGATGGATAATAGGCCAAAAGGTGTCAGAGTCATGCAATTGGTGAAGGAGCTCTATGAGTCGGCATGGGAGAGAATATCTTTAGAGATTATCTAGCTCAGGCCATTTTTCACCTTCCTACTCAATGCACAGTAATTGTGTGAGAGGGTGGAGAATTTAGTATAGAACACTCTATCCATGATCTCCAAAAGAGTCATAGACTCCCATTCATTACTGCAGAAGCTCTATGATACAATGGATGCAACATTGGTAGTCGTGGAGATCCCTGATAGAATGGCTGCCGCGAAATGGGTCAATGAAGAGCTCAGTCATAATGCCATGGCCAACAGTTGCAGAGAACATCTTGAAGTCATGAAGGAAGGCATCAATGAAAAGAGATAGCGTATTGAAGATATAGTGTGATTGGGCCTTCCTTCCCCATTTTTGAATGCAAAGATGGTGTTGATGGTGGACCAAATTGAACCATTGTTGCTAGCTAAACAAAGGGATCAAATAGTTTTCCAAAACTTGCAAGATGATTCCTCAGCCTCAAAGGTTGAAACTATTTTGATTCCTATTTTCCAGCTAGAATTCAAGCTAAAATCCATAGTCCAGATCTTGCAATCCTTTTCACACAAAGATCTCATTAACTTGGATCTAGCTTTCATTGAATTGTAGATCAAGCAAGGATTATCTAACCATGAGTGGTCTATCTACTAGATAGCACTATTGAAGCTGTAAATTTTGAAATTTTGATCGAGCAAGAGTCAGGTTCTTTTTTAGAAGGCTCAAAAGTCCTGGGGATCACCAATAACTGTAGAGTAATTTTTACTCTACGTCGTATTTAACTTATTTTTTATTTGAGCACTACAATTTTGGTTCCTGTGCACCTTGGATGTAGCGGTAGAGTTTTGGAGTAGAGGATGGGTTCATTTTTGCCTAAGTGTCAAAGTGTAGTGGATGCTACCAAGTGTCACCCTCTGAGCATGGGTCTTTTTCCCCTTCTTGTTTCCTTCATCTCATTTTTGCCCAAGTATCAATTTCAAGCTGATGCTGCCAAGTGTCACCTTCTAAAACACAAAGTCGGCCAGCTAGCATCCTCTGAGGCCCTTTTTGTAACTTTCTAGAGAACTACAAATCATGCCACATACCTAGTGGTAGTTAAGCGAAATGCACCACATGCTAGCATCCATGTCTCATAGAGGCACCCACATTTCATTCTACTTTTGACAAAGACTTTCAATGAGCTAAGCAGTAGAGAGAGTAGAAAGTGCCATGTGGCAGTTGCAGAGGCCCTAAACTACCTTTTTGAAGAAATAATGGAAGTCACCACATATCGACATCTAGGAGGTGTGGTTCTAATGCTTTCATTCAACGCATGAGGGTGTCATTTCATTTTGCTCAAGTGCTGAAGTGCAGCGGAGGCTACCAAGTGTCACTCTCTGAGTCCCTTTCTGTTCCATCCCAAGAAAAAAGCAGAAGGCACACATACCCTTAGACAGAGAAATGGAAGATGCCACGTATCTTCTCAAGAGCAATAGAGATCGCCACATGTCAATTTTTTAGAGACCATCTTCGAGCCTAATTACTGAATGAAGATTGTGGTGGGTCCTAGACATTATTTCAAAGGACTAAGGAAGCACCGAGTGTCAACATGCAAAGATTGCCACGTGCATTCATCCCTTCCTAAAAAGTTTCTCGAGCAAGGGACGTGGTGAGTTTTGTTTTGATAAAACTACAAAGTATCAAGGAAGTGAACTGCAACAGGTGTCGAAGGTGGAGCATTCTTGAGTAGAATATAGAAAAAGTGAAAGCAGCCAAGTGTCATTCTCTGATGCTTTCTAGACAAAAAGAGAATTTTCATAGATTGACTAAGTTTCCTCTTTTGTTTCAACAAGACAGAGTGCCCGTCTATCTGTTATAACAAAGATGGAAAGAAACTCGGTGGGAGTTATTCTTGGTAGATAGAACAGTGCACCAAGTAGTTTTTTCGGGATTGCAAGCATTGAAGACGCCGTCTATTTGTCCCCTATAGGCAGAGGCAGATTAGACAGTTGAGCGGCCAAACAGGTGATGGAATGAGGAATTTTAGGTGAAAAGGGAGGTACTGGACATGGATCACCATGCCACAGTTAGGGTAGTTCTATATAAGACCAAGATGCATCCAAGGCATTGAATGCACTATCTATTTTGTCCCCTATGAGTGAAGGATGGAGTGGAATTGCATGGGAAAGAAAGTGATGCAAGGAGACATCTGAAGCTATATAAGAAGAATTGTAAAATCATAGTTAAAGGGGTGATTTGGCTTATAGTTTTAGACTTTCTATAGTTTTTGACCAGTAATATCATTTTCTCTTGTCTCAATTTTCTTGAGTTATAAAGTTGATATAACTGTGCATGTTTTTGTGCCTCTTATGTGGCTGAATGAATTAAGAAGATTAAGCTTCATGCCTTGGTTGGTGTTATCTATGTCATTTGTGATGTAGTCTATATTGTAGATTTTCTAAAGTTGTGATTAGGGATGTCATTTGCTTTTGTCTCATTTTATTAAGTTGGAAGGTTTACATAACTATACGTGACTTCTGCACCTCTTATGTGATTGGAAAATTCTATTAAGAAGATTGAAAACTATGCCTTTGTTGACATTCTCTGTGTCTCAGTGAAAGAACTCCCTGTTGTGAGCCTCTGTTTCTATTATTTTGACCTTTTACATTGATCATGCACTTGTCTACTCTTAAATGTAATTGAATCTTATAATAGTCTCACTGTGCTTAGGTTAGGATTAGGATTACACTCAGGCGCATCACCATAGTTAGGTTTCAATTATTGCATTTTGCATTTCTGTTTAATCTCCTATCCCTTTTCCCCAACACCCAATACAAAAGAAGAGACCATCTTCTCTAAAATCGGGAGGTTGTTTCAAGCCGCATAGTCTCACAGTTTGAAACTTCCCATTATTGATTGGTTAAGATCAAGCATAATTTTAAACCATCAACAGTACTTACATTCAACATTAGAGGATGATGGAAGGGTAACCTTTGATCACCTTATGGTAATGATGAATTCATATGATGTAAAATTAATAACATTGACATATTTATACATAGAATCGATATTATTGACTATAGAATCGAGTGGATGACTTGCCTAATTAACATTACTAGATTCTAGTTGTTCTTATTTTTGCTTTCCCATTCCTTTCTCATGATTGGGGAATGTATCTTGGTATATCCCTAATTTTTTTTGTTATATGCTTTAAATGGTTGATTTTTTATTGCTATGTCACCTCTATCAATGAGGTCTTGAACATAGTGTTTAAGGTGCATACAACTATCAGTTGAATGTCTTTTAATCCGATGGTATTCACATTGCTCATCTTCTTTATACCAATTGGGTTTAGGAGCATCTTCATCAAAGGGTTTAGTGTTAGGCCATGTGATCATGTTTTCATGACCAAAATTTTGAAAAGCATTCTCATAAGTTTCACCCAATTGAGTGAACTTGCGCTTAGGTTTTCCTTGTTTAGGTTGTCCTCCAAGAATTGTGATATTATTAATTAGTTGATTGTAGGTTTGTTTTTTATGTTGGGGATTTTAAATCTATTTGACATCAGTCACACTATATCCAACAATATTTTTGTTTTTGGAAAATAACTTAGTTTTTTCTATTTGTTTAGAGGAGTTATTATTATCTTATCTAAATATTTTGATTACACCTCTTTTAATTAATGTTCTTTCTACTTGAACTCCCTTTTTGATGATTTCATCAAATGTCCTTGGGAATAGAATTATAAAATGGTATCCCAAGTATATATTTAAATTATTCATAAAGATGACCACAAGCTCAGTTTAGGAAATGACCATGTGAAATGACTTGTCATTGCTCACCATCTTTGTAGGAAGGAAGCAAAAGTTTTGACACTGTGTTGTTTGGTATTGTGTAAATATAAGGTTGTCAAATCCTTTCCAATGATATAAGATAAGTGGTAAAAAAAAATTTCATATAAGTCCTCAAAAGTGAAAATAGATCCTTTTGGAAGTCATGAAAACCATTCAAGGGCTTTCCCCCTAGACTTCATGGTAATAAATGCAACATGTATTCATTACTATAAGAAACATATGCATATGCATGATAGAATCCAGAAAGATGTTATTTGGGATCCATTTTACCTTTATACTTTTCAAATTTTATGAGGTACTTTGGAAAAGGTGTAGTCATTATACTTAAATCGTATGGGTATGAGAAAATTTTCTCAAACTTGAAATGTTTTTGCCTTGAGTAAGCACCATCTTGTAAGCCTTAAACTCTATTCTTTATGTTTTGAAACTCTTGTATGATATATGGGGATAGTTGGTTCATTTGACTTAGTGGATTTATGGAATTAGATAGTTGACCCATGAATTGGTTTGTGTTTTATGGAATTTGGTTTGTTCATTTATTGGTTAAAGTTGTTTTGAGGTTGGTTGTTAAAGTTAATGTTTTGAGGCTTTGAAAAAAGAAATTGGGATAATAACCAAGGTTTGGGTTTGTATTAAAACCAAAATTTGTTTGACTTGGATTTGGATTTGAACCAAAGTTTGTTTGATTTAAATTTAGGTTAAAACCAAGGTTAGGGTTATTTTCAAAGTTTAGGTTTGGATTTATTAGATTTGGGTTTGTATGGAAGTTTGAGTTATTTGGTGGATTATTGTTGAAGTTCATGGAGTTGGTATTAGTGTTGTAACCAGAATTAGATTGATTAAATAGATTTGGATTGGGTAGTTGTGGGTGTATGTTGTAGTTTAAACTAAATGGATTAGAACTTGAGGTTTAATTAGAGTTATCTTGGTTTAGTTGGAGTGGATTTTTGCTTGTATTGTTTTGATTTTGGTTAAGGTTAAAATTAGGATTTGTGTTAGGGTTATTTAAATTAAAGTTAGTTGGCATGTAATTTTGGTTTAAACTTGTATTAGGATTTGGGGTGGAATTAAATGAAAGGTTGGGATTGGAGTTAAAATGAGTTGGAATGGGATTAAAATTTGGAGTGAAAATTGGATTGAAATTTGGATTGGATGGAACCAATCCAAGAGTTTTAGAGGAAGAAGATTGATTTAGTAAACCATTGTTTAAATTAAGATTGTTGAGTATGCATGAATAAATACTCAAACTAGGATTGGATGGTTGATTGGGAAAGCTAGAATGAGTGTTCAAGTTTTGATTGGGAATGATTGGTGAGCCTTGGAGACTTTGATTGAGGTCGATTGGTGAATTTTAAGATATATTCAAACTCAAATTAATTTGACCATAACCTTGTGAATTTGGATGAACATTCAAATTCAATGTAATCAAATGTTGATTTGTCAAACTTGAATTAAATAGGAGGCCCATGTTCAAGTTTGGGTTGGTTTGTTGCATGATTGGTAAACTTGAATTAAAATTCAAGTTTTGATTGGTTGGGTGAGTGATTGGTGAGTTTGAAGGTATATTAAAACTCAAATTAGTCAGATAAAATTGTGAAGGTAAATTAGGATTCACATTCACATTGTGGTTACCAAAAGGATTGATTGGTGGATGAGATTGAAAGTGCATAATATTTTGGGTTGCTTGTGTTGTATAAATTTCTATGGAAAATCCATGTCTTGCTTGAGATTATTCCTCACATAAGATAGCTTTACCTTTGTCTTGAGAAACTTGGGGATGAGGTTGTGAAGATGTTATGAGGGCATTTCTACCCTCTAAATAACCTTGTGAGATATATTGATTAGGATTTAAGGATGAAGGTTATTTTATTGAAATCAAATATTACAAGTTCTGTATATCAAAATAAGATGGGAATTTTTCTCCAAAGCCCAAGGATTGAATCAAGACTTCATTCTTATTTGACATGATATACTCATCAAAGGAGGGTGGAGGTTGGATAGATTTATACATACCCTTATCCTATTAATTCCCTCTTTCTTGTTCGGTTATCTCATGTATTTCTACATGATGATATTGGCCAGTAAATTAAAAGGGATCATTGTTGAATGGATCAACTGTTGCATTTAGATTATTTATCATGGCCATTTGCATGGTGATAGGCAACATGGATAGGATAAAATAAAATGACTCAAATAAAATGGAATTTTTAAACTAATAACACTAACCAACTTGACTAAAAAATTCAAATTCTTAAACTAATTGCTTTGAGTTTTTGGAAAAAAGATGTTTTAATTCTTGGATGCCTTGAAATTTTTAAAAAAAATAAAAATAAAAACTCAAAATAGTTTGTTTACAAAAAAAGGATATTTCAGCACATGGCAAACACAAGGAAACAACAAGAAAAATCTTACTTTAAACAGTCAAGCAATTACACATAAAAGGTGAAAAAATAGGATAGGGGTTGTGACTAACGTTTGGGAATTCCAATGTCACTTACTCATCCATGCTCTAAGTTGCATTAAAATATTTCAAGGCACTAACCATGGAGGAAACTACCATTCCCATGTCCCACTGAGTCCAATTTTGAGGGTGTGTAGAAGGTAACTTCTTGGTGTTAATCATTAACTGATGCACTAAAGTCAAACGGTAAAAGAGGCTTTCTTAATCTTAACATTTAAATAATATTATAAAAGGAGAGTCCTCTAAGATACCTTGCAATACATTGAGGTCTAAAACTATAAAATAAATAGATAAAATATGCACACACTATTGGGTCTTGTTCCAAAGTTCTCAACATAGCTATAGGGGTTTCAGTGTGTTGATAATCATTGATATCATATTTTAAGGCAACTATTGAAACCTTTAGTATTGGATCATGAAATCTCTTCATGTCATAGTGTGATTAAAACACATGACCACTTAGGCAATTGAAATATTTGGATCTCAATTTATATACCCTGTGGATATATAGGGTTTGGTCTACCGCATGGTGGTGAAATCCATGGTCAATAGAGCCCGTAGAAAAAGAAATAAAAAGTAAGTGCTTGTTTCTAATTTTCAAGTATCATCACGAATTATTTTTTATTCCTGAGTATCATCACCAATGTGATGCTAAGGGAAGTATACACAAATCCACAATTAAAAATAGAATACTTAAAGAGAAATAATTAACTCTAAACTAAAAATGAGCATACGTAAACACCACACAAATAATTATGGAATTATTTTTGATTCCCAAGCATCATCACCAATGTGATGCTAAGGGAAGAGCATACATAATTTCACAATTACAAATGAAAATTCTTAAAGATAAATAATTAGCTCCAAACCAAATGTAATCTAATTACTAAAAACTTAAAAAACAGAATTAAAAGTGTTAGTAGAAAAAAAAAAGAAATTTTTTTTTTTTGTTTAGCCCTTTTGTGGTGTTTCTTTGATAAGCATTCTGCAAAAAATTTGTTAGAGAGTTTGTTTTTTAATCAAGGAAACCTGCAATAAAGTTAGAACAAACCACAAAAAACAAGATAAAACAATAAAAATCAATTAGAAACTAATTCTAAATGTAACTATGACAAATATAAATAAATAAATAAAAATAAAAAGTTGACATTTGTTTCTAATTTCCAAGTATCATTATCAATGTGACACCAAGAAAAGAGCATACAAAAGATTAACTTGGGTAACAGATAAGTTAAAAGAACATTTTTGATTTCTGAGTATCATCACCAATGTGACGCCAAGGAAAAAGCATACACAATCTTGCAACTAAACAAGAAGCTGAAAATAAAAAGTAAATTTTTCTCCAAAAGTGAAATGTAACTTAATTACTAAGAGCGTTTAAAAGATAAAAAGATGTAGGAAAGGTTTCATCGAGCGTGCCAAAATGTATCAAAAAAATCTAGAAAAGAAAATAAACTAATAATTCAAATGAAATCTTATTCTAAAATAACTTAAATTATGATAGAGCTAAAAATGAAATAAACAAAACTAAATTATACCTTAGCATAAAATAAAGTTTCCTCCATTGCGATTTGAATTCAATTTGTTGTTCAAAATGTGGTTTCTCACACTTCCAACACAAGGGCAAAATGGGTAGCGTCATCATATGCAATCTCTTATAATCTCAGTATAATAAACCTCTAAAGAAGAAACTTGACTAAATTGGAGGAATAACCTCTAATTTATAGAATTTAGAAATGGATGTGAACCATCCATCTTGAGATGAAGATCAAGGGATGAGAATAAAAGGTAATTTTTATTTCATAATGGGAATCTTGAATTAAAATTAGAATGGAGAACATGTGGGACTCACAAATGAATATAAAATTTATTTCGAAGAAAGATATGATATAAAATTAGTAAGTGGATATGAAGTGGATTATTAAATTAGAAAAAACCAAATCATGAAGATAATGAGAATAAAAGTAGATTATTAAATTGGATCATGGAGAACAACAGAAATAAAAGTGGATTAAAAAATTAGATCATGGAGGACAATGAAAATAAAGGTGGATTATTAAATTAGATCATGGAAGACAATGGGAATAAAGGTGGATTATTAAATCAGAATGGTGGGGGATAGTTGGAGCCTTTGGGCATGTAAGGATAATTTTGATTTTTTAGATTTATGAAAATTATTCCAAAATCCATGGAATTTTTAATTATAGAAAGATTATTTAATTAAATTTGGATTAATTTAGGGATAATAAAGTAGTGAATAGTGAATATTGAATAGTGAATGATGAATAGTGATTAGGGAAAATTATGGATGATTAGAGATGATTAGGTATTTAGTGCAAAGAAGGTTAAAATCAATACAAAGTGTCCAATTTTAAATGTCTATAATAAGAAAAAACACGTAGTATGATGACTCTTAAAGCTTATCAATCATGGTACAATGATCTAAAATGGATAGTACTTTAATAGCATTTTCACTTAAATGAAGTTTATTAAGATCAAACATTTCAAAAGCCTATTATAATTCTATGGATTTTATAGATTTACTTTCCAATTGTTGACCTTGATATTGTGAACATCGTTGATTAATTTAGATAGTATCATGATATAATTTGAATTATGGCTTATAAACAAATGTCATAACCTCTAATTTTAATCATAATAAATAAACTCCTACTGGTTATTATTTGATCCTAATGTTCAAATGTAATTAATAACCTAAATACTTATCTCAAGTATTTTATGTGCGATAAGATTACCTACCCCAACCTATACTCAGGCTTCCATGGATACGAGATACTTAGGTAGTGTAAGGATACCTAGGGGGTCCAATTAGGAAGGAAACTACCTACATATAAGTTGGGATCTATCCATATGGACCCACATAGAGATATGCCCTAAGCTAGATATAAAATTAACACAACAACATTATTCTCTATAGAATCTGATAGAGGTAATCTCCCTAGTTAAGGTTTTTCATAACGTGATTTTGGTTGTGGGTTATGGCCTTAATACAATAAAGTAACAAGTGGTTATGCATAAAAGAACATGATGTATTAGTTCCCACTCTTAACCTTGTTTTGTAAGATGGAAGTAAAAATACTTAGTTTTTTTTTTAGGGGGGGGGGGGGGGGGGGGGGGGCGGGGGGGCGGGGCGGCGATGTTTCATAAAGCCCAATCAATTAACTATACAACCAAACTATTCTACCATATTTGTCTTTATTTACATATCAAGCACATAGACAATCATATTACAAGTTTGAAACAAAAAAATCATATTTCATGAGTGATATTTGTCAAATTACAAGCTAGATCACCACATGAATCTTCACATATTATATTATGCCCTTGTGCACACACATTCTCACACATAGGGGATAACTACATAATTCTAAGGCCTTCCTTTTAGTATTGGTTATGTAGTTGTCACCTATTGACAAAGGGGTATTTGGGTTCAACTCAACATCATGAGCCTACTAACCCATTTTTAGCAAGCTCATTATAGGGGTGAATAAGGGTGAAGAGCTAAGGTTTGATCAATTGGAAAAGAGTGATAAATTTTACCCTAGATATGAATATATCACTAAAGAGGTAATAAAAACATAAAATAATAAATTTGGTCACATCAAGATCCAATCATTATTCTGTATTAGACACCCGCATTATAACTAGACACTAGCATTGATGCTAGTGTCTAAATCTGATGGTAGTGTTTATGGATACAAAAGTACAATTTTTAGAATTTGATTATATAACTAGAATAAAAATTATGTGTACTTTCTACTTGTTTCTATTCTAGATCTGCTTGCACATAGTAATCCTAGCTAAGCATCATTTCTCTTTAGTATTGTAATCGATTAAACATATTTCAAATTTGATTCCTTTTATATTTAGCATATCTCAATATTATAATTCATAATATTAATTTATCTAAGTTTATAATTTATTGATCTGCTATAGATTAGTTTATCACCCTTATACTTGAACTATTTTTATATTATCAACCCTATTCCACCACACACATATAAATTTAATATTAAACACAATCTTGTGGCATTATCCTTTCTATCACTATTTTTTTGTTGAATGCTTCTTATAAACATAGTGGGACTCTATCATACCAAAGTTATGTTTCATCTCGAACTCTTGAAATTGAAGCTTTCGAGGTCATTTCCATCGATGCTTATGCTACCAACGATGGGATCATAAAACAAAACCTCTACAAGGATAATAACAATAGATTTTCATGACCCACTCTGATCCATAATCACCATACTCCTTTATTTTATTTTTACACTAAATTTTTTGAGAACCATGAATATTTGGACTAGGATATGCAAAGAAAGTGAGATTTTTCTTGAAGGTCTTCTTTTAAAAAATTATTGAACAAAACATTCAAAACTTACAAATATAATGATGAAATTATGTCTACTTTTAGAAGGATGGAATGAACCCATTTTCATGTTAATTCCTTTTCCTATAATGGATAGCTAACGGTTCCATTGTCTTCTTTTATTTAACACTAGTAAGAATAAAGAGAAAAAATTGATGCTAGCATTAACAATAATTATCAGGAAATTAAGAGTCCTGAAGTACTCATTATAGGTTAATCACATTATACACTCTTTGAATCATATAATGAATTAAAAACTACATACCCACCTCAAATTTTTTGGGTAGCCACATGCTACATAGCCTTATAAAAACTAATTTCAAAATGAGTGAAGCAACATATACATGATGCAATCATGCAGCCTTTTAATAACACATGAAGCAACACAACCATTTGATAAAGTCAAAAGTGGATTTATGAAACCTAACTACAACAGAAAACCATCAACAAAAATGATCAATAGCTAAAAAATTCAAAATTACTTATTATATTTCTATTTTTTAAGTATTTCTTAATCCCCATGAAACCACTAACAATCCTCTCAAAATTGATAGTATATACTGAAGGTGTCAGTTGACATTTAAAAACATGTGGTTGTATGGCACCGAATTTATTAAAAAATATTTGAGTTTGTAATAAAAGTAAAGTTAGGAGTCCCAAGGGTTGGGTGGATTGATAATTTATTGGTATTTACCAAGAAGAGATATAAGTTCACAACTTTTAAGTCAAGCCATGTTGGGGTAACAGGGGTAGATTGACTTGACTCCACTATGTGTGCACCAGCTTGATGACGATAGTTCTGAACTGACCAACTAAGGGTCTCCATCACTTTGGGTCATGTTTATCGAGGAGAGTTGGGGGCTATAGTGGTATTTTTACATATTTAAACCTTTTACCAATAGTATAAAATGAAATAACGTTATTGATTCACCTATGTAACAAAAAAAAAGAAAATCAGTTATTTAAGAAACTTCATATCTATAATAAACATGCACATTAAATTTCTTGAGTATTTGTATGTTGTAAATCAAATAAAAACTATCAAAAATGGAAAATTTAACCAAATAATAAAAAATAAATGGAATATACTATGTCAGAGTAATATTTGGTATAAGCTTGGCAATGAAAATGCCTCTAGCGTAAACATACAACTATGTGGTGCAATAACATATTAGATTCTATGTAATAATAAGTTGGGTTTATGATCCTCACTAAAATATCTAAGGTTATTATTTTATAATCATTTAATTAATATAGCCAATATATATAAATAAGTGGCAATTCAAAATAACCAATACATGACTTTTATAATTTTAGGACATGAATGAGACCCAGATATAGTAATTATAAAAAAAAGTATGTCCCAAAATAGGTTAGAATAGATTTTATAAGGAAATTAAAATCATGAATCTATAAAATCATAAAAAATTTGGGCTAATCTACCAATACATATTTTTTCATAATTAACCATTTCCAAGAGGACTAAAAACTACTTTTAACTCTATGGAAAATATCACTTACTAATCTAACTTGACTAGACTAACTCATGATTGATGATAGTATGAACTCCCTCTGATTAAAAAATATTTTCACATGTTATGTATGAAATAAAAATTTGCTTAAGTGGTTGAAGTTCTTCATTCTAATAAATTCAATTCTTTTCTTTAATGGTTTAAATTATTCCTTTAATTAAGTTTAGTACTTTTTGTTCCTACAATTCCTTCAATCATTTAATTTAGTTTTAACAACATTTAATTAAACACTTATCATAGTTGACTATGAACCTTCTCTTTAGATACACTAAATCTACTTTTTCATTCCATCATTCTCTAACCCTATCAAACTCTCATAAATAGTGACATTTACATATAAAAACCTTAGCTTGAAAATAATGTGTAATTATGTATATACTTTACACATCACCTAGTCAAAATTATATTTTTAGGTTTAACAAAAGATCAAATATACTCATCACTATGTTAGATGATAACAACTATTTTTAATCTCTCTAAAAATCAAAGTACTTTCTAAAAATCTCTTTTAATCATTAAAAATAAATAAAATATTATATGTATTGATTATATGATGTAGCATGTTCCTAGTTACAGGTTAGTCACTAGCAAAGCACTCAAATTCAACTCTAGTAAAACACTTAAATTTTAACTCAAGCAAAGACAAGGTGTGCATATACACCCAAGTACTTATTTCTTTCTTTTAAACTAGTAATTTAATTACTATACTAAAGGGAGACAAATGTAGACATTATTTTTTTATTATATAGAACCTTAGTCTTGTACACTTGTAAAACTCAGACCCTAGTTGTTCCTCTTAGTTCTACACATTCCTTGCTTCTACAAGCCTCATATCTACTCTATCTTGTGCCCCTTTGCCTATCTCTAAGTCCAACCATCCTTATATTTATGACACAAACATCCCATCTTGCATATAATGCTTAAAATGTACTTATCTTATACCTCTACAAGTTATGACCTTGTGCCTACTCTCCTTCTTGGACACTAATATCCAGGACAGATAATAACATTGACATTATTGTCCTGACTCGATGCAAATGTCTAGTACCCTAAATTCATCTAATTTAAAAATGAAATTTATTACAATGGTTGGCCTAAGTGTTTTAATGCAAGTTATCTCCCAATAAGATTGGTATAGAAACAATATCAACCCTTATTCATTCTTCACATGTGGAACACCTAATAATCAGACCAAAAGAGCATTCAAAAAGCACTAAAGCTATCTAAAGCTTTCCTATTCTACCCTTTTATGGTATTAGTCAAAGGAACAACCTAGCTATAGGTCTAAAGTAGTAATGAAGTAGTCATAAAGTCATATTTTCTAAGTTACAAACTAGGTCATTATTGTCCTTGCTTTACACACATTGTATGATTCACATACAAGCCAACACGTAGGTGAGAACTACACTAGTCTGAGGCCCTCTTCTGAAGTATTGGTTATGTAGGTAGTGCCCTTTGACAATAGGGTCATTTTGGGTCAACTTGACACTATATGCTCACTAACTCATTTTTAAGTCATATTGAAGATGTAAAACTAGAGTTTTGTCATTTCACTAGGAGCAATAGTTTAGGACCTAGATATGTATGCACTAGAGTGAAGGTGAAGCCAAACCCATAAAAATCCAATTGGTTGCATAATGTTTCAATTGATATTCCCTACTGAACACTACCATTGAACCTAGATAATAGCATCGACGTAACCATCCTAGGATGACACAACTATCTAGAGAGCCAGAAGCATCAGATCTATAATCTAGAGAATATTCTAGAACTATCTTCTCAAATAATTTTTACATGTTTCATATCCAACATTGTGTTAGCATTAGAACCAGCTAAGTACATCACTATTATATCATTTTATATATCTATCATAGTTGTACTTTCCTTTTATAACCTATCTCAGTTTAATAAATTCAACATATGGTACATTTGAGTTCAACATATTAATTGACTTGTTGTATATCAGAGTTGTTGCCAGAATCCAGATAACGCGAGTGCAAAGAAGATGTGATCACACAAGATGAACAAGTGCACACCATAAGATGCTAAAGCAATTTGAAATTAACACAATAAGAGAAATTACACAAGACAAAATGGAGAAAACCAAAATCTGATTAGCATGGAATGGCCAAAATGAGGACTACAAATAGGAGAATACGAAATTAACTCCTCCACAAAAGGTGGACAAGGCACACCAAAAATAGTTAGTAACTCCTCCATGAAAGGTGGTGACAAGGTGCTAAAAATAGAGAAGTAACTCCCATCAAGGGAGTTACTTATGACATTCTTATGACACCTATGACACATCTATGACACACACCTCCACATAAGCTAGCCTATCCCACAAATGTAGGAAAAATCCATGTATGCACAAGAAATACAATTTCCATAATTAATAAATAGGGGAAAATAAAAACCTACACTAATACCCCCCCATAAGCACAGCTTAGGTGGAAAGTGTGGAAATATAAAATGGGTCCTGATAACTAGGCCTGATGAGTTACCCATGTACAAATGCAATCTCCCATAAGATAGAGAAAAGGAGAAAATCCATAGGAAAAAACTCCCCCCCCCCAAAAGAGAGACATAAAAGAAAAGAAGAGGCTAGAAGGCCCCCCTGAAGATGATGCTACTGCAGATGTAGACCACACCCCAAGAAGAGCTCATAGATGAATGAAATTGCTCTCAGTGAAAGGTTTGGTGAAGATGTCTGCAACCTGCTCTAAAGACTGGCAAAATATCAAGTCAATGACCTGACTATGAATAAACTCCCGAATGAAATGCATGTGAATATCTATGTGCTTGGTCTGCTGGTGCTGAACTAGATTCCTAAAAATTTGTATGGTACTCTAATTGTCACAATAAATGATGGTGGGCTACCTGATAAGAATGCCAAACTCAAAAAGAATCCCCTATAGCCAAATAGCCGCAGTAGCTGCATTAACAGCTCCCCTGTACTCTGCCTCTGTGGATGATATAGCAATAGCATTTTGCTTCTTTCTAGACCAAATGATAGGACCTAAACCTAGAGAGAAACTATAACCAGAAGTGGACTTACGAGTCTGTGAATCACCAGCCCAGTCTGAATCTATATATCCAACCAAGTCAACCTCTGTGCCAAATTTGTAGTGAATCCCATATCTATGTGAACCCTGTATGTAATGCAAGATCCTCTTAGCTACTTTCTAATGTAGCTCATGGGGTTCCTGCATGAATCTAGAGACAAGTCCCACTGTATATGAAATGTCAGGCCTGGTGTGAGTCAAGTAGATGAGACTACCAACAAGTTGTCGATACCGAGTGGCATCAACCAATGGTGAAGAACAATTAGTCTCAAGCTTGACTCCAGATAGAAAGGTAGTCGAAGATGGCTTGTAATCAGTGATGTGAAACTGAGCTAATAAGTCAAGAGCATACTTAGGCTGTGTAATAAAAATCCCTGAATCTGACTGTGAGATCTCGATGCCAAGGAAGTAGTGCAACAAACCCAAGTCTGTCATGTCAAATCTATCCTGAAGAGATGCCTTCACTGCTGCAATAGCTGATAAATAACTCTCGATGATCAAAAGGTCATCAACATATAGAATGAAAATCAGAAGTGAATCATCCTACCGCAAGAAGTAGACATTAGGATCATAATGGCACCTAGTGAAAACCGATGTGAGAAGGAAGGAATCCATCTTGGCATACCAAGCCTGAGGGGCCTATTTAAGGCCATAGATAGATTTCCTAAGTCTACATACTAAGGAAGAATCCTGAACAAATCTTGGTGGCTACTCCATGTAGATCTCCTCCTCAAGGTCTCTGTGAAGAAAGGCACTCTTCACATCCATCTGATGCACATCCCAACCATGTGTTGCGGCAATAGCCAAGGTGAGTCAGATAGAAGTCATCTTTGCAACGGGTGCAAAGGTCTCTGAGTAGTCAATGCCTGCCACCTGTGAGAAACCCTTGGCGACCAATCGTGCCTTATACTTATCAACCGACCCATCTACTACAAACTTGGTCTGATATATTCACCTACATCGAACCATCTTTCTTCCCTTAGGAAGTGATGTCAAGTCCCAAGTGTGATTTTTGATTAAGGAAGAATATTCTTCCTCCATAGCACTATCCCACTTAGGTACCCCCGATGCCTCTTGAAAAGTCTATGGATCCAAAACTGAAGCAAAGAAGGCATGTGGATCTCTCTGAAAACCCCCTAGTACGTATATCATCTGTTGGGTCTCCTGCCCATGTGCCAGCACTCTCAAGTGTCTGTCTGGCCCAAAGCAGCCTAAAAGTGGGTGAGTTAGGTGGTAACTCCTCATCCTCTGACTGACTAGAGGTGGATGACACTGCATCACTATCCTCACTCTCTAAAATCGAAGAAGAAGAAGATGACTCTGGCTCAAGAACCTGTTGTGGTTGATTTGAATCTAACGAGGAATCATCATGAAGAAGTAGATCTGATGAGGGAGAAGAAGTGTCAAGTGTTGAGTCTCTAAGACTCTCTTGAAAGTGGACACTTCTCTCAATGAACAACTCATGTGTGACTGGATCTAGAAGGTGATATCCCTTAATACCATTCGAATATCCTACAAAGATGCAAGGCTTGGACTGACGTTCCATAGCTTTGTGTTTCTTCTTCAGAATGCAGGCCATGGCTGGGGATTCAAAAACCTAAGGTGCTTAACATCAAGTTTCCTTTTATGCCAAGCTTCAAAGGGTGTTATCCCTTTCAAAGCTTTGTGAGGAACCCTATTTTGAATGTAGCAAGCACAATTGATGGCTTCGGCCCAGTACTGTGGTGATAGGGATTTGGAGTGAATCATACAGCTACCCATCTCTTTCAAGAACCTATTCTTTCATTTTGCAACCCCATTCTATGAAGAACTTTAGGTGACTGTGCGCTGTAAATCAATCCCCTCTGTGGTGCAAAACTGCTCAAAGTTGATGCTGACATACTCCCCTCCATTATCAGTTTGAAGAACCTTGATGGATTTCTCACTCTGTTTCTCAACAAAAGCCTTGAAGTCTAGAAAATGTTCAAACACTTTAGACTTTTGTTTGAAAAAATATATCCAAGTGTACCTAGAGAAATCATCAATGAAAGTGAGGATGTACTTGGCCCTTGTGAAAGATGGTTTGGGAAAGGGTCCCGATACATCACTGTGGACTAACTCCAAAGGTTGTGAAGCCCTCCAAGCTTTGCCTTTGTCAAATTTTGCTTCGAGATGCTTCCCAAGGGAGCACCTCTCGCAAAGTCCTTTTGAGAATTGGACATGAGGCAAGCCAATGACCATGTCATTTTTACAAAGTTGCTCAAGATAGCGGTAGTTAAGGTGGCCAAACCACTCATGCCACAATTTTCTAACTCCATCTGAATGAGTCAGCAATGTTGTAGGAGAAGAATCTGATGCAAAATGTGAAAAGGTGTATAACCTGGCTTGGTGATCTGCCCTTCCCACTACCACTGTAGTATCACTATGCAACTCCCTGATAGACACTGAATTTGGTGAAAACTCAACTCTCATGCCCCAACCAATGTGAGTGATTTGGTACACTGATAGGAGATTGGTTGAAAGAGAAGGAACACTTAGAACATTATTGAATGTTCCTCATTCCGTTTCAACTGACCCTCTCCCTGCAATGAAAATTGATGTGTCATCACCCAAACTAATTGAAGTCATGCTACAAGGCTCTAAAGATGAAAACTCAACTAGTGAAGAGCCCATGTGGTGAGAAGCACCCGAGTCGATGACCCATGAAGATGTAGAAGCTGCAGTTGCTACAAGGGCCTTGCCCTTTTCTTTCTCCTTACCCTTGCCTTTTGCCTTAGTGGAATCTTGGGTTGATGAATTCTGCTTGATGGACTCAGGAACACCTATGTTGTTCTTCTCTAGAAGATGAGTTAGGTGGTCTATTTGTTTCTTCATGCACTTGTGTTCATCATGCCCTGTCTTTTTACAATAGGCACACTTAACCTTCTCCTTCTTAGGTTTAGCATTAGAGGATGAAGTCTCAGTGTTATTTTTGGCAGGATTAGTGTTTTCTTTCTTCTTCTCCTGATCCTTGTTCTTTTTCTTCTTCTCTTTTGTTGAAGTCTTGTCCTTACCATTTCCAGCTATCAAAGCTTGGGGTTGATTAGAATTCATTGTGCCCATTTGAATTAGCTTATCTTGCTCCCTAGTCAAGTCGACAATGAATGAATCCAAAGAAGGCATTTTCCATTTCGTGCCAAGGGCACTTTTAGTGGCATGGAAAGTGGAGACAAAGACTGAAGAGCTTAGACCTAGCTTTGCGAGAATAGAAAGTATGAGTTGATCATATTTCTTCTCTATCCCACATTCTTTCAATTGCAATCTAAGGGCCTTAAACTTAGTGAAGAAGTCCTGTAGGGTGTCAAAGTTACTAGGACTTAGACTTATGAGTTTGTTTTCGAGCTCATGACCTCTCATCTCATCAAGCTTCCCAAACAACTTTTCTAAGGTGTCCCATATGTCATTAGGAGTTTGGAAGGATTCTAAGTGGAAGAGAAGTTTTGGAGACATAGACAAGCTTAGTAACCCAAAGGCTTTATCACTACGGTTGTACCACTTAACCTTTTCAGCATCTGTTTTGGGTTCTACTTTTGTACCCATGGTGATCCTATACAACCCTTTGCTTCTAAGAATGGTTGACATTTTAACTTTCCATTCATGATATTTGAAGGGTGTTAGGGGTTTAAGTTGAAAAGAATCCATTTTTTAGCTGAATTTAGGTGAAGTTGTGTTGATTGCAAGTTGTGATTTTATGCAGAAAGGAGAATGAAAGTGAAAATTGCAAGTTGTGAAAAGCAATCACACCCCCCTAAAATATTGAGCCCCCCCAATTTGCAAGTGCACGCTCAAAAGACATCAGACTCAGCTGAAAATGCATCTTAGAGCAATCAATGCAACACTAAATCAAACAGGACATCAGACTCAGCCGAAAATGCGTCCCGAGATACCCAAATTTTTGGCACTTTATAAACTAGTGCATTTTTTAAAAACAACAAGTCTACACTATGGAGAATTGAATTACAAGCATTTTTTCAAAAAATGGCACCCAAAACCAAGCTACCATTTGCAAGATTTTAAAGTTACAATTTTCTCGTAAACTAGTGTTTTTGCAAAAAAAATACTAAAACATTAAAAAAATGCCTATTATGGAGAGAGAAAGTGGCCTTCCAACCACTCGTTGGATTCGACACAGAATGAAGAATCCAAATGAGGTTTTTGTGAGGGGGAATTAACCTCCTACCAACCCAGGCCTCACCCTTCATCTTCGTAGGTCGAAGATACAAGGTGAAATTAAACCTCTAAACTGCCTTTTTGAATGCTAATTCAAATTTAATTTTAATTCAAAAATCAAATGACCGAATTAAAATTAGAATAATTTAAAAGGCAGATTTACCAATAAAACAGGAAGAGAGAGAGGGCCCACTAAATAGGGCATTGGAAACAAACAAAAGGAAGCGCCATTTTTAGTAAAGGAGATGTTGGACGCTACCTTACCATGCACAGTACCTGCCTGGCTGCATGCTACCCACTGGAACTCCACGTTGTGGCGGCGCTGCCAGGTATTGAACTCTGCATCTGCCGACACCAATGAAGACAAAAAAGGTAGTTTGAAGCGCAACAATTACAGTAGCACACTGCAGGTCGAAATTTCCCCTAGGAGGTCGACTCCAAGCAGTGCAAGAGCCAGGAACAGAGGACGTCACTCAGTGTGTCACTGCCATATCACAATGGCGCCCAAGAACAGAAGCCAGATGTGCAAAAAAAATTGTCTTTTCTTGCAGAATGACCAAAACAAAAGAATTCCAACTGCCTTGCTTGAACCCACAACAGATCTATCAAGATGTCTTAAAGGCCAAAGATACCATAAATGATATAATTTTTTAATTTTTGATCAAATCTAAAAATAAAAAAATGAACTCCACTCCTCTTGATTTCAAAATAAGCTAAAAAGCATAAACACACACAAGATTACCGGGAAAGCTCTGATACCATATCGAAATTGTTGCCAGAATCTGGATAACGCGAGTGCAATGAAGACATGATCACACAAGATGAACAAGTGCACACCACAAAATGCTAAAGCAATTTGAAATTAACCCAATAAGAGAAATTACACAAGACAAAATGGAGAAAACCAAAATCTGATTAGCATGGAATGGCCAAAATGAGGACTACAAATAGGAGAGTACGAAAGTAACTCCTCCACAAAAGGTGGACAAGGCACACCAAAAATAGTCAGTAACTCCTCCATGAAAGGTGGTGACAAGGTGCTAAGAATAGAGAAGTAACTCCCATCAAGGGAATTACTTATGACATTCTTATGACACCTATGACACATCTATGGCACACCTCCACATAAGCTAGCCTATCCCACAAATGTAGGAAAACTCCATGTATGCACAAGAAATACAATTTCCCCAATTAATAAATAGGGAAAAATAAAAACCTACACTAATATTGTAGATCTGATATTCACCCCTTTGTCCTATCATTTCTATATCCCTAACCCTATCTACCCAAGAAAAGATTGTATAATCAAAATTAGGGTTAAACAATTTTATAGGGCGCAATTAGAAACATGAATATAGAAAATCATATGAAATTTAGGCTAATAAACCAATGCATATTTTTTCACAATTAGCCATTTTCAAGAGGACTAAAAGCTACTTTTAGCTCTATGATAAATATTACTCACCAATCTAACTTGACTGTGCCAACTCGTGATTGATGATAGTATGAACTCTCTCTGATTAGAAAATATTTTCGTATGTTATGTATGAAATAATAATTTATTTAAATGGTTGAAGTTCTTCATTCTAATAAATTCAATTTTTTTCTTTAATGGTCGAATTTCTTCCTTTGATTAAATTTAGTACTTTTTGTTCCTACAATTCTTTTAATCATTTAATTTACTTTTGATCTGACATTTAATTAAACATTTATCATAGTTGACTGTGAACTTTCCTTTTCTATACACCAAATCTTCTTATATTTATTAGTCCTAATCCATTATTCTTTAACCCTATTAAACTCTCATGAATAGTGGCATTTACATATAGAAACCTCAGTTTGAAAAGAACGTATAATCATATATATACTTTGCATATTACCTAATCAAAATTATAATTTTATGGTTGACAAAAGATCAAATATACTCGTTACTATTATTAAACAGTAACAACTATTTTTATTTTCTTCGAAAATCAAATTACTTTGTAAAAATCTCTTTCAATCATTTAAAAATAAAATAAAATATTAATTAAATCTAATTTTACTATTTTACAAATATATAAAAATAAAAGTAGTACACTTTAATATTTACAACTTTCATATAAAATAATGAAACACACTTCATGGTGATAACAAACATGACAATATTAGCTCAATCCAACATTGGAGACTAGAAGGATGACAATAACTCCAAATCAAATTGTATGATTAAATGTCACCATTCTATATTGAAAAACAAAAAGATTTGTCATCATTCAAAATTAAAAGATAATTGATTTGTTGCCATCGAAAATTATAATCACTATTGATTCGTCACCATCAACAATTTAAAAAATTATTTGTAATTGATATTGATTTGTCACGACCAACAATTAAAAAATAATTGTAACCAATATTACATTTTGTGTCAACAACATTCTAAAATTAATAAAACTATTGCAATCATAATGAGTCGTCATCAACAAATAAAAAATAATTGAAATTGAATGTCGTCATCAACAAATAAAAAATAATTGAAATTGAATGTTTTAAAAATATTAATATAGCTTTTCATCGTATTGTCTTATCATAAACAATCACAAAGGATATCCCCACTCAAACCCCAAGGTGCGCCACACTTTTTAAATTGGTATCTTTTAAGTATTAAGTAGAATGGACATAAATTTGAGATCCATTGCCCGTTATCAATAATTTACGTATCAATACATACCCAAATCCATTCACACCCTTTTCATGGCATTTAAA
Organism: Torreya grandis; assembly: GCA_037957365.1. Classification (NCBI taxonomy): domain Eukaryota; kingdom Viridiplantae; phylum Streptophyta; class Pinopsida; order Cupressales; family Taxaceae; genus Torreya; species Torreya grandis. The sequence continues at coordinate 2,423,219 of JARHVA010000250.1, read as the reverse complement.
AACTTATGGAAGTTAATCGACGACGATCCTCCCGTTTTATTCCGCGCATCCGATGCACATTCCCTCAGTTTCCTCGTCCTCTCCCGAATCTCATCTCCTTCTCCGCCTCTGCTCATTATTCTCCGCAGCGACTCCTCAATCTCAATCTTCTCCACTATTCCCTCTCCGTTTGTTTTTAAAGCCAACCCAATTTTCCATACATCGACAATATACGCACAGTTGAGAAACTGATCCGCCACGCAAGGCCGGCATAGCATTGGCACGCCCGCTGTTATGCTCTCCAGCGCAGAATTCCAACCGCAGTGGGTGAGAAAACAACCCACAGACGGATGGAACAACACAGTCGTCTGTGGAGCCCACGATACCACACAGCCACGCCCTCTGATTCGCTGCAAATACTTTACAGAGAGAAACTCCTCCACCCCGCGCACAACCCACAGAAATGGTCTCTCACTCGCCTCCAGACCCTCTGCTACCTCCTGCACCTCTTTCTCTTTCAATACTACGCTGCTCCCAAATGATACGTATATTACACACCCACACTTTTGTCTGTCTAACCACTGCAAGCATTCGTCCTTTTCTGCACTGGGATTCATTGTTTGTGGGATGAGAGGGCCTAGGGAGCAAATGCCCGCGCCTTCTTTCCCAAACATGTTCATCATCTCAACTTCCAGATCGTGGAAGGAATTGCATAGATTCCATTTGAGATTGCGGAATCTGGAGATGCTTCGAAGCCAGAACTGAAAACGAAATTCTTTATCTGCTTCGCTTCCAATCAGCCATGGAAGATTCGCTGAGCTCAGACTTGGCATGGACGGAAGATATTTCACCATTTCATGTTTCTCTGGAACGCCTGAAACGACCCGATAACATTCAAATATAAATACCATCACAAGAAATAGACAGATTATGGTAAAATTTCTTGAGGAGGACAAAAACCTAACAAAGGTCTGGTGGATCGAGATAACCCCATTGCTAGGTCAATATAAATGGTTTCCCAAACATTTGGACCTTTACATTAAAATCAGACATTCAAACTACAAATATCAATAAGAGAGTATTTCTACAGTTCATATAATTTAGAGTGAATTGTTTTTGTGTAATCGATTTTTAAATTAAGGTTACTTAAAACGTTGGTTTTAAAATAGCTCAAAAACAATTTACTGAAATATATAAATTAATCAAACAATATCATCCAACTTAGATCTTATTTAAAAATAATAATAATTTATAAAAATAAAATCTTAATTGTATTTCAAAAAAAAAGACTAATTACAAATTAAAAACCAGCTCACACTAACTTCATTTTCAGAGTGATTATTTTGGGTGATGTTTATTTCTAAAATATAAACAGAGATACAAATATTCTATGGAATTCAATGATTTTATGTAATATTTTTTAAGATATAAAAAACTTTAAGATAAAAAAATACAAATTAAATTTAAATAATATAAATGAATACATTTTTCTTAAACTTTGCTGTAAATAATATTTTCTACTTGATTAATTCTTTCTTGCCACTACAGGTAGGTATGTCTTCCATCATATTGACAGATGCATGCCCCTAACCTCTTTTCTGTCGTATTTAACCCAGTAAAAACACTTTAGAATAAGTCTGATACTGAAGCCCTGTGTATTTCATAGAGAAGATCCTGTTTTAAAAAGGAGTAAGGTTATACACTTTGTTAAATAATATGCAAAATAAATGAAAAACAAATTTAATATAAACTTGCATTTGAAGAATTTTATATGATAAATTAAGTATGAGATTAAGTTATCAGTGAATCGACGAATAAAATAATATATTCCTCTTAATATAAATATATAGTAACGATTTAACTGTCGACTACATCAACATACCGACAAGATAATGTCTCCTCAAGTTCTACTCTCAAATCCCTGATACCTTTAACACTTCAGCGCATCAAATGAAACCGCTTTTTCTATTGGTAAAAATCTGATACATAAAACCTTAAATCAAAACAATTTAAAAGTTTACCGTTTGATGGTATGGATCCTTTTGCCATCAAGTCCGGCATGCGATAAATTATGGCATATGCAGCTATGAGGCCGGGCCAGAAACCAGCGGTTTGAATCTGAAAGTGTTGGGCAACGTCCAAGGCCCAATATGCAAAGAAATCTGCTAGTAACCACGTAACCTTGTGCTCTTCCTTATTGTTAATCTCCTGGACGAGTTTATGCAGCGAGGGAGGCATTGCAGTCTCTGTCACACGGGCCAATCTTGCGAAATCAGTTCTCCTGTCATCATCTGCTAGCCCATCGGGAATGGCACTGAAATGGATTCTACCATTCCCTTCACCAAAACTTTTTGTATAGGCCTTCACTGTTCGAGAATGATTATGCTCAGTATTTACAAAAGTGACGATGAAGCCATTCAAAGCTAAATTATGTGCCAAGTGCATCATGGGATTAATGTGGCCCTGCACTGGAAAAGGAACAACTACTACATGAGGCTTGCTGGACTCCGCCATCTTTGTTACTCAACCCTACAAACATTGGGAGCTCAAATGTCCTTATATATAGCTACCAAATGCTGCAAACCGCCTTCGACGGTATTTCTAAGGAATGTTTATTACAACCCTGGAGGGTTAAGAATGAATTTTCGCATGAATAAAATGGAGGAGAGGACATACTTTTTAATAATACAAGTGGCTTATGCTAACTTTCTTTGACCCAAACCAATCCGTTGTTTTGTGTGCAAAAACTAAGTGCCTTATACTACTTTGGTTTTCCATTTTTATATACGTCGTTAGAATTGGCTTTTATTTCATGTTGATTTATATATGTTTTATATATTTGTAAATAGGTACATGGCTTTCATTGTATGCTTCTAAATATGAATTCCTAGCTCTATTTTATCCTTGATTTTTTTAAAGAAATCTTAAATTATAATGTGTTTGAATTCGTATGATGTATTTCATCATGTTTAATTCATGACACTAAAATTTAATATATATCTAGGTTAAACTTAGTCAAAAAGGACTCTTCATAATTAAAAAAATATCTTGTTAGATTTAAGGTAGGTTTGAAAAATAAAAAAGTCATCTAGAATTATGTAATATTTTTAAAACAAAATTTTATTTTTTAAATGATGTGAATGTGAATGATGTGTATTTTTATGAAGATGATTTTGATTATGATGAATCTTTGAATTCTCAAGCTAACGCTAATGTTAAGAGTAGTTAACCATCTACTTCTCAAAATATCTCAAAAGAATCCATTAGTAACTAACTTAAATATGTTTGTGGTAGATAATCCTCCAGAGATTCAAGGACTAATGAATGTTTAGGAAGAAGTTGTATACACCTATATTTTTCAGTCATTAATAGTTTATTTTGGAAGACTCATCATTGTATTTTTATTCATCACTTGACATCCTAAAGAGTGCATCAAGATAGAGGTTCGGTCAGCTCATGGTACTTTATGAGAGAGTGTTATCCTATGATTGCATATTATACCTTTTTACACTCATTATCTTTCTATTTGGCTATTTTAGCCTCCTTTGTTGCTCTTTTCCCTTCATTCCACCTCTTTTGCCTCTTTTTAGGTCTATTCTTGATTAACTCAACCATGCCAAGTTAGTTTTATTTTGAACCTGCATTTAAAACTATAAAAACCATGGCAGATGTAGTTACTTTTCCTGAATGTGTCCCTTTCCAACTATATTAAACACACTCAATATAGTTATGTGTCTTTCTATACTACCTTGTTATGGTTGGCATATATGTCTTTCTATACTACCTTGTCATGGTTGACATAGTACTATTTATACTCACAATCTTTGTACTACTTTGATTTGGATTGAGTCCATTGGCATATTATATAGGTTTATTTTAGGAGTTGGATTTATATTTATAGGGATACCAGATCTCATATTTATATTAAACACACACCATTATGCTCTACTTGTGTATCAAGACATACCTTATTAGAAGGAGAGGAATTCAAGTATGGGAACTTATTCTTGTGGAAGTCTATGTTTGCACAAGGTCTTTAGAGTTATTGAGAAAGAAGTTGAACTTGAGATGTACACATAGTATTTCTAGTCCATGACTAAGGATTCGTAGTTATTCATCCTTATTGATTATCCACCAACAACATCTCTCATAAAGTGCCACTTGACTCAAGGGGAAGATTGATACACCGATGAGCCAACCTAAGGTAAGTATCCATATTTATAAAATATTTATTTTATTTTGTTTGTGTGTATATACTAGAGTAATATTTTTGGGTCTTCTTCTCCATGCTTAGATTATCTTATATTATATTTACGTGCCTATATATCCCTAGTTATATACCTCTTGGTTACAACCCTTTATTTAGATACATATTAGTTACCACATAGTGACATTTATCTATCTTTAGTTTACCTTTTTTACATATTGGATCTAGGTTGGATTTGTTCACCAATTCTTAGCATAGGATCCCTATTTATATACTTGATTCCCCTTTTATAAATAGATGTTTTTTATAGAATTAGGCTTTCTTTTTTGCATGACCAATTTTATATGTATGTCAGATCTAGTATGGTATTTTCACTTTTCTTATATTAGAGTATATTTATATTGCTAACTGTATTCACATTGCATACATTCTATTGAACTCAATGATAATCTTACCCCACCATCTTGTTGGGTTATTTACAAGTTTTTATTTTTATAGCTTCTTAGCTTTCCTATAATTTTTTAATGATGTTTCCCCTTAGGTTTTTTATATCAAGCCTTTACCCACTTAGATTCCACATGGGTTACTCTAGTATTCCTCCCATATCCACCTTTGAAGGCAACCACTCATGGTGCAATTTACCTTAATATCCATTTAGATATATCCCATGCAACATGGCTTCAATCTCTTCATATATTGATATTGAAAGTCGTAAAGAGAATTTCCAAGATCTTTATAAAAATAATATCTATAATCTTTATAGCATTTATACTCCTTCCAAGAATGGAAGTCATTAAATCATTATCAAATCCCCTTAGACGTTGAAACATCACATCATGTTCTCCATGTTAACACCAACATTAAAATCCTAACCATCATATCAAGGTCTTGACTTAAAGGTCATTTATACTCTGAATAAGGATGGAAGCCTTAAGAGCCTTAATAACTCTACATTAGTAGCTAGTGGTTCCACCTATGTTCCTTATCTTAATAATAATGTCATTAATATATTTCCTAGAAATACACTTATTATAAATGTTAATAATAATCCTACTATCAATTATACTGTTGATAGTGTGCAATTCCTTACTAAGGTGCTATAAAAAATAACCCTTATGCAAGCTACCAATACCAATTAAATGATCCAAATTCAACAAAGCATTTTTTAAATCGCTAATAAACCTCAAAAAATTGTTTTAAATGAACCCAATCAACATTTGGCACCTCCTTCTCTTAGATATGATAATGGGAATATCATTCCTTAACCTCATATTCAAAACAACAAGATTTAAAATTTCCAAATGAACCTCTAACTCGGGTTTCCATGGACATTATAGGTGCTTATCCGACCATAACATATGATGGGACTACAGATCATACACTTAATCTTAGAGAATTTGGAAATATATAAAAAGAATGGATTCAAACCAATACTTATGTGACCACCAATCTTATAGTTAAAACTATAGTTAGAGATATGCTAGAATCATATAATAAAATCCCTATCCATTTAATTATATAACTAAAAGACTTAGTCAATGTTTTATTCAAAGAGTTTCAATACCACGACCTTCCTAAAAACAACCATGGTAATTTTATCAATGCCAAACAATCACCTAAAGAATTATCCCATGATTTCATCAAGTGATGGAAATATTTATCTCATAGATTTTATCATAACATTAGGGATGAAAATATTTTCAAAATTTTTACTATCAGTTTAAAACCTCCACTTCAATATAGAGTAAGGTATTTATCTCCTAAGACATGGGATAATCCTTTGATTGATCAAGCTAAAAGAAAAGATTACCTTATTAACCATTTTTAAACTTCTCAACAAATTAGTAGGGAATATTTCTAAACATTAACTAACATAATCAATACCAACACTTTTGAAAATAAACCTCCTTAACCTAAGCTAGAAGTGTCTTCGCCAAATAATTCAAAATAATTCAAACAATTTAAACCCTACCCTTCATCCCTTGAGTCTTCAAGAACTCTATAAATCATGCCACCTTTAGGACTTTGAAATTTTACCATTTTAATCCTTTCCCTCCATGGTTCCATGCTAACATTATTTGTTAGTTCCATGTTATAGTTGGTCATTCTCATGAACTTTAAAAAAAATCTTATGAACTTATAATAAGAGAACACTTAGATCGAGAAGATATATCTAAATAACATTATAAGGACTATATTAAAGCTTATAAATCTTAATCCAACCAATCAAATTAATGTATAAAATCAAAATAAGAAATATCATAAATTGAGCAACAATCTTCTAATCCCAGTACCACTCCTATGAATAAATTTGTAGGTGTTATCGATATAAACTATGATTAATAATTATTAATTATCAATAAGTTGATGGTGTTAGGTGTGGAGCCTGATTGTCTTTCAAGATTAGAGGTTAAAATTTTGATGTTATTTCACTCGGGTTTTGGATCCCATTCTTTGTATTCGTAATGGTGTGGGAGTTTCAAGGGGGGTTGTAGCACCCTCGAAGAAAACATTTTATTAAAATTGCCTAGTAAAATTTTAATTTCATAGTCAATATGGGCTATTGATTAAAGGTTTCCAGATCTAATGGTAGGAGTTATGTTTAGGTGTTTTTCACCCTAAAATGTATTTTTACATGGCTGAGATGAAAGATGAAACATATTACACATAAAGAGGAGGTAGAAAGAGGTAGAGAGGTGTAACAGGGTTTATTGCAGGATTTGTTTCTCCCTTATGTTGTTGAAAATAATATATTGGACAAGTTTGGTGGATGTAGCCCATCTTGGGTGAACCACGTTAAATATGGTGTCTCCTATTTTGTGCATGTTTATGATTATTTTTTGTATGTTTGATTGATTCATTTCATAGTTTCTCTTGTATGAGATTTGGGGATAAATATGTGTTTTATTTTATCCTAACAAATGGAATAGAGGTTAATTACTGGTGTAATATTTCCCATAAAGATCATGTTACCAATCCTAATAAGCCTGCTCAATATGAAATGCTTTTAAAAATTACAACCACTTCCAATACAACTTCTGAATCACCATCTAATGATTCAACTACTCCACCACTAAAGTCTCACTACAATGATAGACTTCCTATAATTACCAAATATCCCACATCATAATCTAGATTTCAATTAAAATATCATTATGTTTCTTACCAAAAATTATCTCAATAGAACTTTCTATAAGATCTCATCATTATGCCTTGTGAAATTCCTCTAATGGAACTCATAAGAAAATCACCCTATCATAGAATTTTTTTCATGAAATGATTGCAAGATACATAAGAATCAGCTTTATTGAGTGGAAAAAAATCGTCTAGTAAACCTCTTAAAGGTCCAAATGCTATCAAAATATATATGATTGAAATCATATCCCATCCTCAACCACCTAACAAAATATCTATTAAGATTCCCAAAGATGATATTATCTTTCGAGTTGAATACCCACCTTTATTTATTAGCTTCAAGATCAATGATGTTCAAATAAGGAAATTAATTCTGGATGAAGGTTCATGCATCAATGTCACTTTAAGGTTAGATAAAGAAAAAGGGTATTCCACTAAAGATCTTTAAAAAATAAGACTTATAGGCCATAAATTTGATTAAAATGATAAAAATCCTCTTGGTTTTATTTTTATTCCCATCACTTTAGGACCCAAAATCATAAGCACAAAGCTTATGGTTCTTAATTTTCCTCTTTCTTATAGCATACTTTTGGGTTGTCCTTTGACTCACCATATGAGAGGCATCGCTTCTTCTAATAGCCAATGCTTAAATTTTATTTATGACGGTGTTTTTTATAAAAATGAATCTAATCTTAACCCATGAGATCTAAAATTATCAAATATAAAAACACAAATTCACATTTATACTATCAAAAACCATTAATAGTGTTCATTTCATTGAGTTTATAAACATGCTTCCTGATTGAAAGTCACTCGTGTTGAATCTAATTGATGAATCAATTAAAATTCAAAACCCTTATAAAAACTCTAATCTACCACCAAATATCTCAGAATAGCTTCCTCCATATCTTTTACCTAGAGATAGGTCTTTGTAGACACTAAATCTAAATTATATAGCACCTCAGTCTTGTATATTTTAAAAATACATATCATGGTTGTACCCTTCAGTTCTAATACCTTCCCACTACTGAAAGGATCACTTTCATGATATCTTGTGACTAAATTACTTCTCTCTTATTATGACCATTTTTATTCTAATGACTAGGCCTTCTCTATTATGCAAAATACTATAAACTTGATAATTATCCTTCTCTACTAGTTTTGGACTTATACCTATTTTATAGATTCTTAGACATTTATGTGCCAATTGGATGCCTATGTTGATGCTAGCATATCTTTTCAAACTAATTGTCTAGTGCCCCAAATTTATTCAATATTCAAATGAAACATATCTTAAAGGTTGGTCTAAGTTATTTAGTGAGAGACATTTTCAAAAGGGATTGGTATATATACAAGATCAACCTGAATTCATTTGACACATAAAAAAGACCTAACAAATACTAGGAACTCACAAGGAAAATTACCAAGAGCACTCAATAAACCTTTCAAGTGATAAAAACTACCATATTAGTCCCTATTTCCATATTGGTCATAGGATCACTATCCTCGCATGTCTTAAGTACTGAAGGATCATCCCATGAGCCATATTTTCCAAGTTACAATCCAAGTCACTATATGTACTTATTTATCACACATTGTATCCTCATATGCACAAAAGTCAATATGTATGGGATAATTATATAAGTATGAGGCCCTCTTCAAAGTATTGTCTATGTAGGCAACACCCATTGATAGAGGGTCCTTAGGGAAACTCAACACCATGTGCCCACTAACCCATTTTTCTTACAGTCACTCCAAGGTTGATGGAGTTAGATTTTTGATCATTTGACAAAGAACAAAAAATTGTGCATAATTTGAACACATCAGAAGAAAGGTGATAGAAAACCTAGAAGGCTCCAGGTGATCATATTCATATCTAGTCATTATTTCATAGTGGATACTTGCATCTAACTTAGACACTAACATCAATGTAACCACCCATATTTGATGCAAGATTTTGAGGCCATAGAATGTAAAATTTTAGAATCTAGAAGTTTTTATTCAATATTTATCTAATCCACTTTTAGCCTATTTTACCCCAGATTTGCACATGCATAGTAAACCAAGTGCTTTTGTTTTTTAATTGTTATAATATCAATCAATAGTTATACTTTCTATTTTTGGCATATCTTAGTATTATAAATTTGGAATATTTTTTTATCTGAGTTTAAAAATTAATTAGATTGATATAGATATGTTTATCACCCCTATGATTATTCATTTATATATTCTTAACCCTATAGGTAACCCCAATACCTATTAAAATTTAGGGTTAAACATTTTATGAATTTATCTCTTTATACAAACCCTAGCTTGCTGTAGGGAATTCAAACTTATGATATTTTTCATTTTTGTATTTTTATATAATTATTCTATCATTTGTATGCAACCTAAGTGTAGCCCTAGATTTGATGGTGTTTCTATCGAACACCTAGAGCTTCCTCATTGTCCACCTAAGATGCATCAAACCAATGAAGTAACCAATCCTATGCCAATAAGGAAACTAAACCACATACTAAAGAGGTTATCATATAAAATGATTTTGATTATGAAAATAATGTAAATCTAATGAATACAATGAACATTAAAAAATAAATCGAGATCAAGTCAAATCTCTTGATATGTTTTGAGAGCATATATGTCAAAACCTTGATGATCTTGTGAGATTCTTAGAACTATAATAGAAACTAAAAAATCAAAAAGTGTAGATGAACAACTAGGTCCATATATTGATCATGTTATTAGAGCTATGGGCTATCTCCATATACCAATAATCCTCCCCTTGAGCACATCACTATTTCATCCTTATAATGGGGGAATGAGTTATGTGTTTACACCATTTTCACCAAGACAAGTCCTACTATTTCTACATCCTCCATGGTAAAAATTAACACTTCAACCCAGTTATTGGTTATAATACCTATATCAACTCAAACTATGGGTACGTATCCTTGGGTAACTTCTCAAACTTTAAACTTTAATGATAAAAATGTGCAAGATCATGTCCAAAATATAACGCTTTTTCAAGATAAGGTTATATATATTGAATAAAATTATATGAAATCACTTTATGTTATTAATTCACAAGATTTTTTGCATAACCCTCTTTCACTTACAATATCCTTGCACCCCTTACCAACTGGTTTTGTTTCACCTAAGTTCCCATTTTATGATGGAAAGGGGGATCCTAAACAACATCTTCAATCTTTTTATATGATATGCCTTGATTATTCCTCTAATGATAAACCTTTGACTAAATTATTTATAAATATCCTAAAGTAATATGCTCTAAGGTGATTCTATGACTTACCAATCCAATCAATAAAAGCATTTAGACCTTTTGAAAATTAGTTTTTGGGATAATTTTCTATCAAAATTACAAAAAATATTGCTTATGCCCAAATTACAAAAATCAAACAAGGAACTAATGAACCTATCAATGAATATATCTTAAGGTACATAGCAATGTTGGCTAAAATTATGAATCAAATGGAAGATAAATAACTTCAAGACATCTTCAAGAAAAGTTTGCTTGCCCCATTACATGATTCCATTGTTTTCAAAAAGTTCAAATATTTTGATGACTTATGACATACTGTTCATAATCATGAAATGAAAATTATCTCATTAAACACAATTTAGTATGTAGTAAAAAAACCAAATACATCTAATACCATGTTCACTATCAAACCAAGTTATAGGGTAAAACTACATAACATAAAAATGAAAAAACTACTATGGTTAATGCAGTGTCACACCAACCTAATTGGCTTGTCTTATCAATTACACCAAGGACATATTTTTCACACATGCCTAAGTCTCCAACTTTGTTAATTATGAAGATTTGGATTTTCACCTTGTTTTAACCTTTTAGGACTTCATTTATGTAAATCCTATGTTTTTAAAGGGATAAGTATATCAATAACTTGAAATGATAATAAGAAATAATTAATTTGACAAACCTTTCCAAAAATAGCAAAGATGTAAAGAAAGAGTACTTATCTGGAGCAAAATAAGTATTTTTGTGACTCAGGAGTTTGAAACAAGATTGAGAACTAATCAGACACATTTCATTCTATGACTATAGATGAAATTAGGCTTTGAATAGTAGTGACCTTATATGGATAATAACACCATGTGGCACTAGTGTCTAATTAAGCTGCTAGTGTCTTTCTTGGAGGAGCTTTCTAACACTTTTAAGGAAGTTGTAGGAGAGTTCAGGGAACCTATAAGTGATTATGTATCTTTTGGAAGCTCACCTATGTCACTATTTTGACAAAATATCTTAAAAAACCCTAATGATTACCTACACACATAAAAAAACAACTAGATTAAATACAAAAGGAAAGTGAAAAATTGATGGGGACCAAGGTTCCCCAAAGCTCTGACACAACTTGTCAGAATTAAGAGCACATATGATTACCTTTGTATAAGCAACTTAAACATGCGGAAATAACCAGAAGAATAAATAACTATCAATGAGAAATAACACAGAACATGAGAGGCAACACACAATTGTATTCAACTTATTACAGAAGGAAATTACAATAAAGAGATCACACTCTTCTTCCACCTCTGTGAGGCTTCCCACTCGTCAAGGGCTCCCAGTAATCTTCCCTCAAGAGTAATCTTCTCTCAATACAGGTCACAACACATAGCTAACACAAGCTATTGTTCACCTCATTGTACTATCAGTACAATCGAGTATGAATCGGTACTCCAAGTAGATCTCACCATGATCTTGCTCCTTGATGTATTGCTGTCACCTTGGATCTTGCTCCCCCGTCGATCTCCTTTTCACCTGCGCATACACACACCCATGCAAACCAACCCGATCTTACTTATCACATGTAGATCTCCACCATGATCTTGCACACCTTGCAAATCAAACCTGATCTTACATACATGAAGAATCCTACTTGATTCTACCATGGGAAGAACTCTCCTAGTTATACCCTTTACAATACAGCCCCATGGGTCTATTATATAGATCCCATGCATACACTAATTTAGACAAGCGGCTCAAGACTCGAAGTAGTCTTTAACATGCAAACAACCCGTTCAACTAACTGACTGTTTGTCAACAGCAGTTTTAGAACCGCACAGGCAACTGACGTGGGTCCCTGTCTGCCTGGAGGTGACCGACATCGATAGACTCCTGTCGATGTTAGTTGCTTTCTGTTGACCCTTGCCCGACGTCGGTTGTGGCCTACCAACGTCAGCAACTGTGACACTCAGCAACCCTCCATGTTTGCATCTAGGTGAAGCTTTTAGCTCCATAACCTAACAATCTCCCACTTGGAGATAAACAGCTGCACCTATACCTATACCAGTACATTGTCTAATCTGTATCCTGGCTTGTATTCCTCTTCAAGATCAATCTTAAAGACAACCCACCACACTCCTTGTGGTGTTAATCTTGTGCCTGAATTTATCCATTCTCAGCTTACCTTCTTCTGCCATTGCTATACTCCCACTCAAATAGAAACCCCTGTGAGTAACCTGTAATCAACACCCACTAACCAGATCTGAACCATCTGTTAGTCAAACTCAATCTGAGAACATCTAACCTCACTCTGATACCATTTGATGGGGACCAAGGTTCCCCAAAGCTCTGACACAACTTGTCAGAATTAAGAGCACATATGATTACCTTTGTATAATCAACTTAAACATGAGGAAATAACTAGAAGAACAAATAACTATCAATGAGAAATAACACAAAATATGAGAGGCAACACACAATTGTATTCAACTCATTACAGAAGGAAATTACAATAAAGAGATCACACTCTTCTTCCACCTCTGTGAGGCTTCCCACTCCTCAAGGGCTCCCAGTAATCTTCCCTCAAGAGTAATCTTCTCTCAATACAAGTCACAACACATAGCTAACACAAGCTATTGTTCACCTCATTGTACTGTCAATACAACTGAGTACGAACCGGTACTCCAAGTAGATCTCACCATGATCTTGCTCCTTGATGTATTGATGTCACCTTGGATCTTGCTCCCCCGCCGATCTCCTTTTGACCCTCGCATACACACACCCCTGTAGACCAACCCGATCTTACTTATCACATGTAGATCTCCTCCATGATCTTGCAACACCCTGCAGATCAAACCTGATCTTACATACATGAATAATCCTACTTGATTCTACCATGGGAAGAACTCTCCTAGTTCTACACTTTACAATACAGCCCCATGGGTCTATTATATAGATCCCATGCATACACTAATTTAGACAAGCGGCTCAAGACTCGAAGTAGTCTTTAACATGCAAACAACCCGTTCAACTAACTGACTGTTCGTCAACAGCTAGTTCTAGAACCGCACAGGCGACCGACATCGGTCCCTGTCTAACTGGAGGTGACCGACGTCGGCCGACTCCTGCCGATGTCGGTTGATTTTTGTCGACCCCTGCCTGACGTTGGTTGTGGCCTGTCGACGTCGGCGACTGTGACACTCAGCAACCATCCATGTTTGCATCTGGGTGAAGCTTTTAGCTCCATAACCTAACAAAAATTAGGTTGTGGGATATTATGATCATGTGGAGTAGAACCCCTATTGTCTTGGTTGCTACCTACATTAACCCTAATGCTAGTGGTCTCAGATCACATGTAGTTTTCCCTTAGGGAACATGCATAATAAATGTGCACCATATACTAGAATGGCTTTCACTTAGGCCCTTTTTTGATGAAGCATCTGATGTCTAGATATGATAGCTGAGTAATATATAGAGTATTGAGCTATACTATTGACTAAGTTTATGTAATTATGTGCTAAAATAGTAAGTGCTAGATGTAAAATGACTTGTGAGGCTCTTTATATAGAAGTAACTTTGATTTGAATTTAAGACCTTATTCTTTGCCTGATAAGCCAAAAAAGAGGGATAAGAACATAAGAGAAGGCTCAAGGTAGGTTTATGACCCAAAACATGAGAGAAAATGATCATTGGACACTAGAGCCATAATTGGACACTAGTACCACATGGTGCTACTATCTAGGTAAGGTAGTGTACTAAGGCCTAAAAATAGAGTTAAGACCATGTAGGACATGATAGGGGACCCTATAATTGGGAGGAGGTGACTCAAGACCACTAGAGGCATAATAAATAGTGAAAATACGACATAAGAAAGATCAAAAGACCCAAAATGACCATGCAAACAAGGGCTATATTCATCACTAAGACCTTCATGTGAATGAAAAACAAAATACATAGTAATTGTTTACTTGACAAAATTAGGGTGTATACATTTTCCCCACTTTTATTCTGGTAGTGTAATGAAATGAAAGTATTAGATTAAAATAAAAAGAGGAATGTGTACTTGTGCTTACCTATGCAGATGTGTTTTGGACCTAGCTCACTTCTTGGCCAAAGAAGCGGACATGAGTTGGAGTGAAATATGTGAAGAGGAAATCCATAATGTGGGTTTCCTCTTTACTGAGTCTAAATAGTGAAATGAATCATGAGGAAAAAACCCTATTTTTCCCCCACCTTGATATTTGGATTAAATCTAAGTATGTAAACTGAATATGTGAAGAAACAAGGCCTGATTTCCCCCACTCTGATATGTGTATTGAATTCAAGTATGTAAAATGAATATGTGGATAAACAAGGTCTAATTTCCCCCACTCTAATATGTGTACTAAAAATAATTATGTAAAATGAATTTGTGGATAAACAAGGCCTACTTTCCCCCACTCTGAAATGTGTACTAAATTTGAGTATGTATTATGGGTCTGATGGAAGGCTATGGATCAATCATTATAGATGGTCATGTGATCCAAACTAGTGAAATCATGGTGGTATCCTGGTGACATTTTGATGATGATCTAGGTGTAACCTAGTAATCTAAAAATGGGAATCAAGGATGTGTGCCCTACAACATGCCCCCAATCTTGATATTTGAGTAATGTAACTATGTATTTGCACATATGTATATTTGATTCAAATTGTATATTTGAGTCAAAATATATCTTTGAGTTAAACTATATATCTAATCCAAACTATATATTTGAGTCAAACTATATATCTTATCCAAACTATATATTTAAGTCAAACCGTATATATGAGCCAAACTATATATCCAAGATAAACTGTATATCTAAGACAAACTATATATCTGAGTTAAAATATATTTCTGAGTCAGACTGTATATCTGAGTAAAATTATGTCTAAATATATACATCTAGGTAGAATGTATTTACTTTTGGAGAGTTATCAATGATGTCATAGAGGTGTCTAGGTGAGTGGATGAAGTGTCTTGATAGTCTAAGTATTAATGACAAAGTGTGGAGTGTGCTTGTCTTAATATGCTTAAAAGAGGCTTGGTTGATATTCAAGTTTTATCATGATTAGGGATGGATTTGAAGTATTAAGAATGTATGAGGGGTCATATCAGAGGTCAAGGATGATTGGATATATTATGGTAGTGCATGTTATTCATTAGATTCTTCATTATGTTCATTTTGGCATAGTTGGTTCTATGATAGACAAATCTAAGTAGGCATTTTAATGACATAATCATTTACATATATGGATGATTCAAGTTATTTGGTAATATGGGTATGATTAAATTATTCCCAAGTTTTTATGGTCCAAATTTTAGGTCATGAGGTTTGGCGTAGCTAAAGATATGTGGGTGCAAATTTGGCCTCTTAGACAGAAGTTCACTAAGTTTCTATACTTAGCCAGATCGTCACTGCACGTCATGCAGACATGTATGATATAGAAAGTTTATGAATTTATTTCAGGTACTTAAAATGTTTTATATAGTGCCAATAATATACCTTGAAAATTTGAAGTCTTGAAGTGATTTCTAGCTCAAGTTATAAAGCTTCAAAGTTGCTCTAGTAGATTGTGATGGGCTAGATACCGTCAAGTTTAATCATAATGAAGTATACGGTCATTGATATATAATATATAATGGTGCATATAAAATTGTATATATTAAAAAAATAGTGTGTGTAAAATTAAATATGTCAAAGAATGAATGCAATAGTGACGTGTCACATTCATGAAGCTTAGACAGAAGATCAACGGTGAGTGTATGATTCTGCAGTCAAAAGATCAATGATGTGAATTAAAGTCAATGGTAAAATGTGAAGAAGGAACATGAGGGTGAAAAGATTCATAATCATGGGATTTATAATATATATCTAATTATTATAACTTAAATATAATGACCTGGTTAAGCCACAAAGATCAATGGAGCGTATTTGTCCACATTTGCTAGGAAACATGAGATGAGGTCTAGGTGATTGATGTTTAATAATAAATCAAAGATAAACATCAAAATAATTTTGAGGGAGATAAATGATGCATATTCATTCAATATATGATAGGGCATGATATTTTGGCAAAGTGTTCAAAGTTTAACAGTTGCTTAGTGACCATTGAAATTCAAATATTCAAATTTGCGAGGGAAGACCAATCTGTAGTTTCTGTGCCATAACTATAGATCTATATAGAATTTGATGTTTTAGTAAAAATAAAATTTTTAGAGGAATTCAAGGCTAATCTATAAATATTTATTTAAATGTATAAATGTTTATACATTCAAATTTATTGAGATCCAAAGTTGACTATGTGTTTGTTTATGCTCTGCAAGTGACCCGAGAAGGATATTTGAGTTGTTCTGATGGTATTTGGATGTTTCAAAGGGAATTAGCTATTATAAAGTGTTTTAGACTCCCTAAGGATGATCTATATTGATTTTTGAGGTTTTAAAAATCCATATTTAGTATTAAAAAATACTTATAAGTTGACTTTGTGTTCATTCATGGTGTTTTTGTGTATAAGGTCAAAGATTTATCTATTTGGATTTAGCAGAGGAATGTTTTGATGAATATTATAATTTGAGGATGTTTAAGGGGTCATTTGGAGTGGAAATATGAATTTTTAAGTGGTCCTATGTTTCTAATTTTCTCAATGGAGTGATAAATGGGGGAATAAGTCTTTATGAGACCTATAAGGGCTACTAAGGCCTAAATGAAAGGCATAGTTGCTTAAGTGTGACCCATAGTTACTATGGCCAACTTGTGAGGATAGTATTGAGCTATGTAAGTTGTCTTAAGGTTTAAGGCAAGTCTAAAGGCTGACCAATAAGATAATAATAATGAAGGCTCTATAAAAGTTGAAATCAAATGTGGTGATTTCTAGACTTGTGAGATACCTATGAGAATAGGCATGTGTGAGACTTGTGGAGTGAAGGAATGGGTATGTACCTAGTGGATGGGTTATAGATTAGAGTAGTTTGATGACTATGTGTATGACATATAGGTCATATTTTTTTATGTCAAGATAGTGCTCTTGCTGGTTTAAATAATAAGGATGAGAAAAGGATAGATGATGTGTGTGTGAGCTTGGTGGTTGATTTGACATTCAGATCAGAGTGTGGACCATGTAGTGTGAAGATTTGAAGAGAGTTGATATACATTGTATCTTCATTAGATTGGTAGGAAATCAATGTTCAAGAGATGTTTATTTTATAGGTGTTGGGAGGGTGCTCAACATCTAGGTCTAAAGAACTTGATCATCTTAGAGGTAGGTGCTCCTTGTGAAATAGGTCAAAAAGACTTGACCAACAAGTGGTCAGAAGGACTTGATCATCTTGAGGGTAGGTGATCCTTGTGAAACATGTGTTTCACTAAATTTTGGCTAGAAATATTTGACTAGTCTCATGTTTGTGATCATCTTATAGGACAAGTAGTCCATGTGTTTGCAAGATTGAGAGTGGGTTTCATTCTCCAAGAGGGTTTCCCACATAGATTTTGTGTTGTGTGTATGATCTTGAATTATCTATTTTTCATTTATATAGACATCTTGAATGCTTCATAAATGGTTATATTGAATGCTTAAGTGTTTGAAAGATTTGGAAATTGAATTGGATTGTTTGCCACTATTGATTCACCCCCTCACTCTTAGTGGTTTTTACCTCTAAAAATTGGTATCAGAGTAGGTCCTTTGGTAAAGGATTGACAACTTGAAGGAGATCCAAGGTATAATATGGTCAACCATCAAATATAAGGAGGTTTTTCCACTAAGTAAGCACTAATGTTCAATGAATCCAATTATGATTTTTGGAGTGTGAGGATGAGGACCTACATCATATCCTTAGGTTTGAAAATTGGTAATCTATTGTGGATGGTTATTATGCACCTACTATTCCTCCATCTAGTGATGTAGATAAGAAGTTGTTTGAGAACAATTATAAGGCAATGAATTTTATCACTTATGGTATTTCAGAGATTGAATACACCAAGGTAACCCATTGTATATCTACCAAGGAAATGTGGGATAAATTTAAAACTATTTATGAAGGAGATTCAAAGGTTAAGTTGGCAAAGCTATAGACTCATCGATGACAATTTGAGACTCTTAAGATAAAGGAAGAAGATTCTATGACATCCTTTCTAAAGAGAGTTGATGAGATTGTGAACATCATCAGAGGTCTTGGAAAGAATATTGAAGAAGCTATTGTAGTTAAAAAGGTATTAATTACTCTCTCTCTCTCTTAATTTTGATTCTAAAATATCTATTATAGAATAAAGTCATGATCTTACTTGATTGAAGATGGATGAATTGCATGGCATTCTTACTACATATGAGATGAGAATTGATGTTGATAAACCATCAAATAAGTAAGAAACATTCAATATAGAATGAAGCCAAAGAAGAAGTTTCAAGGTAATAAACTCAAGGAGGATGACATATATAATATTGATGAAGATGAAATAATCGCTTTGTTTATAAGGAAATTGAAAACAAGGCCAGGAAAGTATAATGGTAAACTACCTTTCAAATGCTTCAATTATGGAGAGGTAGGACATTTTTCTAATAAGTGCCCTCATAAGCATAACAATAATGATCATGAAAGGCTTGATTATGGTCAATGTGAAGATAAGAAGACATACAAGTTTGATAAAAGGATTAAAGGATCCAGAAAGTATGACAATAATAAGTACTTCAAGGACAATAAGAGTCTCTACACCAAAGAAAATTATAGCTCATTAGGTGAGAGTGAGGATAGTGACTCTGAGTTTGATAATGAATATGATGGTCCTATTGAAGATAAATCCCTCTTCATGGCTGAGGAAGGAAGTTTCTCATATCAAAAGGAGTCTACTTAGATTGATTCAAATGATGATAAAGATGAAGTGGACTGTGAGACTGAATTGATGAATGCTCTTGAAGAAATGAAAACTAAGAAGAATATTAATAAGAAGATGAAGTATCAAATCAAGGACAATAAAGAGAAATTTAGTATGTTTGAGGCAAGAATGAATGAAGATACCAAGGATCATAAAGATATAGTCAAACATCTCAGTTGTCAACTGAAAATCCTATCTACAAGCCTAATAGCCAAAGAAGATGAATGTTCAAGGTATGTAATTGAAAATGAGTCATTAAAATCTGATTTATAAAAGACATCTAGTAAGATGCAGTTATTTATGAGATTTGAAAAAATCTCAAGTGATCTAGACAATATTCTGAGTGGTCAAAAGCATGTAAGTGATAGAACTAGTCTTGGATACAAAGAAGAATCATAAAATACAACTCAAGACAAGATGAAGAATAGTGTAAATCAAACCTTGAAGGTCAATAATTAGTAAAGAAATTAATATTCTAGTAGAGTGAAGATAAATCAGATCAGACAACCAAATGCCATGAGGTATGCAATTTTTAATGGTTATTATTACACATGTAATTAGTTTGGGCATAGAGCTAGAGAATGTAAGAGACCTGTTAGAAATGAGTTTGCATGGAACTGTGATGGGGGTCATCAGTCAAAAGGTGTGAATAAAGTTAAGTGCTTCAATTATCTTGATGAGGAACATTTTACTAAGCATTGTCCAAATAAGGTAAGGCAAGGTGAGTCTTCTTCAAAAGGAGTAGTTTTTTTCAATTGTCAAAAGAATGGACATATTTCAAGATTTTTTTTTAATCAGGAAAGGTAGGATAAGATTTTTATAAAAGGTATAGTTTGCTTCAATTATCAAAGAGAGGTCACATGGATAGATTCTACAAGTAAAGGCCTATAAGATAGAATATGTTTAATCAAGATCCTAGAGTACAAGAAAGAAGGAAAGTTAACTCATGGAAACCAAAGTGGTAAGTGTGAGTCATGATAAGTGTACAGGTATAAGTATTCTATTTGTTATGGTGGAGAATGCTACAAAAGTTAGAGAGTGACAAGAGCTATCATTGTCTGCTCATGTTTTGAATAAAGAGACCAAGATCAAAGAGAAGACCAAGGTGCTTGTTGAGGCTCTGTATGATGTGTATATGGATTCAAGTGAAAATATTGCTATTGATAAGCAATTTTCATGCAAATAACATTAGTTGTCAATACCTAGTGATGAGGTTCCAAACTTCAAGGAAGATTCTTCAATTGAAAAGGTATGTCATGAATATATGTTATCCCCATGTATTATTAATACAATCATAGAAGAGAAAGTGAGTAATGTAGAACAGGAATATGTTGTCAAAGTTTAGACTAAGGAGAACAAGAGTAAGAAGTCTTATAGCTATAAAAGGATTTTAGTGGTTACTAAGGAGATGTCGTCCACTCTTGGCTTTAATTTTTTTAAGAACATTGTGGTGTAGAGGTATCTATCTATGCTTATTAAGAGGCTCCTTTTAGTGGAGAATAAAATGTCTTTGTGGTGTTCTTTATAAGGTCCTAGAAGGAAAGAGATGAGTGTTTCCAATTGGAGTTAGTGTGTCAATATAGGAGAAGTGTTTTGATGAGGTCAGAATGATGTCATAAAGTGTTTTTACTAAATATGTAGTGTCTACAAGATCATAATAGGTGTTTTTAGGTGGCATAATAAGATTGATGGAATTTAAAGAAGAGTTTAGTGCTTAGAAAGGTTTGTGCACTTCTTTTTGATGTGTTCCAAGTGGTTTTGTGTCTTAATGATCCTATTTGTGTCTTTTGGAGGTTTTTATGTGCTCTCAAGTTTATATTTTTTGTTACATATCAAAGCCATGGTATAAGAAGTCAACATTCCAAAAGTTATGAGGCTCAAATCTTGGTTTATAAGTGTGTGATAGTTATCTATAGGTGTGTAAGAAGTTTCATAGGTGGGCATTGACTAGAAGAAGGTTTGTTGACCTTGTTTGTTCTGAGATTCTAGAGTTTTGGGCTATGCTAAAAAAGTGGTTTTCCTTATGAGTTGAGGTATAAGGATTATTAATAGGTTAAATGGGAAAAATGAGTTATCAAATCAAGCTTCACAAATATTTGAAGGTTTTTTTAAAAATTATTTAAGTTTTTATCAAAATGGAAGCCTAATTGGCTAATAGATTTGTGAAGGAAGTATGTTGCAAAAGAGGATCTAGGTGATGAAAATTGGTGTGATTAAGAGGGAATGAGAATGCTATAGATATGAAGTTTTAGGTCTTGAAAGTATGTCTATTGAATTTTTTTTCTTTGCAAGTTACAGGTAGGGCTACAAGGAGTCTAGACAAGGCTAGTGTGAAGATTTAATGTTTTTACTTAGTTTATCCAAAATATCAAGTCATGAGTGTTTAAAGGTGAGTTCCTAGGTTGGTTTAGAGTATTTTTAATATTTTTTGAGTGGCATGAAGTTATGTTAGTTGTCCTTGAGGTGGCTTGAGAGAGAAGGCTAGTAAGCCTGTGTGGTGGTTCTTCATGGTGTGTGAAGATCTGAAGATGCTCAAGAGGTGAAATGGATAAAATATCTTAAGGGGAGTCCCTCTTAGATATTTATTGGTGATTTTCATCAGATTTCAGTATTTTGTGTGTTCTTTCTACATTGGTTGTAGTGTTTGGTTGAAAATAATATTGGTATGTAGAAAGAGGAAGTTGTCAAGGCAAAAAGAGGTAGGCTTAAGGTAAGGGGGATTTTTTATAATATTTATAATGTGGTCCTCTCATGTTGGTGGTATTTTCAAGTCCTCAAGATCAATTTATTCCCACTTTGTCATTATGTCAAAGGGGGAGTAGGTTCCTATTTTAAGAGTGCTTAAAGAAAGAGAAGGAAGGTGAGCTGTATGATGGGTATCAACATCAATGCTAAAGGGGGAGATTATTGGAGAGTTTTAAATGATGTAATGGAGGTTTATATTTGAGTTTATGAAGTGTCTTTATAGTCTAATAATAAATGACAAAGTGTGTAATGTGTTTGTCCTAGTATGCTTAAAGTAGGATTGGTTGATCTTCAAGTTTTGGCATGATTAGGGATGAGTCGAAAGTATTGAGCATGTGTGATGGGTATTATCATAGGTAAATGATGATTTTATAGCTTTTTAAAGTGAATTTTATTAATCTGATTCTTCATTATATTCATTTTGGCATAGTTGGTTCTGTGATAGACAAATTTTAGTAGGTAGTTTGCTAACATCACCATTGCCACATATGGATAAGTCAGGGGGAGTTAGTCATATGGGTGTGATAAAATTATTCCCAAGTTGATATGGTCCAAATTTTAGGTCATGAGGTTGATCATAGATAAATATATGTGGGTATAAAGTTGGAATCTCAGTAGAAGTTCACTAAGTTTCTATACTTAGCCAAACTGTCACTGCACATCATGCAAACATATATGATAGAAAAAGTTTATGAATTTATTTTAGGTACTTATAAAGTTAATAGTGGTAAATTTTTTCATGGTGATTTTTTATATAGTTCAAATAATATACCTTGAAAATTTTAATTCTTGAAGTGATTTTTAGCTCAAGTTATAAAGCTTCAAAGTTTCTCTAGCAGACTATGATGGGCCAGAGACCGTCAAGTTTAATCATATTGAAGTCTGATTTCATTGGTCTAAAAGATATAATGATACATGCCAAATAAAATATTTTGATCCAAAAGTGGACATAAAATTCAATATGTCAAATAATGAATGCATTAGTGACATGTGTCACATTCATAGAGCTTGGATAGAAAATCAACGATGAACGTATGATCATGTAGTCAGAAGATCAATGCCATGTATTAAAGTCCATTATCAAATGTGTAAAAGGTATGAAAGGGTTAAAATTTTCATAATCATTAGAGTTTTTATCTATATATAATGGTGATAACTACAATACAATGACCTGGTTAATCTGTAGAGATAAATGGAGTATGTTTGTCCACAGTTGCTAGGAAGCATGAGATGAGGTTTAGGCGCTTGATGTTTAATAATAAATCAAAGGTACATATAAGAATAATTTCAAGGGAGATTGATGATGAATATTAATTCATGATATGAGAAGGAATGATATTTTGGCAAAGTGTTTGAAGTTTAATAGTTGCTCAGTGATCGTTGGAATTCAAATATTCAAATTTATGAGGGAAGACCAGTTTGTAGTTTTTATGCCATAACTTTTGATCTATACAAAATTTAATGTTATAGTAAAAATAAAAGGTTTAAAAGACATAAATACACATCTATTAATATTAATTTTAAGGTATAAATGTTTATAAAATCAAATTTATTAAGCCCAAATTTTATTGTGTGCTCGTTCATGCTCTGCAAGTGACCCAAGAAGGATATTTGAGTTGTTTTGATGGTATTTGGATGTTTCAAAGGGATTTAGCTATTGGAGAGTGTTGTATACTTACTGAGGATGATTTTTATGGATTTTAGAGGTTTTAAAAATACATAATCAGTATTAATAAATGCTTATAAGTTGACTATGTGTTCATTCATGGTGTTTCTATGTATAAGGTCAAAGATTGATCTGTTTAGCTTTATGAGAGGAGTGTTGTGATGACTATGATCATTTGAGGATGTTGAAGGGCTCATGTGGATTGGATTTATACATTTGGAATTGGTCTTATGTTTCTAATTTTATCAATGGAGTGATAAATATAGGAATATGTCTCCATGTAACCTATAAGGGCTATTAAGGCCTAATTGAAAGGCGTAGCTACTTACGTGTGACCCATAGTTGCTATGTCCAAACTGTGAGGATAGTATTGAGTAAGTTATCTTAAGAGTTAAGATAAGTCTAAATAATAACCAAGAATATAATAATAATAGAGTCTCTATAAAAGGTGAAATAAAATTTGGTGATTTCTAGACTTGTGAGAGACCTGTGAGAAGAGGTGTGTGTGAGAGTTGTGGAGCGAAGGAAAGGTTGTGTGCTCAGTGGATGGGTTATAGAGAAGAGAAAGTTGATGAGTGTGTGTATGACCTATATGTCATATTTTTGATGTCAAGATAGTGATCTTGTAGGTTTGAATATTGAGGATGAGTGAAGGATAGATGATGTCTATGTGAGCTTGGTGGTTGATTTGAGAGGCAGATCATAGTGTGGACTGTGTAGTGTGTAGAGTTGAAGAGAGATGATATATATTATATCTCTATCATATTGGTAAGAATTAGTAATGAGAAAATGTTGATTTCATAGGTGTTGGGAGGGTGATCAACATATAGGTTAGAAGGACTTGACCAATAGGTGGTCAGAAGGACTTGATCATCTTAGGGGTAGGTGCTCCTTGTGAAACAAGTGTTTCACTAAATTTTGATAAGAAGGACTTGACCAATATCATGTTTGTGATCATCTTATAGGATAATTAGTCCATGTGTTTGAAGCCTTGAGAGTGGTTTTTATTCCCCAAAAGGGTTTCCCATATAGATCTTGTGTAGTGTGTATGATCTTGCATTATCTACTGTTCAATGCTATAAACATCTTGAATTATTCATGAATGGTTATATTGAATGCTTAAGTGTTTGAAGGATTTTTAAATTGAATTTGATTATTTTTCACCATTGATTCATCCCCCCTCTCAGTGGTTTCTACCTCTAACATTTCTAAATATTTATATCTAAGTAGACCTTTGTGTTTGAATATCTATATCTAAGTAGACCCATGTGTCTAAATATCTATACTTGAGTAGACCCATGTGTTTGAATATCTATAATTGAGTAGACCCATGTGTTTGATTATGTATATCTAAATTGATCTATGTGTATTTACCCCGACTTTTGGTGAGAGAGCCAAGATTGAGATAAAGATGCCTAACCAAATTGGTAACGATCGATATGATGGTGATAGTTAGCTAGGGTGATATTGTCTTAGGTTTTAATATTTTTTTGATTGTGACAGAGTCGATTGTTAAAATTGGTAAAGGGATAGACATTTGGTCTATATTAAGTTTGTTATGGTAATATAGGTTTTGTCATTTTGTAAAGTTAAATGTGATCATGATATTGGTGGAACTAATATAGGGTGAGGTACATTGAGGTCAAGTCCCACATGCAAGAAATGGATTAAAAATCATATTTACAATTCTATAGATATCGTGTTTGAAATAAGTTGGTATTAGTTGGTAAAATTGGCTCGTAAGGTCAACCTCAATAAGGTGGCATTTTTATAAATGTGACTTAAATAAGTTAGTTGATTAGTTTGAAAAATTATTTTAATCATTTAACTTGATAGTTATTGTTTTCTCTGAGCTAGAGAGTATCTCCTAGAGATGAGGAGTAAATTTGACCTAGTATGAGGACGAGGAGGTGCTTATATAGATTGGGGAGGAGGTTACCCTAGTAAGGAGCATGCTATTTTTCTTATTTTTATCATATGTTGTAAATTTTTTATATTTTCATTAGAAATTTGGTGGTTTTAGGGCTATTTTTAAAAATGTGGTGTTACTATCCTAATAATGGTGCTAGTGTTTAGGACATGGTGCTAGTGTCCTAGGTATGGCACTACTGTCCAATGCTAATATCTTGTATGCAACACTAGTGTTTAATAGGCCTAGTTTAAGATGTTTTTTTTATTTTTGACTAGTGTTTGATGACCATTTTTGTCTATTTATATGATATTTTATGATGTTAATGCCTATTTTGGTTATTTTTTGAAGGTTAATGTGTACATGAGATAGTTCCATAGTGGTTGGATGATGGAGAAATTATGAGGATTGCCCTTGATGGGTGAAAAAATGACCATGGTATAGATAATTTGTCTGAGTCATGTGACATCCTTAGATATGATTCCATGAGATAAACACATGATGATTGCACTATGTGAGAGGTGGGACATCGATACCTACACAATGTGGCTACCTATTATAGAGATGACTATCACACTGGAGGATGTGTCTAGGATTTTGATGTTACTAATTAATAGGTAGAAAGAAGTATTATAAGAGGATACTAGTGATCAAGCTATATAACATGTCATTAGGTATTTTACATGATGTCTATGGGGACTCATTGTGTAGGAAGCCATAATGATATATTATTATCATATATTGTCACAATGAATGTTCCATGGTTGTGGAGGTTATTAGCAATTTTATTGGCTTTGTTTGTGGTTATAAATGGGAGTGGGGTATTGATCTTGTATATGAAACATGAGATAGTTAGGACATAGAGGATCATGACACTATATACTCATGGGGTCACACTATACTATCCCACTTATATTGGTATTTATTCCATTTTACGTAGGAGATGTGTGTAGGAGGTATTAGATCTTCCACACTATTACACTATTAAGAATATGAGCATATATCAGTGAGTAGACCAGTGTTGCCTCGATGAGGTGATTGGGATCACCCTTAGTAATTTTTAGAGAGGTGGATTGATATGACCCACATGCCTAGGAAGAACATAATGCATTATTAGTATGTGCTTGAAACATTGATGGCAAGAGAC
The DNA here is from genome assembly GCA_037957365.1 of Torreya grandis. Taxonomy (NCBI): domain Eukaryota; kingdom Viridiplantae; phylum Streptophyta; class Pinopsida; order Cupressales; family Taxaceae; genus Torreya; species Torreya grandis. The sequence goes on along the minus strand of JARHVA010000250.1, from coordinate 2,396,275 downwards.
ATTATTTGTAAGCCATATAGGGGCTATGAGGGCTGGCTTGAGGATGATGTTCATCTGAGACAGGTTCAAGTGAGTTGATGGATGCATGACTATTGGGTCAATGTATTCAAGAGGTTCCAGTATGAGTGGGTGACATAGTAGTTTAGTGTTACTTAGGATATGCCACCAGTGTAATTGGTGTGGTTGAGGAGTTCTTGGGCTCTAGTGAGGCTAGGTAGTAGGCCTAGACCCTCAACTATAGAGTTAGCTCTAATTCCATTAATAGAGTGGGATTTAGTTATTAATATACTAGATGTGGAAAATGTAGGAGATATTGATGCCTATGTATCTTGGTGGAGAAAACATAGATGGACATCTTTGTTTTTGATAGGTAGGATCATCATGAATGATGTAATGTATGTGGATCCCCTTACGGTTATCAATAGTAAATTTTTATTGTACATTTGTATATTTTATGTACTTGGTTACTTATTTACTTGGGTAAGTATTTGATGCATTGTATTGGTATGTGTAGGTTATGGTGATGATGAGTATTGAAAGACTACCATTGAGTGTCACTCTATGTACTAAAATAACATATTATTGATGATGTTGTGGATGATTGATTAGTGGAGAGGGTCATGGATGTTGTTGGTGTTCATGCTCATTTATTTGATTGAGATACCATAGCTACTACAACATATATGAAATCAACTACGGATAGGGATAAGGTATGTATAAAGTTATAGAGATGGACCATGCCCACACTTGATTCTATAGGTGGGGAAAGTAGATAGATAGTGGATGATTACATACATCTACAATGAGAGCATATGGAGTGTATGTTCAAGTTGGGTGTGTTATGGGAGAGAGAGAGAAGATAAAAGCATTGTTCAAGGTCATAGAGGGATAATAGGGCCTTGAGTTATAATATGGATATGTTAGAGAGTGAGAGTGAGGGGGTTGGTCCTAGTGGCCATGTTTGAATTATTAAGTGATTTACAATATTTATATTAAAACTATATTCTGAGTTATATATATGGATGTTTTTTTTTATATGGGCGCTATGTATATTGGTATCTTGATTTATTTATATAGTCATATAAAATGTCAAATTTGGTAGTTTGAGTGTGGCTTGTGATACCCAATCTATAGGTCCTTTTTTCATGCTCTTATGACCATTCTAAACATCTTTTTGCTCTTTACTAGTCATCTGTAGCCTTCTAGATGATCATTCTAGGTCATCCAGACTCTATTTCCTAGGGTAATCTTATCCCCCTAGGTCTTGAGACTATAATAAAAGAGTACCATACCTAGACTATAACATCACACCCTAGGGTGTCCCATTTTTGGTGCTCTTATCCAATCATGATTTGAGCCCAAATGGCCATTTTCATCTAATTCTTATCCTTCAGTATGTTGGCTTAGTGTGAATACATTTAACCCATGACAAATATTTCCCTATAAAATCCCATTCAAAGTTCATTTAGAAAGGAGGTGAGAAATATTACAAAGCAAGTAAGAATACAAACAAAGAACTAAGGCAAACTTCCCTGTTCTCTGCATACAGTCACCTAACGTAGCTACAAACACATTCAAACTCGCATACCAGTCCCTAACCACTTCAAGCATTCTCAATTTGGAATTATTGCATCCACATCACACTATTTCACAAATAAAATTAAGTTGGATAACTACATATGGATTGATCCCTCTTTAAAGTATTGGTATGTAGGTAGCATACTCATAAAAGGGATGTGGATCACACATTCAGTGCATTTTACACACACTAATCCCCCCTTTTTCAAGTGATTCAAATCTTGTTTATCAATCATGATGGAGGGTTACGGCTTGAATATTAAAATGGATCTAAAATTAGATCTATCAACATTCAACACTCAAATTTCACACGCAAGCTCACAGAGGAATAATGTAAAGAACCCAAAAAAATTAATTCTTTGTGAGCAATTTAGACAAAAATGATAGAAGAGGAAAATAGTGCTAGACCCCAAAGTGTCCTATTTTTATTGATCTTATCCTTTCAATGAATAAAATCCATATTCTTATTTGTGACACTATCTTAGTCCTGCACAAGTATTTTCATACCCTACAATAGCCATTTCAGCCTATTTCCAAATAAGTTATATTTTCTCCTTATTTATTACTATTTTTAGAAAGGTAAAAAAAGATAGATAAATTGTAAAAATTAACATTGTAAGTATTAAAATATTATTTATTGATTTATTAATCTAGACCCTTAACTAAAATAGGAATAAAACTCCATTATTCCCAAAATAGTTAAATCATTTGGTGAACTTGACTTACTTCATTTGCACAAAAAAACCCTAGGGAAAATTCCTTGTTGATTTTAGAAATAGTTTTATAATTTTTTTTGCATATATAAATCAACATTTCACATTTAAATTTTTAAAATTTATCGTAGTAATTTTGAAAATTATTTCATTCAGACCCTAGTTGAACTTACTAGGTCCCTTTGCTTTTTGAGGTATCGCCTTACATGTTTGTGAGCTTCATATCCTTTTTATGCATATTATAATTTGCTATTTAGATTATATTTATTTAATATTCTCTTTCATTTTTCAAGTTTTTTTCCTTATGCCACCTAAGCTCCTTGCATCTCTTCCTTTGAGATGAAGTGCAAGACTTAGTGGCAACCCTCCTGAATTCACCCAAATTCTTACACCCCATCCTTATACCATGGATAAACAACCAACTCAACTTCCTACTATAGATCCTACACATCTATACTACACTAATTTCCATGAAGATAATTTTGATAATGAGTAGTATGAGAATAACAATGATGATACACACACTGATGTTCATGACCCAGTACATCAGGATCTTGATCCACTTCCACGTATCATTAATAATGATGTGGTCATCAATAAAGATTTGATTCTACAAAGTTTTAGAGAGAGACTCAGGGAAAAACCTCAAGATCATGCCCTTATCTTACAATCTATCATGGAAATTAAAAAGGCTAAGCAAGTTGAGTCTTCCATTCCTTCATAATAACTAGTTACAAATGATATTATAGGGGAAACCATGTTTCAACAACCCCTTATAGTATCCCAATGTTATTATGAGGCACCACCAATTACAACTAGTACATCTTTGTCTCCCGATGTGGCTACCCTTATGCAAGAGATAAATTCTCTTCAATCCAAGGTGATACATCTTGAGCAAGATGCCTTTAGACCAACATAATATTTGGATTCCTTTTCTCTATTTCATACACCATTTTCACATCATATTGCTTCTACACCCTTGCCACTAGGTTTTGTTCAACCCAAGCTCACTCTATATGATGGTAAGGGTGATCTAGAGACACACTTGAGAGATTTTCAAGAAGCATGCTTGGATTATGTGCCAAATGATTAGTTACTAACTAAGCTATTTTCATAGAGTTTAAAGGATTATGATCTAAAATGGTTTTATAGTCTACCAAATCAATTGGTCAACACATTCAATCCTTTAGCTAACATGTTCCTATCTCATTTCAGCATTAACATAGGTGATAAGATTTTTTATACCCAAGTTGCACAACAAAAATAAAGGTCAAATGAGCATCTCACAGATTATGTTCTTCGATATAAGACTATCTTGGTTAAAATGACTAGCCCCATGGCCGATCAAGAATTATAAGATCTATTCAAATAGAGTCTTCTACCAGCTTTGCATGAGTCAATAATGTTCAAAAGGTTCTCTTCCTTCACTGAGTTATGTCATACACTAAAAGAAAAGGAATTCAAATTAATTTCAATGGGAAAACTCAAGTACACAAACATATCAAAAACAAAAAAACAAGAGTAACATTAAAGTCCCATATAGAGTAAAGGTTAATGATAGCAAAAGTCAAAAATCAACCTACAGTTAACGTCTCTTCAGATCCCCCTCAACATGTGGTTTTATCAGCACCTCCTTAGCAAGCCTTTACCTATTTACTAGTATTTTCAACAAGAGTCTTACAATAAATATTGGAATGAAATATCATATCTCTCCCTTCTATTAGGGAAGTTGATACAACAAAGCCTCTTCCATGTGGATATGTTTAGAATGCATTTTGTGATTTTCATAGGGCACTAGGCCACACAATGAACAAATGCATTAGTTTACAACACAAGATACAAGACTTGATAGATGACAACCTTATTGATTTTAGAAATATAGTTGAGCCTCCTCAGGTAAAGAAAACACAAGATAAGGCTCTAAAAAAATTCTTAGATCCTTTCCCATAACATTCTAAATAATAGATAGGGGATACATCACGTGTTCACCATGCATATCATGCACACCCTCCACCAACTACATAATAAGCACCTTTAGTTGAGTCACATCCTTTGAGTAACATGATTGGTGTGTATAATTCTAGAGTTCTTGCTAGACCTTCCATTTCCTTCTTAAGAGCAAGAGATAGTTAAGGATGATTTAGATTACCATGCACTATTTATTTGAGCTTACATTAATCATCATCCTATTCATAGTGTTCTCATAGATAATAGATCTAGTGTGAACATGTGCACTATGACATTACTACAACATTTGGAATATTTAGAGCAAGATATTACCTTGATGGACACAGTTATCTGTGGATTCAATGGGCACATATAGAGTTCATTGGATGAGATTGTACTTCCTCTATAGGTTGGTCCAACACATGTGGCCACACCATTTACTATTGTTCTCAGTGTATGAGTCTTTGATATGTTACTTGGTTGACCATGGATTCATAAACTCCATGAAATACCTTATATAATTCATAAATGCATGAAATTTATTCATGATAATTAGGTTATTAAAATTGGTGGATTTTTGTATGAGTTACCAGTCCCCACTTTAGAGCCATATACTACTCTCTAGTCACTAGTTTTATCTTCTCCACTAGTTATAGTTATTACTCTAGTTAAAATTCAACCATAGTTGAGGCCTTCCTTGCTAGCATAGAGAGTTCATGCACTTCCATGGAGGCCTCTTTTAGAGAAACCATAGTTTTAGGACTCTAGACAGTTTCCAACTATATTATTCACACCCAGGAAAGTATCATTGAGGTATCATGCCTCTACACATAAAGCACACTTTTAGAAAGCTTCTTCTACTACCATATGGGTCCCTAAGATCCCTACAATTGTATCCACTTCGTAGAGTTATAGGGTGACCCCATAATCAATTTCCACTACAAAAATTTTAGAGCATTTACAACATACATAGCTTTTAGATTCATAGTATCAACCCTTTCATCATGCTTCATGATCATGCACAATCCCTCTCCTTGATACATGACACCATGACAGGGAGTCTCTTATGAGATTCATTAGTTAGTATCATTTCTTCTTAGACTTTCTTGTACTTAGTCTTCTTATTATTTATTGTACATAGCTTATTTAAAATAAATAAAAAATTCAAATATTTCAAAAATACCAAAAACAATATAAAATTTTAAAATACAAAAAACATTCAAACAACTTCAAACATCAATTACAATTATATGCATTATCCATGTTTTACATTTCTACTACCATGCTAGACTTACATTTTGTTGTTATATGCTATTGTATGTCAATTTATCTACATTAACATACTTCAATTGATCTTTTTTGAGTGTGTGTAGTGAAATCTAGATCCTTGATTTCTTCACTCTACCCATTGAGGGGGCATCCTACATCTACATTCAAGACATACATCAATATATCTACCCACGAGGGGCATATTCTACATGACTACACCATCTAGGCTATGCCATTCCTATACCACACGCTCTAGTTATCATGTTGATGTACATTACTTACTATCTTATATAGATTACCCTATTGGAACTCATTAGTATATAGCACTTATGTATTTATTAGAATCTACCTAGTCTTGTACTCCATATTTTTCATACTTTCACTTCTTGCTTTGATTAGTTTGATGTGATTGTATTTCTAGGATTTTCATGCCTTCCTTTCTTGATTTGAGTAACTATATGTGATTGCATTTCTCAATTCCTATTTTGTCTCTTGTGTGTGCCTTAGGACATTTGCTAATTTCCTTTTCTTGTACTCTTCTATGTTCTTATGGCCCTCATGCCAATCTTCCTTATTTGTAATTATATGTGTATGTGGCATTTAAACATGCCTTATATGATTGCTTTCCTAGTTTGAGTGACATGTGCCCATGTCCCTTTTTTTCTTGGCCCCTAAACCATTTTTGTGTGCTTATTATTTCTTGCCTTACGTTCTTTTTTCTTGTTTTCTTCTCCTTATTTATAATGCTATGATCCACATCATGCATTATATTGATTTCTTGGATGTCATGATGGACATCATGTTTCATCCCTCGAAAACTAAAAACTAACAACTAACATTTCCAATTTTAATTTAGTATACTACACATGCTATTACATTGTTACATCTATCTAGGCATACCCCTGTTGATCTAACAATCTCCAATATAAATTATGCTATATCTTGAGACATCTTTTCAATTATCAATACTATATCATGTATTTCATAGTATAACACACTTGTAGGGATATTTATTCTGAGGGTAGTCATTTTAGGTCTTCATTCCTACCCTTAGAATAGGGGGAAACAAATAGGGGTTTTGTTATAGAGATCAAAACCTTCTACCAATAAAAAAATCATTTTTTAGAACACCCAGAACAACAACCAAAACCTAAACTAGGTAGAGTAAACCAAAAACATAGTGAAAAATATAAAACAATGATCATAAATAGTAAATAATAAGAGTACCATACTTGAAATACAACACTGGATAGTAAAGTGTCTTATTTTTATTTCTCTTATCTAAATAACAAAAAACCTAGATTTTTTAGAAATAGATAGAAAGGTATGTATAATTATAGTTTTGTCAGCTACAATTTAGTTTAGAATCAGTAGTTTTAGTATACTTTTTCTTAGAGAATCTAGATATAGGGGGAATCATGCATAACATGATGGCTCTCACTTCTAGTTTCAGATTAGGCAGTTGGTATAACTTCTAAATTAGAATCTATGTTATAAACACTAGTGATTGGGGGTAATGTGCATGACACATTTGCCTTCTTTTCTTTCTGAGTTCAATACATTACCCAGGTATTATTAATAGTTGTGTAACTTATTCCATATATTAGTGGTTGACATAATTTCATAGTGGCTTTTATATAATCCTAGTTCCCAATTTTGGAGTGGCTTTCATACAAGCTTAATATCTACCTTTCAAAATGGCCAAGATTGACCTAGTTCTCATCACACACTCAGCTATCCATGCCACATTTTCATATTAAATTATATTCATGGGATTTAGGATCCATATCACATGACACACATTCATACCAGTATTATTTCATAGCATCGCTTTGGGGGCAATGATGGATCCAAAAGACTAGATAGCCTTTGTATTCTTGAGCCACTTACTCAAAGGGATTGGACACACAGTTCAAACATTTATTAACACACACATGATCACATATATTTATTTAGTGGAAGATGATGGAGCCAAAGGTTTATCCTTTGTAATCTGAAGCCACCCTTGGCGATTTGAGCACTCATCTCCATTTGCAATATTACTCTTGGTACAACACATACCCAACATCACTCAACATCACAATAGGTTTTATATTGGTTCACATATCTGGTGAGGTGTATTCATTCCTTTCTCTGAATCTCTATTTTACCCAAATTTTATACATTATTATTTTAGACATAACACATCTAGTAAGAACTGATCTACTCTTTGTTTTCTATTGCATATTTACACTTCACAATGTTCTCTCTCTATGCACACTCAACATCACACAGATTCATGGGCTTCACCCTTGCAGGTAAGTTCAGGTATGATTTCTACTTTTCCTTTATTCTATTACCTCACTTTTCTACATCATTAGAATAAATGGGGGAAAAATGTAGTCATATAAAATGTCAAAATTGGTAGTTTGAGTGTGGCTTGTGACACCCAATCCATAGGTCCTTGCATGCTCTTGTGACCCTTTTAGACACCTTTTTTCTCTTTGCCAATCATCCATATACTTCTAGATGATCATTCTAACTCACATAGACTTTATTTCCTAGGCCAATCTTATCCCCCTAGGTCTTGAGCCTGTAGGATAGGAGCACCATACCTAGACTATAGTGCCAGACCCTAGGGTGTCCCATTTTTAGTGCTCCTATTTAATCATTCCCAAATGATATTTTTCATCTAATTCCTATCCTTCATCATATCAGACTAGCATGAATACATTTAACCCATGACCAATAGTTCCCTATAAAATCTCATTCAAAGTTCATTTAGAAAGGAGGTGACAAATATTGCAAAGAAAGTAAGAATACAAATAAAGCACTAAGTAAAACTTCCCTATTCTTTGTATATAGTCACCGAACATAGTTGTAAACACATTCAAAATCTCATACCAGTCCTTATGCACCTCAATCACTCTCAATTTGGCATTATTACATCTGCAGCACATTTTACACAAAACATATTAAGTAGGAGAACTACATATGGCTTGATCCCTCTTTGAAGTATTGATATGTAGGTAGTGTAGCCACACAAGGGGTGTGGATCACACGTTCAATTCATCTTACACACACTAACCCCCCATTTTTAAAGTGATTCAAATATTGTTTATTAATCATGATGAAGGTTTAGGGATTGAATATTAAAATAGCTCTATAGCAAGCTCTGTCAACATTCAGCACTCAAAATTTTGTATGCAAGCTCACACAAGAACAACATAAATAACCCAAAAAATCAAGTCTTTGTGAGCAGTTTGGATAATAGAGATAGAAGAGGATAAAAACATCAGACCCCAAAATGTCTCACTAAACGAAAGTTAGATTATGATTTGCAGCACTATCCCAATCCTGCATTGCTAGTTTCAGACCCTGTAATAGTTATTTCATCCTATTTCTAGATAAGTTATATTTTCTCCTTATTTATTTATATTTTTAGAAAGGTAAAAAAGGTATATAAATTATAAAAATTAGGATTTTGATTATTTTAATATTATTTACTGATTTATTAATCCAGACCCTTAACTAAAATAGGAATAAAACTCCATTATTTCCAAAATAGTTAAATCAGTTTACATTGTGTTTAATTATATTCATTATGTTAAATGTTGATACTAGAATATGGTATTTATCTAATCAATGGTAATGAGTTTTTTTATTTATTTATAAATTTTTAAGTAGACATGTGTAGTGGACTAGGAATGTTATTTGTTAGTATAGGTTTTACATGAGTCTCATAAGATATCTGCCTGTGGATCATGTAACTATGGTATGCACTATCTGAACCTGAATGCACAGTGAAAAAATGACCATAATACTCATGTTATGTTAGTTTAGAAGTATACTCTAGAGATGATACTACATGTGATACACTGCTAGCATCTAGGTGTGTAGACTCTATAACAAAGATCTTGATTGGCTATCATACTGAAACTATGCTCTGAGATCTATGATATTTGGTAAGTATCTTGATTAGATTCTAGAATATATTATTATTTTTAGGATTTCTTGAAAATATATTGATTGGTGGTCAAACTGAGACTGTGATATGATCTCTATCAATGTTTCCAAATATATTAATTTGTGTGCAAATGGAGACTGTGTTCTAATTTCTATTATTGTTTCAAAATATCTTAATTGGTGTGCGAATGGAGATGATGTTTTAATATTTATGATTGTTTCTAAATATATTAATTAGTGTGAAAATGGATATTTTTCTCTAATATCTATGAATTGGCTACCATCTCTTCTAAATATGTGGTACATGAGATCACTCATAAATAGGTGTCATAGTAACCACATGGCTCATACAATGAATAAACAATGGCTCCTTAAAGGGAATTTTCTAGGATAACTAAATAATATAAGAGTGTGATATAATATATTTGGAAATTGAGATCTCAATTCCCCCTATGTGAAATCTATAATGCCTCTATTGATATATTAGTCAATGTGGTCTCAGAGTGTATAATAACTATTATCTAAATGTCCCATTATCTTATGAAAATTTCAATATGGCTTATTTTGTACTTTACGTAGATGGTGTGTTAGATGGTGATGATTAGGAGGAAGTGTGATCATCTCCTTATTTAATAATTTAATAAATATATCATTAAGCCCATCTCTATATGAAAATTGTATAACCCCTCTATGTTGTCTTATGCTCTACTTAATGTAGAAGGTGCTCTATGAAGTGGATCTTTTCCCTTGTTGAGTATCTTTATTGGTTTTTTCTATTCCACTTGTTTCTTAATCACAAGTGGAGTAGGTTATTTTACCATGTTAGATAATTATGGCTCTAGGAAACCTACATCTAAATCTGGATCTAAATGTGTAGTAACTAGTCCCAATTCTATCTCTAATGATATATCTATATTAGTTAGATGCCAGAATGATCTAGATGTCTAATATAATAATTTATCTTTTAGAGGAAAAATGAGGCCTCTAGCAAAGATTTACTGTACCTCTAAATTTATCAGCTGGTAAATCAACTGATGCATACATAACTTGAATCTTAGAATGAATTTAGTTATTGGTTTTGTCTCACCCTAGTGTAGTGAAGGTAACCTCTCATATGTGATTCAAGGCCATTTATTTTGTATGTAGTGCTTGAGAAAGATTGCTTTTAGATCATCATATATTTGTATTCAACCATTAACTAGTGCATAATGAAACCAATTTAGCACCTCCCCTTCTAGGGAATTTAGAAATAACTATAACAGATTCAACTTGTTGGTGACATGTGCCATGGCTTTATCATAAGCCTGAATGTGCAAGTATGGGTCTCCATACCCATCAAATTTAGGCAACATAGGTATATTAAAATTGGGTGGAAACTTTGTAGTTAAGATTTTACATGGAATAAGATTGACATAGATGGCATTAGAATCAGACCAAGAGTGGCATCATTTAATCTCCAATGTGAGATGGTATACTTGTTGTTTCAAATCACCCACATCATGCATCAAGGAGATTACCTCTTGTGAAGGTATATTATCATCATCAAGGTGTTCATTTAACTCTTGAATTATGTTATTTATCTTAACCATTGGTACATTGAATTAATAACCTTTTTATAGAATGATTGGTTTACTCTTGGTAACCTTTGGAGGTGATGCAGAGCATACACCAACACAATCACTCTAGGCTTACTCAATACACTATTCCTTGCCAATGACTTCTAGGCTCATTCTTCATGCTTTGGTTTACAGATTCACCTAGTTTATCTTATGATTTTAAACTTACTTATAGGGGTTTTATTACAATCTCTTTCCATTCATCAACTCTATCACAATCCAAATCTAAAGTCTTTTCTTTACTCAATTCTGCCTATTTTGTTCACATTCCTTATACCCCTATTTTTAGGGTTTCCTACTCTATACTGATTCATACCATATAATTTTGGAATACCAATCACTTTCACAAATACCCTCTATGTCCTTCCTACCATACACAAAGTTTCATGGCTTAGTTCATAATACAAGTCATGTTTTTACTCCTTTTTATGATTCAGGTTAGGCTTATTAGGCCTGTTCTGCCTTAGAAAATACACAGTGATCTATAATTCATACAAAAAGGTCATACCATTTTAAAATACTCAAAATTTGTTTATAAACCCTAAGACACTTCTTTACATCTAGTTTCATTTATTTTTGATTGATGAATCTCTGGTTACATTCATTTTAGTATGCAAACCCTAACTATAGGGATTTGATAGTTTCATGAACTCGAGAGCCAATATTTTACTTTTTAAAGATCTAAACTTAGTTTTAAAATCAAATAAGAGTTTTATAAGGTCTTTGTGATGTATAAAAAACTTTTCAATCTCTTAAATTCCAATGCTCATCACTCTATTCCTCCTTTCCACAACAATCTTGTACTTACAATATGCTAATACATACTCTATAAAGTCTTAAACCGATGTCTTAAGATATTGACTTTATAATAATTTAAATTTCACTCTTTTTGAATTAAAATTAACATTAACACACTCTCATGTGCCTATTAATTCTATTAAACACCAATTCTAAGCCTCTACTTAACCTTTCTATTGATCTTCTTTCTTGACAGGGTATGTAAATAAGTTAGTTACAGGGATGGGCACACTTATGAACATCTAATGAATCAAAATAGATCAAGACTTATCAATATCCTAAATAATAATAATAAATAACTTGAGATAACCCTTAACTATATGTTTAATACTTTGTCCTTCATTCAAAGAAACATAAACTGAACTATTTGTTAATAAAATAGGGTATGTAAGTCTGTAGGTTGTCTTTCTTATAGCATTTTGATCCAAAATGAGGCCTTCAATATATGAATATATGTAATATGATTCAAGATAACATAAAAAACCATTTTAAATCCTTATCAGGTCCTTTCTTGCTTGAATTAATCCCCTCTAATATTCTCTGTTTACACACTGTCTGTGTATGCACTTCCTTATAGGTCAATTACAATGCTTCAAGAAAAGATACCTTAAAACAAGGAATATAAATAAAAAAATGATTAAATTATAAAATTATTAGACTCACCATTCCATTATATTCTTTGGATACAAAACCATTTAAAATTCTTCTCATTTGAACCTCTTAATCACTATCAATTTCCTAATTTATAGAGCACAGTCTGATAACATAGTTTATAGACATCAAATTCATTTCTTCAAAAAATGATCACATTCATTTCCCCATATAACTCAAATATAATATCCATCTATCCCTACTAAAAATTACTCCTACACTCCTAAAAATTATACATTAATTGATTCTTGGCTCCTTTTCCCTCGTAGAGGTTTCTTGATTACATTGCATTTTCTTGCTTTTTCACATAATATGGCATATCTAGAACTATGACATTGGAATCATGAAAATTTATGAACATATTACAATGATAAAACCTTAGACATGCCTATCACATCTTTCCACCTTCATAAATGTATAAAATATCCCTAGAAGAGGCTTGAAAACATTTAATTATTCAAATATTACTCTTGGCAGGAAAACTAGTAATTCAAATTCTATGCACCTTAGCAAGACTCCACACATGGGATTCATAAGACCTCTAAAAACTATGATAAAAATATTGTATTTAATTAATAAGAAATTTAAATAATTTTGGGGTCCCTATATGATGCCCCTATATCATACTACTAAGCTGAAAAAAATGTTTGCCATAGGTTCTTATTGATGCACTTGGTGTATGCTCCTATCTAACTACAATAAACATCCTCATATAAGGTATCTACTTCTAATTTCCTCTCATAGAGGTGAAAATTTTATTGGTCCCCATAATTATGTCTTATTTGGTTTATATTATTGAATAACATACCTCCACATGAAACAACATTGTTAAGTAAAACATAGTTGTTGTCATCTTCCTCTTGCCTTACAGGTGTATACCACTCTTCCTTCTCTACAAAATGATTCACTTTGTCCTTATTTTCATGATAAAATGTTTTTACAAATATTAATTAGTATTACTTCAAAAATTATTCTTTTTTTATCCACTTCACATCACATATAACATATTTTTGATCCTTGCATGCCACATGCTTATGAAAACTCTTGATTTGTTGTTGTTCATCAACATCATGATTTATATTTACCTCCTTCATATGTAAGGTATGTATGTTCATTTTAAATATATCATCTCTTTTATTTGGCATTATTAGATGGTTATCTTGTTCATGAGCCTGTTGCATATTTCCCAACTCTTTGACAATCTCTTCTTGTTCAAAACTATCAACCTTTCTTTATTTAGCTGCCACAATCACCTTAGGTTGTAATTTTTTCTCTGCATTATCTTTTCCCTTGTCTTGTTTCAAACTTTTGTTAAGGGATACTTTCTTATTACATGTAATTTCATCACAAAATAGCATTTTAGAAATAAAATTTGGATCCTTCATGGCTCTCTCTTGGGTTGCCTCCTTGGACAATTCAATATCTAACCTCTTAGCTTGATTATTGTCAATCCCAAATCACTAATCATCCATCTTAGCTTCAATATCTATCATTATTTTTATATCATCTCTAAAAGACTTGGCTTCCCTTCTTGTTTTGACTATCTTCTTGTTTGAGAACTCTTTGGGTGCTATATCTTCTTCTCTTTAATGATTACTTACGGCCACCTTGCATTCTTGCTTATCCTCTTTCATGTCCATATTTTTTGACTCAAAAATATTCATATCAACCAACTCAAGACAAATTACGTTTGCTTCTTCCTTTTGTGCTTTTACCAAATCCAAACTTTCCATATCTTTGCTCCAATATTGCCTTGTTTCCATCATCATTATCCTCTCATCTCTTCTTTCTTCTTCACCTTTCAATGGGATAAGTATGTGTACCTTTCCATGTTGCTTGATGGTGTATATATTCACTTGAACATCATGAATTACATGCCTATCAAACTATCATGTTCTCCCTAACAACAAATGACAAACATCTATAGACATAATATCGCATAAGACTTTATCTCTATATCATCTTATTTTTTATTCAACCCAACTTTGCTCACTTACCTAGATTTGATGTCACTTTTGAACCCATGCAACCTTGTATGGTTGTGGATGTGGCATCCTCTTCAAGGCCAAATTTTTCACCATCTCTAAAGATAAAATATTGTTAGTGCTTCCTCCATCAATTACCAAATTACAAACCTTACCTTTTTCTCTACACCTACTCTTGAATAAGCTTCTCCTTTAGGCTAGCTCTTTGACTTGATTTTTGTTAGTTCCTAGTTGTACATCTCTCTGATCTAGCCTTGAAAATTTGAAGCAAATGAAAAATAAAATGAAAAACCTGATAAAATGTCATTGTAGCTAGGGAAGGGTTTAGCATCAAGAATGGACTAGACTAGAAAAATGATTTGGAGGAACCTATAAAGGGTATGGTTATTTTTATGCTACTTCTGGCTCTACCTAAACCAAGGTGAGAGAACCTATGGGGTATCTCACTCATATGGAGAGATTATATAGTTTACCCTCCATGGGAATTATTAATGTAAAGACACACAAATTTGACTAGAACATAACCAAGTTTGCTCAATCTACCCGAGAAGGGATGTCACATAGAATGAGCAAATGTCCTGCACCTAAAAAAAATAAGCTACTAAAGACAAAAAAATATGTGACTGCAACCTTCACTTTGACAATAACTTCTGATATCAATGAATAAGTGGGGGATTATATCACTGAGGTTTAAATCACATAGAGAAAATGCATTTCAAATATGAAGAACTTCATGCATCTACAAGGTAAACAATACTTGTGATATACAAATAGTGTACTTTCTATAGGATAAGACAAGATAAAAACTAAGTTAATTTGAATTATAGATAAGGGTGTGGATGGCTTAGTAAATTAGTATGGATACATTCACATAACAACTATGTTACCTTCACAACAAATGCTTTTCAGTTCAAAATAGATAAGATGAAATCATGCTCAAATGACCCTCAAAAGTTTACCTACAACACTATAAATAACCATTCAAGGATTCATATTAGTTGAATTCATAAACCTAGGACTACCCTTAATAAGGCTATCAATTCCCTGTTCCCACATATCAAAATGGAAAGGATTTTATATTATAGATTTGAACCCTAAATGACTCCATAAAGAAGTAAACATCAGATAACTAATCCCCTAAGCAAGTAAAATAGAGCATTATATTTCAACAATAGGAAGAAACAATTAATCATGAACAAATTCCATATATTAGTTAAATCAAAGCTAAATACAATGTGTCTTGAAAATGACATGTCAAAACACCAAGAAAAACATTTCTATAACAAGGGAGACATTTTGAATGCACTCAAAGCTTGTTAATGATTTTATAAGAGGAATCAGTTTGGCATCAAAAAATTACATAGGGAGAATTCTCTTAAGCTATAGATTTGTACTAAAAAAATAACTGGCCTCTATAAAGGGAACAACCCCTTTATACAATTTTAGCTAAACTTAGTACACCTAAAGATGCTCCAACTAGAAAATTATTTCTTGGGCCTAGAGTCTATTGTAACAAACTTAATTCCTCAGACTTGTTCTTGAGCTTCCATGATGATAAAAAACATGATACTCCATCATGGTAGAATATTTTTGATTAGACATGTGGAGAATAACCCTATAAAGAATAAAATAACCTTTGTCTCTTTGCCTAAAAAAAAATACATCCCTTTCTTATACACATGATTATTCAAACTAACTTTGAAAGGGATGTGACACTAATGGGTAGAGTACAATGGTTTTTGAGTGAGAAACAAGAGTAAAGAATAAGAGAGAGAGAGAGAGAGAAGAGAAAAGAATATTACTAGCTAGGAAGAAACTGGAATGATTGGTTATGCTCCAAAATCAATATTGATAACTAAATTCTTCACCAACTTGTTCTTGTAATTGGTATACCTATTAATCATGGAGGAGATATCCTTTTGATTTGGGCTAGCTTGGTATTTAAATTTGACATCAAATTCCTCTAGACAAGGGGTGATCTTTTGAATATTGGCTTGTTTTCACCTAATGAGTACTTTGAGTAGGTCATAAGCCTTCTCAAGTGTGACTAACTATCTTATTTGGTGGGCATCAAAATCTCCTTGAGGCACATCAATGAAAATTTTTAGAGCACTGTGTATTACCCCTTCTATCAAATCACTAGCCTAATTAAGGTTTACCATTTTTATAAGGGTGGATTCTATTTCCTTGGTAGCAGTCTTGAGAGACCACTCTTCTCCTTTTAAATCAAAGACTCCCTCTTTGATCACCATCATTTAATGAGTTATTGCCAATTGATATTATTTGGGCTTCTTGTGATTATCTAAAGAGACAATCTTCTCTATCGTTAAAACATTACTACCCATATTGCACATTTATCTACCTTAAGCTAGATCTTTTGCCATTTTTTTATGTCCACATCATAAAGAGACATTTGGGTTTCACAATCTTTCTCCTTATCTATTATGTCATCTAAGAATTATAATGCTAAATGTATTATCTCTTTGGCCCAGGTGTTTAGATCTTCTTGCCATTCTTCTGTAGCCTACCCTCTAGATTTTAGCTCATCACCTTAGCCAAAATCTAGTGACCCCATGGGGAAAAGAGGAAGGTCTGGAGTCTTAATGGTAGTTGGAGTTACTGCCTTTGGCTTACTCAATAAATTTTACAAGTATTGGATCATAGCCTAATTTTTTGCTTTCAGCTCTTCTATGGTGGATTTATATTTGTCCATCCTTTGTGCCACCATGTTAGCTAGAACCTGTAAACTATGCTTCAACTCCTTTCATGATGGCTCCCTAATATCATAAATATAACTCCTTCAACTATATAAGGGAACATCTTTCTTCAATGCATCAGAAGGGGGAACAACTACCTCAACATTTCTTTCCCCCTTGTTTATGTAAGTGGTCCTGGAGTAAGTTTTAGCCTTCTTGGGGGGCTTAGCCTTATGCTTGTGAATGATATCTGTCACATCAATGTCCCCTATTTTTATCATAACATATTCCTTTGTTTTAACTTGCTCCATGACCCAAAGAATGGGTTTAGTTTGAAAACCCACTGAGGTTGCAAACATTGTGGAAAGCCTTGACTCAATTAGGGGTGGTACCAATGACTAGCTAACTACATGGAGTGCCATAGGCTTGGGTGGTGGGATCAACATGAATTGATCAATATCATCATCATCATCATCATCATCATCATCATCATCATCATCATCATCATCATCATCATCATCATCATCATCGTCATATTTTCCATCCTCTTCTATTTTTTGCTTTTCTTCTAATTCTATCCCTATCTATTTCAAAACTTCAAAATTTGACTTTGGTTGGTGGGACTCCATGAGTAATTTCTTGATGGAGCTCCCCTATGCTATGGTCTAGCTGGAAGGTTCAAAAACCACCTTGAATTATTTATTTATTTGAAACCCCAAGTCAAAAAAGGCTATGGTGACCTCCTTTCTATATTCAAGCAAATCTTTACTAATCATGACCTTGGGGCCTTTATTGTGGACTAGATCATGAACTTTGATGAGAGGAAGGAAACCTCAAGGTACTTCAATGGAAGTAGCACTTCCCAAGATATCCTCCTCATCATCTTTAGTTACTAGATCTGACTCTTTATTTGCCTCTAAAAGGGTGGGGGTAACCTTTTGAAGGTTTTCTCAACCATATCCCTCTACCTCTACACTATCAGTGGGGACTTGGTCAACACATTCTAGCTCTTTCTCAACTCTCCCATTAGGTCCTTAACTGTCCTCACCTTCATGAACCCTATCTTGATTAGGTGACTAGGAGATGACATTTTCAACTAATGTTTTTTTATTTAGGGAGGCTACCTCTTTTTAAATAGGTAATTGGGCCTGGGTGATTTCCACTACTCCAACCTATACAACTTTATCAAATGACAAAGGGTCATATGAGGTTAAGGCACCCTCCTCATCACCTTTACTTTCTGTTTCCAAGACCTCTTCTTTTGTGGACTAGTCCCATGTTGAGGCCTTTACTGGTGTTTATGGCCTCTCCCTGTGAGTCCTTTTCCTAGTCTTTACTTGGGGAGGGGTGAAGGCACATTATTTCTTCATTACTTTAGCAATTGGTCTGCCTTCACCTGAATATTCCTCCTCACTCATGTCCCTCACTCTTTGGGTATATGAGGCTTGGTCCTCTCTTCTTTTCATAAGAATTTCCTTAGAGAGTGGGTCTTTGAATGCAACCTCTTTTTTCTTTATAAGTGATTTACTTAGGGGTTAGAGACTCTTCTTGACTCTTTTTGGTCTTGGTTGCTCCTCTTGGTCTTCCCCTCCTCTTTTTCTTGCATATGTCACCATGGGAGGATGGACTACTACTTGTTGTGTGGGTGGATCATGTGAGATCATAGTCATGGTAATTATAAAAGTAGCCACCAAAATGGTTAGAATTGCTAGGGCTCCCTTTCCTAAAATGGAGATAGGGGTAGCACTAGCCATCATGACCTTCCTTGTAATAATCTTATCCTAGTTCTCTACCAAGCTTGTTATTTTTTAAAAGGATAACCTGGCCTTAGATCATGCCACTATCATCTTCTCCACATCCATCAGTTTGGTGAACTCGATATCTCCAAGCTTGTGTTTGCCCTTATTGGTTACGGATGAAGATGGATCCACAGAGTCACCACTATATCTTGGGAAAAAGGCCTTCAACTCCTTAATCTACCTTAGTTCTTGAAGAGTAGGAGTGTAATATGTGCTTAGGTCAACCCCATGCTCCTTAAGCCATCTAAAGGTTCTTTTCATAATTCACACTAACCTCCTAGGGATGGAATCATCGTATTGACTACTAAAATATGGCTGAGTAATGGGTTGGGATTCAATATTATTGGTGTTGTACAATGAAGACAATGTTAATTTATCATCCACCATGTCTTTGGGGATGGGAGCAATGTTGTAGGCTATGACTTCTTGCACAATCAACCTCATAAATTCCAATTTTTGAACATCTTCCTTCATGGTGCAGTTGGACTAAATGTCCTCATAGTGTGATTTATGTAACATTACATTAGTGGCCATGTTTATCAACCAATTGATTTCAAAATTGGGTTAGGGTGAAATTTTATGAAGTGCTTATGAACTCATCTCCTATTCTAACCCCTTTTCCTTAGCCATAGAAGGACATGAATAAAAACCTATCACCACAAAAAAATTGAAAGGATTATTTATCTTTTTTACTATAATCATTTCATGTGGTGGAACCATTTATTGGCTTATATACATCAATGCCAATTTTTCATCCAAGTACTTGGTAAATTTGAGTGGGCATCCAAAATATCCACTTACCTTGATGTATGTGAATGTTCTGAACTATATATAAGTAGCACCATACTTCTCAATCACTTTCTTGGCTATTGTAGACATTCTATTCAGCCTTCTTAATGGGAAGAAGACACTCATAATTTCATTTAAAAAATAGTTATAAACTTTACAAAAATTGTTCTTGAATCCTTCCAAGGTAACCTCTGGATATACCTCATATATTTTCATTCTTGAAATATTCCTAGTGAGCCCTTTGAAAGTCCTATTGTGCACAAGGATGTACATCAAATATGAAGACATATAAAAGGTACTTACAAATTATTCTTTAGAAATAATTATAGCTTGGAGCTACATCTTCTGTATATGTAGGTTTTTTCTTAGTATGGAGGCCCAGTCTAGCTTTTTCTTTCCCTCCAACATGTAGAACATAATTAGGAACATCCATAGGTCAAAATTATATATGGTAGGCACCCCATAAATCTTGGTAGCCATGGCAATGATGCATTTAGGAAACCCATTAAAATATGACAATTTCAAGTTCTTGGACATTTTGGATACCTTTTTTCTCCTCTTGGCTATCCAATAAGTATTAACAATATGCCAAATATATTTGTCCTTTTTTGCATAATTTTGGCATTCCTCCAAAGAAAGTGAAATGACTTCTAGCTGGGGAGGAATTCCTAACATGGAACTAAGGGCCAAAGGGGTGAAGGAGCATACAATAGAATGGTCACCATTAACAATAGTCCTTATGTTTGGTTGGTATGCTCAAGCACATGTAATAATAAGTTTTGGGTATGGGGACACCAAAGTGAATGTTGTTGTAGGTGCAATGTAACTAGTGCTGACATTGGAAATTACTTGGGGGGGGTTAGGTTATTGTACATAATTCAATAAGGCCCTAAAATCCAACCCCATAACATTAGTATCCTTAATTCAATCCAAAATTTAAATAACATTACCTTTTATTGTAGTAGAAGATGCTACCATTTTTCTAATTCTTAAATGAAATGTTTCTATACTAGACAAACTCTTCACTCTAATAACCCTTACTTACCTCTTAATTATCTTTAAAGAACACAACATGAGGAGAAAATGGAAAAATTACTATTTAATCTGGATGGCTACACACACTAGAATTTGAAAGTCTATGAATAATTTAGTACAATCACATTCTCACATTGCACTTAGCTCAGGCACATATAATCTCAAAAGCACAGATGTAAGCTTTGGATGCAAAGCATAATTTTAGAATGAAGATAAATACCTAAGTTATAGTCCCTTGCAACTCAAGATTATGGTTACTGTTAATGCACCAAAGCCCAATGACTAATCACCACCTACTTCTTATTAATTTCTCAAACCTTATTCAAAAAAGAGAGGGAAAACATAAATGATCCCCTATTGCACCAAATGGTCCTCCTTGTAGGGTGTGAAATGACATGAGTTGGACATGAATTTATGACATATTTTTGGGCCTTTAGGGATGTTTTCACCTTTTCACTTGTTACTTTATAGAGGTGTAGAAGTGCATTAAGCTTTGAACCGTTTATGGGACCAAGAACAACACGTGTCAAAATTTTATATCACAAGTTTTGGCATTTAGGTCTTGGGGTTTTTTGGATTATTCCAACAAGAAGTAAGTGGGTGATCTTTAAAAAGTGGCTGAAACTAATTTTTTTTAGGAGCTACCATGTGGCATCACTTTTTCTTATAAGTTTGGATATTTAGGCCTTCGAGACTTTAAACACCTTACCCCAAACATAGTAAGAGGGGAAACTTTTAGAATAAGCTTAAAACATCTGAAGCCCTGAGAATCTACCATGTGTCCAATTTAGATGCGAGTTAAAAATTTTCGGCCACTTTTACCATTTTCCACTAGTTCTCCTTATTTGAGGAAAGGTGAAAGATTTCCTTGACCCCTGACAACACTTATGAAAAGTCTCTTAAGATAAATGCATGCCTCTCATTCAATTCGTCAGGCTATTTCACACCATAATCATCAAAATACATCAAGTGTAAATCAATAATTTCATCTTAATTCCCAAAAACCTCTCTCTTGAGCATAAAACATCCAATCCAAACATAGAGAAAATCTTGGTCATACCCTTGTCTTCTCACCATGAATTATCCCACCATGGTTCTTTTAATAAATATTTCATGATTCCCTTGGATCTATCAAGAGTAACTTTCATCTTTAGAAAGTGCCCCTCAAGAATTTTCATGAATATGTATTATAATATTTTGATGGGCTAAGGCAAGTAATTAAAACATTAAAACTCATCTAGTTTGGACATGGGAATTTTAATAACAAGGGCCCAATTAATCTAGTGAAAATTTGGTCACTAACAAGGCTCTTTCTCGGGGATGGGTACCCCTAGTGGGTACATAGAGAACATCAGACCAATCACCTATCCAATGGGCCATGGAGTCAAATTATTTCAACATAGAGTTACAATAGGGCATCCCAAAATGACCAATAAAGAAAATGGGAAGGAAAAAACTATACAAACATGGCCAACTACTAGACTACAAGGATGAGAAAGGAAAACACATTATACACATATTTACAAAGGCAATCATGGACTCAATCTAGGAAATGCTTGATGTGTTTACCATTAACTGGTAATTCTAAAATTTCTCCATCAATATCTCTTAGATAAAATATATGGTTCCCTATCTAGTAATCAATAGTGTAAGAGCCCATCCATAGGGGATCAAACTTACCATGCTTTCCTTTGTCCTCATGTTTGCTATCCCATAATAGAACTAGATCACTGACCTAAAAGGTTCTTAGGGTGACTTTACTGTTAAAGATATTTTTAAAGTGCTCCTTAAAATTTACATGCCTTCCATGATCTTGTCATCGAGATTCATCAATCTCAATGATTTGATCAATTCTGTCTTCATATAGGTTTATTTCCTCCTTGTTATTAGCAATTTGTTGCATGAATTAGTAGGTGGGTAAATATATATTCAAGGGTAAGATATCTTAAGTACCATAAATAATCTTAAAAGGACTCTTCCCATTAGATCTCTTTAGAGTCAACCTATCCACCTAGACAATAAACTCCAACTACTCACCCCAATTTCTTTTGTTAGCATCCAAGGTCCTTTTACTGATTTTTAACAAATTCTTATTACTGGACTCAGCCTACCCATTTCCTTATAGATTATGATTGGAGGCATATGCTAAATCAATCTCATATTATTCACATAATTCACTTAATTATTTAACTCTAAATCACATACGACCTTGATTGGCACTCCAAATTGACAAATTATGTTATTCAACAAGAAATCAATGACCACCTGGTGAGTCAATCTTTTAGTAGGGATTGCCTCAACACATTTTGTGAAGTAGTCAGTAGCCACTAAAATCCATTTGTGACTAGCACTTGAGGCATTTGATATTTCACCTATGAAATCCATCCCACATTGCCTAAAAGGTCCCTCAATAGAGACTGACTGTAGGGGAAGTGATCTAGATGCCTTCATTCTTTCAAAAAATCACTGACATTCCTCATATCTTCTTACCATGGCATTAACATCTTAGAATAAGGTGGACCACCAATACACAACCCTCTGAATCTTTTGTGCAGTGACTTTAAGAGTGAAGTGACCACCACACACACCATTATGGAATTTTGTAATCATTAAAGAAATCTCATTTTCCACCAAACATATTAAGAGGACACCATCTAGGTTTCTCCATGCTAGATCATCTTGCAATAGAAGATATTTTTGAGATACTAAATTTAGTGTCCTTTTATTTTAATCTAAATTGGAGGGGCAATTTAGATTATTTAGATAATAAACTATATCTTTATACCATGGAGATTGGCTATATTTAGACTCAAGGTTTTCAACCACTCTTTCTACATTATTTACTTCCATAGCCTATAAATTTTATTTAGTCATCAGCTTAGCCAAACTCATAACCCTAACCAACTTAGTAGTCTATATCTCCAGGTCATATTCTTGAAGCTTGTTTACCCATCGACATATTTTGGCAGTAGCTTCATTTGAGTCAATATGTCCTTAACCATAGTGTGAGGAACATAGTCCATAATATTTGAACTTGAAACGTAAGGTCTGAACTACTTGACAACCTTCAAAAGGATAAAGGCTTGTTTTTCCATTATGGTATATCTTAGATTAGATCCTTGTAGTGCCTTGTTGAAAAATGAAATTGGCTACTCGTGGCCTTTATCATTATTTTGCAACAGCACTACGATAATAATATGCATGGAGGTGAATGAAAAGATTTGGAAATCTTTCCTATAATCTGAACTAGTAAGCAAAGGGGCAGTTTTTAAGGCTACCTTGATATCTTGAAAAGACTAGGTGGAATTCCCCTCCCACTTTATAATTTAATCCTTTTTTAGAATAGAAGTGATAGGCAAAGTAATCTATACAAATCTAGAAATAAATCTTCTAACGAAATTAATCTGGCCAAAGAAAGATTAAATACCTTTCTTAGTCTGTGGGATGGGTAATTGCTCAATGGTCTCCACCCTCTCAGGATCTATCATAACACCTTATTGGGACAAAATATGTCCAATTAACTTCACCTTATATATCCCAAAGTGTCATTTTTTGGGATTAATGGAAATCTTGAACTCTCTACACTTGACCAATATTTTTTCCAAATGTGCCAAGTGGTCACTTCTTCTTCTGGATTAAATTATAACATCATCCTAGTAAAAATTAATGAATTGGTTGATTAATTCAGTGAAGGATACATCCATAGATTTACATAAAGTGGAACCTACATTCATCAAACTAAATGACATTTGAATATACACCTAGGTGCCCCATGGGGTAGTGAAAGTAGTCTTATACCTTTTAGACTCCTTTACCACTACCTGATTATAAGCAAAAAATCCATTCAAAGTAGATAGTAGCTTAGATCTAGTGACATCTTGGAGCATGTTATCCATATTATGTAATGGATAATTATACTTTAGAGAAGCCTTATTTAAATTTTTGAATTCAACACAAAGCTAGATGTCTCTGTTATTTTTTTTATAGGGACCAGGTTTGCCACCTAAGATGAATATTTGATAGGTTGAATGATCCCACCGTATCTTAACTTCTTCACTCCTCTTATATCTTAATGGCCAAGATGGGGTTGATGGGCCATTGCTTCTAGCAGAATGGTTTTGCATCAAGGTGAAGAGGAATAACATGTTGGAATAAATCCACTTGGCAAGCTTTTAACTCTGAATATGACCATGCTAGGTAATCTTGGTACTTTTTTAATAACACAATAAATTGTCCTTTTTCTTTTCACTTAAATGAGTGCCTAGCCAAATTTTCTTTGAATATTTTATTATCTCAATATTAATCTCAGTTACATCCTTTAATATGGAAATATTCCTAGATTTGACTTTATCAGCTCCATCAAAGGTTGCTTTTAGGATAACCAATCCTCTTGGGATAGCATTAGTCTTCAACTGGATTATTTGTTTTCCATACAAGGTTTCTTTTCTATCAAAAACTTGTACCATAGAGTCCCACTCTATGATATTTCCTTCAAGTTCATTTATGCAACATAGAAACCTCTCTATTTGTTCATCATCATCAAAGACTTGCCAATGATCAATGTTATTTGGGATAGATGACCTTACTAATATCTCAACCTCATATTTACAAGGAAAACCCTCATGTTTAGTTCTAAATTCTATATCTCTCTTTGATAGCACATCTACCAAGTGATTAATCTCTCGAGCATGGTACTAAATATTGAAAGCTTTGAACCATTCCAAGCAGTCCCATACACCATTTTGGTACTGTTTCAACCTCTTATGCTTTGTGGTGTAAACACTATGGACTTGTTTCACCTTTAGTTTTGAATTGACCTTGACCAATAAATTCATAAATCCACATTCTTAAGTGATCCAGAGGCCAATCAAGAGTGCTTCATATTCTATAATATTGTTAGTGCACTCAAAATCTAATTGAAAAGAGTACTTATAAACTTGAACATCAAGGCTATACAAAACAACCCTAGCCCCATTTACAACACTTGAATATGCTCCATAAAAATGCATTATCTAGATGGATTCTTCATCAGTGATACTAGTGTTGGGAGGCATTTCTATGTATTCAACATTTCCCACAAAACTACCAATGTCTGTATCAAGATATAACACATCATTCAATTAATACTTGGGATCTTCTAAAACATGGAGCATATGTAGCTCATAGTTCAAACAAACCATTTTCCCATCTAGTGGGATAGTTGTATAGGACAAATCCATCTGAAAACTACCTCTGATACTAGTTGCCCATTTTCTAGATAGCAACATACCCTGTTTTGGTGGACAATCCATAACTACAACATCCATGCTCAAAAAATTTCCAGGGTACTATGTGAGTTGCACCACCAATCCTTTGACTATGCCAATAGTGGGTACTTATTTATAATCCATATGTTATATTTATCCTTATACAAATATCATTAAACACTACCAGTGGCTTGATATTACAAGATGCACCAGAGCCAAACATGCGATTGTGGACAACTAACCCATTAATTAGCAAGGTGGTTTAGAAAGAATAAACATCCATTTGAATTAATACCAATGTTGTTCCCAAGTATAACTCCAAGTGGTGCTCAGCAAGCCTTGATGTGCTCTCTTCTCCCATAGAGAGAACGAGAGGAAGCTTAGCTTCAACAACCGCATTGGTAGTGATCTTCTCAGTGAATCCCAAATATTCAAAAGCTCTCTTCCTATGCTTAGGGATTCTAAGAAAATCCAAAAATGGTATGGTGACCTTAAACTAACTCAATACTTGAGTCATATCAAAAATATTATACTTGGGCAATGGAGTATCAGTAGGTAGGCTTGTAACTTCTCATTTAGGATATATCCTTCAAGAGCCATGGGAATAGAAATAAGGGGACCAACACTCTTAACTTCACTTTGCAAGGGAGGCTTCTTAGGTTCATACCTCTTTGGGATACCAGACAATAAAGGAGTTTGGATTTTAGCTTGGGTATTTCTTGGTTTGGTACTATAAGGTACAGAGCTAGGCCTAGTGGACCCTTAGGTTTCTTTACTCCCCGTGGTCCCCTTTTCTTTAGTCTCTACTCTAGGGGGAACAAAATCCTTTTCTTTTGGAGGAGAACCTTGTTCCTTACTCTTCAAATTGTATTCCTTATTTTCTTTGGCAATTGTAGTATTGATCATCAATTATCAATCCTCAATTGGAGGGGAGTATCCATAATTTTCTTTCATCATTAACCTCAGGAACTCAAAATCATGAGTTGGTAATTCATACTCATGCATCATGTTTATTTCACAAATAAAATCTAGAAGAGGTACCCTTACCTTTCACATGCTATCTAAAATTAATGATCCATGCTAACAATCATCATCTCCATTGAATGATAAGTCACTATCACAACCAATTCATTAACTTAGAACATAAAACATTCATATGCCAAGGTATCCTCAAAACCAGAGACCTTTGAAACATTCATGACATCTTCCTCAAAAGTGTATCTCTCTATATCCTATAAATCAACCATGTAAATTTCATCTTCATTAGATGTATATTTTAACTCATTTTCATCTTGACCACCATCATCAATTGTGTAAGAGGGATGGGGAAAGAAGGACTTGTCACACCAATCGATGTTGCAATCAACTATGCTAATCTTTGTAGCTAAAGGATCTAGATCCGGTTCTGATTTCTTTCATGCCTATCATCCCTTATGATGGCTTTTCACCTATCATTATTTCTAGCTAGGAATTGTGCCCTACCTTAGCCCTAATCTCGAGGATGATTCCTTTCATCTCTCTTAATGTCTCTTTTATCATCATGGTTACTAAGTCCCTAAGACAATCCCTTTTCAGCTCTAGCCAATTTATAGGAAATTTCTTTTACTGTAGTGGCCAAAGTCTTTATCATCTCCTCTAAGTCTTCACTCTTGTGAGATGACTAAGGTTTCTCAGGATTCATCAATTTGATAGCATCCCTTTTGTTTAAAGGTTTACCCATGATTTTTATATTATTTTCTATTTGGACAACTAGATTGAAAGCCATCCTTAAATTCATGGGAGCCTTCTCTCAGAGATAATAGGCTACCTTTTTATCAAATTCATCATAATACTTAATCAAAAAATAACAACACTAGGCCTAATATCCTTGGGTAGTCTCCTTAATACTTTACTGAATCTAGAATTGAAGTCCTTCATGCACTCATTTGGATTCTTCCTTAGGTTCTCAAACTCAATAAGTAGGAATCTAGGATCTATGCTATCACCATATTGCATCTTAAAAACATCAATCATAGCTTTCCATGTATCTATGGATCCATTGGGGAGGGATTTGAACTATTCCTGAGCCTCATCCTCAAGTGTGTTTATAAAGAGTTTAATACATACATATTCAAGATCTATCTCATAATCCTCAATGATATTTAAAAAGGCTTTCAAATGTTTTTCCATAGATACTACATTATTCCCTTAAAACTTAGGTAGTATATTTCTAACCTTTATAGGGACCTCATTGGGGAAACCAAGAATACCATTAAATTTAATAGGTTGAAACCTTGGTATTAGAAAAGGTCTACATTTATTAGTCAAACTTGGATCATCCTCTCCATCACTATCATTGTCAACATTGAACATTCTTCTCCTCAAGTTATGGTCCCCCATCTATGAATCTAAAGATGAAGAGGAACTAGGGAATAGTTGGGGATAAAAAATGTGTGAAGGAATCGAAGGAGGGGAAATAAAGTGAATCTTTAATGGCCTAGTAGGAGGAGAAAAATTCCTTTGTGGGGAAGGAACTTGACTCACGGGGAATTTAGATCTATCAGAGGGACTCTAGTATCCTTTTACCAAAGGGATATAATAAAAAGGGGGGAAAATATAATGGGGAATAAAATAATTAGGTCTTACTTAATTTCTTGGGATTTGGCCCACAACAGGCTTTCACACTTGTCTTCTTCTAGATGGGATTTTTAATTCTAGGATAAGTTATTTTGATGGATTCCTTTGAAAGGAAGATCTAGTACCCTCCATCTTTGTAGATCTAAAAAGAATTCCTTAAAGTAGATAAGGGAAAATACAGTAAGCATTGATATTCAAACCTTGATATAATGGAGTTACCACTAGAAGCAAGACTTTTAAACTAAAAAATAAATCTACACATCAATTTGATGAAATATCACCTCCTATTATTGAAAATAACATCAAGAATATAGAATATTTCAGTGAAATAGGGGTAAATATCCCGAATAGAGTCACCAAAAAACTATAAGGATGTTAATGAACTTAACACAAATATCCCATTATAGCAACAACATAAAGCACTTATAACTCTCTGTAAGAGTCCTCAGCAACATAGGTGACAAGAACGATCCCCGAAAATGGTGCTAGAAAAGTGTTAGTTCCTAGTTGTATACCTCTCTAATTTGGTTTGGTGCATTTGAAGCAAATGACAAACAAAATGAAGAACCCGATAAAATGTTGTTACAACTGGGGAAGGGTTCATCATCAATAATGGACTAGACTAGAGAAAATGATAGGGAGACACCTAAAAAGGGTATGGTTATTTACCTAGTACTTCTGGCTCTACCTAAACTTAGGTGAGAGGACCTGTAGGGTAGCTTGTTCATATAGAGAGATTATATAGTTTACCCTTCATGGGAATTATTAATGTAAAGACACAAATTTGACTAGAATATAACCAATCTTGCTCAATTTACTTGGGAAGGGTTGTCACACACAATGAGCAAATGTCCTAAACCAAAAAAAAAGCTACTAAATACAAATAAATATGTGACTGCAAGCTTCACTTTGACAATAAATTCTAATATCAATTAATAAGTGGGGGATTACAACACTGAGGTTTAAATTACATAAAGCAAATGCATTTAAAATATGCAAAGCTTCATGCATTTACAAGGCAAACAATACTTATGATATATAAATGGTGTACTATCTATAGGGTAGGATAGGGTAAAACCAAGTAATTTGAATTATGGATAAGGGTGTGGATGGCTTAGCAAATGAGTATGGAGACATTCACATAACAAATATGTTACCTTCATTCAACAAATGCTTTTTAATTTAAAATAGATATTATGAAATCATGCATAATTGACCCTCAAAAGTTTACCTACAACATTGCAAATAACCATTCAAGAATTCCTACCAGTTAAATTCATAAACCCAGGACTACCCTTAAGAAGGCTATCAATTCCCTGTTCTCATATATAAAAATGGAAAGGATTTTATATTCTATATTTGAACCCTAAATGACTACCATAAAGAAGTACACATCAGATAACCAATCCACTAAGCATGTAAAATAGAGCATTGTATTTCAACAATAGGAAGAAATAATGAATCATGAATAGATTCCATATATTAGTTAAATCAAAGTTGAATACAATGTGTCTTGAAAATTACATGTCAGAACACCATGCAAAACATTTCTATAACAAGGGAGACATTTTGAATGCTCTCAATGCTTGCCAATGATTTTATAAGAGGAATTAGTGTGGCATCAAAAAATTACATAGGGAGAACTCTCTTAAGCTATATCTTTATACTCAAAAATTAACTGACCTTTGTAAAGGGACCAACCCCCTTTACTTATAAAATTTTAGTTAAACTCGACACATGCATAAAGATGCTCTAGATGGAAAATTATTTCTTAGGCATAGATTTTATTGTAACAAACTTGATTCCTTAAACTTGTGCTTGTGCTTCCATGATGAAAACAAACATGATACTCCATCACGGTAGAACATTTTCAGTTAGATATGTGGGGAATAACCTTACAAAGGACAAAATAACCTTTGTCTCGTTATGAAACAAACAAAATACATCCCTTTCTTATACACATGATTATTCAAACTAACTTTGAAATGGATGTGCCACTAATGGGTAGAGTACAATAGTTTTTGAGTGAGAAATAAGAGTAAAGAATAAGAGAGAGAGAGAGAGAGAGAGAGAGAGAGAGAGAGAGAGAGAGAGAGAGAGAGAGAGAGAGAGAGAGAGAGAGAGAGAGAGAGAGAGAGAGAGAGAGAGAGAGAGAGAGAGAGAGAGAAGAATATTGCTAGTTAGGAAGAAACTAAAATGATTGGTTATGCTCTAGAATCAATATTGATAACTGAATCCTTCACCAACTTGTTCTTGTAATTGGTATACCTATTAATCATGGAGGTGATATCCTTTTGATTTAGGCCAAATTGGTTTTTGAATTTGATATCAGATTCATCTAGCCAAGTGGAAATCTATTGAATTGTGGCTTATTTTCACCCAATGAGAACTTTGAGTAGATCACAATCCTTCTCAAGTCCTACTAACTACCTTATTTTATGGGCATCACAAGCTCCTTAAGGTACATTAATGAAGATTTTTAGAGCACTATGTATTGCCCCTTCCATCAAATCACCTGCCACATCAAGGTTCACCATTTTTCTAAGGGTAACACCTACTTCCTTGGTAGTGGTCTTGAGAGACTGCTCTTCTCCTTTTAAATCAAAGATACCCTCCTTGAGTATCGTCAACTACTTCTTTATTACCAATTGATGTTCTCTCAATTTTTTGTGATCATCTGAAGAGACAATCTTATCCGTTGTTAAAACATTACTACCCATATTGCACATTTCATCTACCTTAAGCTAGATCTTTTGCCATTTTTTTATATCTACATCATAAAGAGACATCTGGGTTTCACAATATTTCCCCTTATTTATTATGTCATCCAAACATTCTAATGTTGAATGGATGATCTCTTTGGCCTGGGTGCTTAGATATTCTAGCCATTATTTTGTAGCCCACCCTCTAGATTTTAGCTCATCACCTTGGCCAAAATCTTGTGACCCCATGGGGAAAAGAGGAAGGTCTAGAGTCTTAATGGTAGTTGGAGTTACTTCCTTTGGCTTACTCAATAACTTTTGTAAGTATTAGATCATATCCTAATTTTTTTCTTTTAGCTCTTCCTTTATGGTTTTATCTTTGTCCATCCTTTATGTCACCATGTTAGCTAGAACCTACAAATTGTGCTTTAACTCCTTTCATGATAGATCTCTGAGATCATAATTATAAATTAACTCTCTAGGGGAGAATCTTTCTTCAATACATTAGGAGGGGGAATAACTACCTCAACATTTATTTCCCCTTATATGTGTAAGTGGGCTTGGAATAAGTTTTAGCCTTCTTAGGGGTCTTAGCCTTATGCTGCTTAATGATCTCTATCACATCAATGGCCCATATTTTTCTCATAACATCTCCCTTTTTTTACTTGCTCCATGACCTAGAGAAGGGGCTTAGTTTGGAAACCCATTGAAGTTACAAATAATGTAGAAAGCCTTGACTTAACATGGGGTGGTGCTAATGACAAGCTAGCTGCATGGAGTGCCATAGGCTTGGGTAGTGGGCTCAACACAAATTTCTCAATGTCATCATCACTATCATGCTCGTTTCCATCCCCTTTTATTCCATGATTTTATTCCAATGTTGGCTCTATCTATTTCAAAACTTCAAAATCTAACCCTGGTTGGTGAGACTCCATGAGAAATTTCTCAATGGAGCTCCCCTATGATATGGTCTAGATGGAAGGATTAGTAACCACCTTGCCTTATTTATTTGTTTGAACCCCTGGTTATAAAAGGCTATGATGACCTCCTTGCTGCATTCAAGCAACTCTTCACCAATCATGGCCTTGGGGCCTTTATTGTGGGCTAGATCATGAACTTTGATGAGAAAAAGGAGACCTCAAGGTACTTCAATAAAAGTATCACTTCCCAAGATATCCTCCTCAACATATTTTTTTTTTTGATCTAACTCTTTATTTGCCTTTGAAAGGTTGGGGGTACCCTTTTATAGGTTTTTCCCCCCCATATCCCTTTACCTCTACACTATCAGTGGGGACCTAATTACCATGTTCTAGCTATTTATCAACTCCCCCATCAGGTCCTTGACTATCCTCACCTTTTTGAACCCTATCCTAACCAAGTGAATGAGAGATGACATTTTCAATAAATACTTCTGTATCCATGGAGGCTACCTCTTTCTCAACAGAGACTTGGGCCTAGGTGGCTACCTCTACTCCAACATTTACAACTTCATCAAATGACAAAGGGTCATATGAGGTTAAGGCACGCTCCTCATCACCTTTGATTTATATCACCAAGACCTCTTCTTCTATGTATCGGTCCCATGTTGGGGCCTTTACTAGGGTTTATGGCCTTTCCTTATGAGTCCTTTGCCCAGTCTTTACTCGAGGAGGGATGAAGGCACATTATTTCTTCATTATGCTAAAACTTAGTCTACCTTCATCTGAATCTTCCTCCTCATTTATGTCCCTCACTCTTTGGGCATATGAATTCTGGTCCTTTCTTATTTTCACAAGAATTTCCTTAGAGAGCAGGTCTTTGAATACATCCTTTTTCTTTATAGGTGTTTTACTTGGGGGTTGCAGACTCTTCTTGACTCTTTTCAACTTTGGTTGTTCCTCTTAGTCTTCCCATCCTCTTTTTCTTGCATATGTCACTAGGGGAGGATGAAATACTAATTTTTTTGTGGGTGGAGTGTGCAAGACCATAATTAGGGTAATTATAAGATCAACCACTAGAATGGTTAGAATTATTAGGGCTCCCTTTCCTAAAATGGAGATGGGGGTAGTGTTAGCCATCATGACCTACCTTATAAGAATATTGTCCTAGTTCTCCACCAATCTTATTATTTTTGAAAAGGATAACCCAACCTTAGATCATGCCACTATCATGTTCTCCACATCCACCGGTTTGGTGAACATAATATTCCTAAGCTTGCATTTGCCCTTATTGGTTGTGGCTGAAGATGGATCTATAGAGTTACCACTGTATCCTCTGAAAAAGGCTTTCAACTCCTTAACAAGCCTTAGTTATTGAAGAGCAAGAGTGTCATATGTGTTGAGGTCAACCCATACTCTTTAAGCCATATGAATGTTCTCTTCATAATTTTCACTAACCTCCCAGGGATGGAAACATCCTCTTGAGTACAAAATTTTGACTAAGCAATGGGTTAGGCTTCAATATTATTGGTGTTTTACAATGACGATAATGTTAATTTATCATCTATCATGTCTTTGGGGATGGGATAAATGTTTTAGGCTATGACTTCTTGCATAGTCAGCCTCATAAAATCTAATTTTTGAACATCTTCCTTTGTGGTGTAGTTAGACCAAATTTCCTCATAGTGAGACTTATGCATAATTACATTAGTGGCCATGTTTATCAACCACCTGATGTTGAAATTGGTTTAGGGTGGAATTTTATTAAATGCATATGAACTCATCTCCTATTCTAACCCCTTTATCTTAGCTGCATAATTACATGAATAAAACCCTATCACCAAAAGAAATTTAAAAGGATTATTTATCTTTTTTGTTGCAATCATTTCATGTGGTGGCACCATTTGTCAGCTTAGCTCCATCACTGCTAACTTGTCATCCAAGTACCTGGACAATTTGAGTGAGCATCCAAAATAGCCACATACCCTAATGTATGTGAATATTTTGAACTATATATAAGTGGTGCCATACTTCTCAATCACCTTCTTGGTTGTTGCAGACATTCTATTCAGGGTTCTTAATGGGAAGAAGACACTCATCATTTCATTGAAAAAGTAGTTATAAAATTTACAAAAATTGTTCTTGAATCCTTCCAAGGTAACTTCTGGAAATACCTCATATATTTTCATTCCTGAAAGATTCTTGGTGAGCCCTTTGAAAGTCCTATTATGCACAAGGTTGTACATCAAATAGGAAGACATATAAAAGGTACCTATAAATTCTTCTTTAAAAAGAATTGTAGGTTAGAGCTGCATCATCTATATATGTAGGTTGTTGCTTAATATGGAGGCCCAGTCCAAGTTTTTCTTTCCCTCTAACATGTAGATCATAATTAGGAACATCCATAGATCAAACTTCTCTATGGTAGGTGCCCCATAAATATTGGTAGCCATGGAAATGATGCATTGGGGAAACTCATTAAACTCTACTAAATTCAAGTTCTTAGACATTTTAGAGACCTTTTGTCTCCTCTTGGCTAGCCAACAAGTATTGATAATGTCCTAGATATCTTTGTCCTTATTTTCTGCATAATTTTGGCATTCTTTAAAAGAAAGTGAAATGCCTTCTAGCTGGGGAAGAATTCCTAACATGACATTGAGGGCCAAAGGGGTGAAGGAACATACAATAGAATGGCCACTATCAACAATAGTCCTTTTGTCTATTTGGTATGATTGAGCACATACAATAATGAGTTTTGGGTATGGGGCAACCAAAGGGAATGTTGCTGTAGGTGTGATGTAACTAGTGCCAACATTGGAAATTACTTAGGGGGGGTCAAGTTGTTGTAGATCATTAAATAGGGCCCCAAAATCTAACCCCATATCATTATTATCCTTAATTGAATCCAAAATTGAAACAACATTGCCTTTTATTACTGTAGAAGATGCTACCATTTTTCCAATTCTTAAATGCCATGTTTCTATACCAAACAAACTCTTCACTCTAATAACCCTCAGCTACCTTTTAATTCTCTTCAAAGAACATAACACAAGGAGCAAATGGGAAACTTACTATTTAATCTAGATGGTTATGCACACTGTAATTTGAAAGTTTATGAAGAATTCACTGCAATCATGTTCTCGCACTGCACTTAGCTCAGGCACATATAATCTTAAAAGCATGGATGAAAGCTCTGGATGTAAAGCGTAATTTTATAATGAAGACAAATACCTAAGTTATAGTCCCTTGCATCTCAAGATTAGGTTTACCATTAATGAACCAAATCCTAATGGCTAATCACCACCTAATTCTCATAAATTTCTTGAACCTTATTCAAAAAAGAGAGGGAAAACACAAATGCTCCCCTATTGCACCAAATGGTCCTCCTTGTAGGGTGTGAAATTACATGAGTGGGACATGCATTTATGACATCTTTTTAGGCCTCTGAGGATGTTTTCACCTTTTCACTTGTTATTTTTTGGAGGTACAAAAGTGAAATAAGCCCTAAAGCCCCTTTGGGATAAATAACATGTGTC
Organism: Torreya grandis; assembly: GCA_037957365.1. NCBI lineage: Eukaryota > Viridiplantae > Streptophyta > Pinopsida > Cupressales > Taxaceae > Torreya > Torreya grandis. The sequence goes on along the minus strand of JARHVA010000250.1, from coordinate 2,360,437 downwards.
AAAATTTTATCTCATAAGTTTAGGCATTCAGGTCTTTAGGATTTTTTTGGATTATTCCACCAAGAAGTAAGTGGGGTAATCTTCAGAAAGTGGCTGAAACTAAACTTTTTTTTATGAGCTACCACGTGGCATCACTTTTTATTTCAAGTTCAGATATTTAGGCCTTGGGGACTTTAAACACCTTTCCCCAAACACAATAAGAGGGGCAACTTTCATAATAAGCCCGAAACATTTGAAGCCCTAATAATCTACCATGTGTCCAATTTAGATGTTAGTTTAGACTTCTCAGCCACCTTTACCATTTTGTACTATTTCTCCTTGTTTGAGGAAAGGTGAAATATTTCCTTGACCCTAAAAAACACTTATGAAAATTCTCTTAATATAAATACATGCCTCTCATTCAATTCATCAAGCTATTTCACACCTTAATCACCAAAATACATCAAGTGTAAATCAATAATTTCATTCAAAGTCCTATTAACCTCTCTTGAGCATAAATAATCCAATCTAAGCATAGATAAAAGCTTGGTGATACCCTTTTCTTATCACCATGAATTCTCCCACCATGGGTCTTTTAATAAATATTTCATGATTCCTTTGGAGCTATCGAAAGTAACTTCCATCTTCAGAAAGTACCCCTTAGGAATTTAGCAAGGAGTGAGCGAACACTTACCATTTGGTAAAAGAAAATAATTATACATTAATAATCATAAATATGTTTTATAATATTTTTATGGTATGAGGAAAGTGATTAAAACATTAACACTCATCTATTTTGGACATGGGAATTTTACTGATAGGGGCCTAATTGCTCTAGTGTAAATTTGGGCACTAACACTTTCTCTACTAAAATAAGATTATCCTCATGAGTAAATACTAATTTATTTCATGTCTTCTCTCCTCATTCACTTCTATTATACTTTGCTACTACACACTTCTATTCATATTCATTGAACACTCTGCTGCCCTATGTCCCTCTCTATGACAATGCCAACATTGTACCTGAAATCTTTATCTTGGTTCATGTCTCATAGGACCTTCATATATTATTAATATATTACCTAAAAATGTTTTAATATCCCATTCATGGTATTTTAATCCCATTCAATATTCTTTAACTACTACTACATGCGCTTGTAGTCTCTCTTGAACCCCCTCTTCATTTCTTCTTTCATCTATCCTTGGTTGCAAAGGTGTTACTTGACTTTGCTAAATGTCATCTCCTTTTTATATCTATATTAATTATCCTTGTAATCTATCTTTGAGATCATCATTAATATCCTCCATACTCATAACTAATGGAGAAATCAATTGTGTCACTTGGTCGACCATATGCTTGACCAATTCTTCATCTTTGCTAACTCTCTTCATAGAACACTGCTCTTAGTTCCTTGTCTTTCAATTCACCTCAAAACACATGATGTAAATATTTTACACAATAATATAATAATATTTAATAAACCTAATACCAAAATTGTGTGGAACATACACCAATAAAATCACTCTAGGCCTTAGTACACTATTCCTTACCAATGACTTTTAGGCTCATTATTCATGATTTGGTTTACATATTCACCTAGTTTATCTTATAATTTTCAATGATTTAAAAATTAATTAATATGGTTTTAATTAAACTCTCTTTCCATTCATAAAATTTGTTACAACTTCCAAATCTCAAGTCTTTTCTTTACTCAACTCTACCTATTCTGCTCACATTCCTTGTAGCCCTATTTTTAGGGTTTCTTACTCTGTACTAATCCATACAATAGAATTTTAGAATAATAATATATTTAAAAAATAAAATATACTTAATTCATTCCATACACAAAGTTTAATGTCTTATTTAATAATACAAGTCATGTTTTTACTCCTTTTTATGATTTGGGTTAGGTCTAGTAGGCTTGTTATGCCTTAACAAATACATAGTGAACTATAATTCATAAAACAAAGGTCATACCCTTATAAAATATTCAATATATTTTTTAAACCATAATTACCTTATTTAAATCCAATTTCAATTATTTTTTATTGTTGAATCTCCAATTACACTCATTTTAGTATGCAAACCCTGACTGCAAGGTTTTGACAATTTCATGAACCTAAGAGCCAATATTTTGCTTTTTAAAGATCTAGAATTAGTTTAAAAAGTACCTAAGAGTTTTATAAGGTCTATTTAATGTCTATAAAACTTTATAATAACTTATATTCCAATGTTCATGACTCTATTCCACCTTTCCACAATAATCTTACTCTTACAGTATGCTAATACACAGTCTATAAAGTCTTAGACCACTATCTTAAGATCTTAAATTTATAATAATTAAAATTTCACTCTTGTTTAATGAAAATTAAAATTAAAACACTCTATTTAACCTATTAATTCTGTTAAAAACCAATTCTAAGCCTCTACTAAACCTTTCTATTGATCTTCTCCCTTGATAGGGTATGCAAACAAGTTAGTTACAAGCCTGGGAATGCTTATCAACATCTAATGAATCAAAGTACATAAATAATTATCAAGATACTCAATAACACTAAAAATACACTTGAGGAAACCCTTAAATTTGTGTTCAATACTTTGTCATTCATTCAAAGAAACATATTCTGAACTATTTGGTAACAAAACAAGGTATGTAAGTCTGTATTTGTCTTTCTTATAAGATTTCACTCCAAAGTGAGGCATAAAATATATTCATATATGTAATATGATTAAATATAATATAAAAAAAACTATTTTTAATCCTTCTCAAGTCCTTTATTTCTTTCCTTAATCCCTTCTAATATTCTCTATTTACACACTGCCTATGTATGCACTTCCTTATAGGTTAATTACAATGCTTCAAGCAAAGATATCTTAAAACAAGGACTAAAAACAAAAAAAATAATTAAATAAGAACATAATTAGACTCACCATTTAATTATACACTTTGGATACAACACCATTTCAAAGTCTTCTCCTTTGATCCTCTTAATCACTGTCAATTTCCCAATTTATATAACACAGTCTGATAACAAAGTTTATAGACATCAAATTCATTTCTTTAAAAACTAATCACATACATATTCCCATATAAATAAAATTTAATATCCATTTATCCCTACTAAAATTTAATCCTACGCTCCTAAAAAGGATACATAAATGAATCTTGGATCCTTTTCCCTCATTGAGGTTTCTTGGTTACATTACATTTTCTTGCTTTTTCATAAAATATGACATATATAGAACTATGACATTAGACTCATGAACATTTATGAAAATATTAAAATGATAAAGCCTTATACATTATTATCACATATTTACACCTTCACAAATGTATATAAAATCCCTAGAAGAGGTTTGACAACATTCAAATATTACTTTTGGCAGGAAAACTAATAATTCTAATTATATACACCTTAAGACCATCTAGACTCCACACATAGACTTCCTATGACCTATAACAACTATGAGATAACTATTTGAATAACTTAAGACAAATTTGAAATATTTTTGGGGTCCTTATAGGATTCCATTGCATCAAGAGGGGTGATAGCTGGGACCTGGTTAGAGGGAAATGAGTTATCACCCTCATGTAGGTTAGGTTGATAAACAAGTTCTATTGTAATAATGGGGGTTGAGGGATATTAAATAGTATCTATTATTTTATTAACTTGTAAAGAAGTATCACATGCTAATGGACTAGAAGGTACTTTATTATCATGTAAATGTAAGTTATGTAAACTATGAACATAATAATAAGTGCATGTGTGTTTTTTAGCATTTGACATAGCATTAGTTTGAACTTGAGAAATATGTGAAGTAGGGAGAGACTAGAAAGTGTCTACTCCATGTATTATTCACCATAATCATAGTAATTTTAATTATTCCAAGGTTCATAAAAACCATATTTTAATTCACTTGTATAAGTAAGAGTAGAAGTACAATTTACAGGTTCACTAAGAGATAGAGATAGTAATAAAAGATTTTAAATTTTTAATACTATGCAATATATCATCACGAGTGCATGAAATTCAATTAATTTATTCACTAGCTATGTGTGGAGTGTATAAATGATTATTAATTTCCATCTTGGAGTTAAGGTAGAAGAATTAGCAATCATGTTTTCATTTGACATATTATGACATGTAGGAGAAGAGTTAGATACATTTGCATTATAAACATGTTGCAAAGAATCATTGCATTTAGCTTGGAATGTAAAAGAAGGTGATAATTTTTTTTTTTTTTATAATTTAGTTTGTGCATGGTAAAAGGTTTAATATCATTGGTACATGGTTTTTCAAATTTAATTGAGATGGGTATAAAAGATGCATTTCTCTTTTCTATGTTAAATCATAAAAATTTTGATTTCATGTATTGCACTTATATTGATTTAATTTGAATAAGGAGGTATCAAAACTATTTAAAAATATAATATCACATTGGAAAAATTCACTACCAACAAGAGATTATTTTGGCATTATATTTTTAGTTTGATTTTGAGGTGTAGGAGAAGAGGAAGAGGAAAGATAAGAAGATGCATCTAGTATATATTCATCAACATTTTCATTGTCATGCTCATAGTAATACTCATATCCATCATTATAAAAATAGTTATAATCATCACTATAGATGAAATAATTATCATGTGATAATTTGAAATCTTGAAAAATTTTCCATTCTTTATTATAATTATGAGAAAAAATTAGAAATTCATCAACTAGGTGAGGGGTAAGAGGCTTCTTGGATGTCATTTTAAACTTGCCAAAGAAGATAATGTAAATAATGAATAACAAACACATAATAGGTAGAATGTAATATAAAATAGGTATATGTTAAATTATGTGAATATTTAACCCAATGTGTATAAAAAATCAAGATTGTATTTGAAACCCTGATTGCTAATATTTGGATATATAGGGGCCTATTATGTGGATCTAGGGTTTGAATGAGGGGTTTTTTGAAAACATTTAAATTATATTAAATTAATGAAAAATAATACATGATATATTTTAATGAGATATATTGTGCCAAAAATTAGGAAAAAATAGAAAATTTTAACCCTAATTTAGTGCATAAAAATTGAAGAAAGTAAAACCTAGGCAAAACTATGGTTTTAAGCAATATTCAAAGTAAGATGGGTTTACTAAATGTTTTAACATTTTATGACTTCATGTGTGTAAATAATATATTGTTAAAGGGATGAGTATTGTAATAAATTGAAATGATAATAATAAATAATTGATTTGACAAGCCTTTCCCAAAATAGCAAAGATGTAAAGAAAGAGTACTTATCTAAAGCAAAATAGGTATTTTTTTGACTCAGGAGGTTGAAACAAGCTTAAGAACCAATGAGAAACCTTGAGTTATATGATTTTAGATAAAACATGCTTCAGATAGTATCACCCTTATGTGGAAAATAGTGTCATATGGTGTTAGTGTCCAATTATGGTGTTAGTGCCATTCTTAGAGGAGTTATCTAAAACTTCTGGGGAAGTTGTGGGAGAGTTTAGGGGACTTGTAGGTGATTATGTATATTTTGGAAGCTTACCCATGTCACTATTTTTATTGAATATATTTTTAAACCCTAATGAATAACTACACACAAAAAACAATTGGATTAAATGCAAAAAGAAAGGGAAAAACTAGGTTATGGAATATTATGATCATGTGGAGTAAAAACCTTGTTATCTTGAACACTACCTATATTAATCCCAATGCTAGGGGTATTAAATTTCATGTATTTATCCCTTAAGGAACATTCATAATCAACATACATGGTATGCTAGAATGACTTTCACTTAAGCCCTTTTTTGATCAAGCATGTAATGTCTAGATGTGATAGCTAAGTAATATATGGAGTATTGAGCTTTACTGTTGATCAATTTTATGTAATTATGTGCCAAAATAATAATTTATATATGAAAAATTCATTGTGAGGCTCTTTATATATAACTAAATTTGATTTTAAAAGACCTTGTTTGTTGGAAGACAAGTCATAAAAGATGGATAAAAACATAAGAGAAGGCTCAAGTTAGGATTATGACCAAAAACATGAGATAAAATGACCATTGGACACTATATTCATAATTGTAAAATAATTCCACATGGAAATACTATGTAGATAAGGTAACTAGTATCCTTAGGCATAAAAACAATGTTAATACTAGGCAGGACAGACTAGGGTACCTTGTGATTAGGAAGAGGTGACTCAGGACCTATGGGGGCACAATAAATAGGGAAAATAAGACATAAGAAATATAAAAAGACTAAAAATTACCATGTGAAAAATATTTATATTCATCACAAATACATTCATGTGAAATAACAACAAAAAACATAGTACATGTGGTTACTTGATCAAATCAGTGTGTATACACACCTCATATTTATCCCTCATCCTATAGAGGTTGATATGAGTTGACCTATATGAAAAGGATATGATTAAAATACCTATTATGACTATAAATAAGGCAATTGGAATTCTATGATATGTTTTACCTCAAATCATAAAATCCAAGACCTTATTGATGACCAAATAATTACATTTGATGATCCTCAAAAGGAATCAGGGTCACATCTTGATGATCACCAAATCAAAAAATAATTAACAACCCTTTGTAAGATCATTATAATAAGGAAGAGTAAGTACAAATTTCATATAATTAACTTACTCCTCCACCACATTATGAGAACCCATTACATGGGATTATTGGTACTTATACATAACATACACCTCCCATAATTAAGGTACATTCTATTAATTTTGATGATAGTGATATTATGTTTGATGACTCAAATATTCATCCATTATTCATTTGTGAAACCTTGATCACTATTTAAACCTAAATTGAGATGGATCAATATATTATAGGGTTAAGAATATATAAATTAATAAGCACAAGTGTGATCAATAGATCTATAGTAGTCTAATTAATTGCAAACTTAGATAAACAATTTTCTAAATTTAAATGTTGAGATAAGCTTAAAATGGAAAGTAAAACTATTGATTGATATTGTAATAAATGAAAAACAAGAGTGATTAGATAGTGTGCACATTAAAATATGATATGAAATAAGATGTAAGTATATTGGATATGGATTCTATATCAATCATCAGATTCTATAAATTTACACTCTATGGCCTCAGATGATTGTATCAACACATCTATCTAACCTAGATGCATGTGTCAATTATATAATATTGATTGGATATAGATGAAAACACCTATAAACTCTTGGGTTTTCTATTTCCTTTTCTTTGGTGTGTTTAGATCTCGCACACAGGCTACACTCCTTGTCAAATGATAATAACTCTAGTTCTTCATCTTCATAATGACCATGGGAAAAGTGGGTTAATGGGATCATGATGTCAAACTAACCCAAAATACCCATATATTAATTGGTGTTGACTACATATCCACTAATTTGAATAGGGCCTCAAATTGATGTATTTCTCCACTAATGTGTTGGCCTATGTGTGAACAAGGGTGCAATATGTGTATAATAAGTACATACAATAACCTATCTTGTAAATTCATAAATATGTCTCATGACATGATACTTTGTTAATTCATATCTATAGATGTGATGTCTTATGACTGATATTAAAATAGGAAAGAATAGGGAAAATTTTCTTACTTGAATTCTTGATGGAATAATTTTAGTAAGTTTCCTTGTGAATTGTTAGGTTAGTTATGAATGAGGATTGATCATGTATATATATCAATCCTTTCAAGAAATATATCATATTAAATCACTTATTATGACCATAAAGACATGTTACAATTGGAAATTTCAATAATTTAGGGCATTGGACACTTGGTTTGGCATAAGACACTTGTGTCAACATAGCTATCTGGATGGGATGTAAGTGTCTAGGAAGATGGAAAATAGATGCAGGTCCCAAACTTGTAGAGGGTGATAATAATTAGGTTTATATAATTTTGAGAAAAATATAAAGCTTGGTAATCATAATAACATATGGTCAAACTAAGAGATAAGCAATAGGCATAAGAGATAGTATATGCAAGCATTGTAGTAGTGGGATATAAATTAAAGGGTATATCTGTGAGAATTATTTTCTAAGTATAAAAGATTGAGGTGATAAATAATTCATATTTATTATCTAATATTCCCTCTTTAATATAGTAATGAAACTACTAGTTTAAAGGAAAATAAATGCCTACCTATGTGTGTATAACACACCTTGCCTTTGTGTGAGCCTAGCTTGACTACTTTGATGTAAAATGATATGAAACAAAGAACATGTTGACATATATAATAAATACATATAATATGAAGTTTAAAGTATTTGAAATGTTTGAAATTAAATAGAGTAAGGTTAGGAGTACCCATGTGTATCAATGCAACCACCTTGCATTTTTGGCAATTTCATTTAAAAAGATGTTTCATAAAAAATGTAAAACCTATAACTACATACATACATGTGTGTGTGTTTATGTGCACATACATATACACACACATGCACATGAACACACACACATATTTGAGGAAAACTTTCCCCCAATCTTGGATAAAAAGGTGAGTTTCCACCTGACAGTTGAGGTTAACTCAATTGTGAAACCCAATCATACTTATAACTTGGTGAGCATGAGTGATCCAAGTCAACTCACTCTCTAAATTTGTTGAGGGTGGATGATTTAATCACTCCATCCTATAAATTTGTTAAGATTGAGTGATTTAATCACCTTAACATTTCCAAAAAGTGAACCAATAATTGCATTATATTGACTCAATAATAGTCTGTAAAAGTCCATCCCCCTATATGCTAAAGTCCATAAAAGTATTTGAAATATAAAACTTATTTTGATTTTATATTTTAAGGTTCACTCTGCATGGCATATGTACCTCATACATGTCTTAAGATGAAACCTAGGTATAACAATGGTACCATTGTATAGAATGCTACTATAAATGTGTATGTGAATCATAAAACTATGAAATTTGGACAATTTGAAATTTTTACAAGTGTGAAATATATGTTCCCATGACATGCCCCAACTTCAATATGGAAAATATGAGAACTGGTGCAAGTGTGGAAAACATGTTCCTATTACATGTACCCACTATAATTTGAAAATGATGAGTATTGACTAAGTGTATAATTTATGCCTTTTTGGCATGACCCCATTAATTTTACCCCCTTTTGAGGTGAGGGAAAGTATAAACTAGTATTTACCTTACCTCAAAAGGATATAATAACTGTATAATCTATGAGTGTATTGTATAACAAAAAGAAACATGTCTAGGTAAATATATCATTGAACTGCACAAAATGTGATCACATCGAGGCCTAAGATGCATGATATAGATCATGGAAACATATAGATAGTAATATTAAAATATCAAAAAGAAATAAAACACACACATAATATCAGTCAAAATCAAATCAAAATGTAATGGTCCAAGGAGACCTCAAACAAGAGGCATGTTCAAATTCCACACAATCAAAGGGACATGACTTAGTCAGATGTCCACAAGGAAAACAATGACATATTAAAATGTTAATACAATAAGAAATGACATTTTTAAATGTCAAAATAAAAAAAACAAAGGCATTGGAGCCATAATCAAGGGAGTATATTTAAATACTCAAACAAGTAAGGCAAGACACTCAAGAAAGTGCATAAATGAAAAGCATGTAACAATAGAAACCAACATAAGCATATCATAATAGTCCATAGATATATGTGTTATAAAAAAATGTTAAGTACATAACATATCAAGTACACCATGAAAGATATAAGCATGGATAAAGGCATGTGTAAGTATATAAGATCAAAAATGTTAATATAAAATGATCATAAAATGATATAACCTAGGTGTATCATGATCAAGGAAGCATATTCCCCTAATATCCATATGACATGAGTAGAGGGAAGGCCTACCATCATAAATTTCATAGATCATGTGTTATGAATGCTTATATGACACTCAAAAGATGCATGAAACACATGTGTATAAATAAATATATGATATGCTATATACCAACATGGAATAAGAACATATATGCCAAGGAGATAATAGAAAATGTAAATTCTAAAAAATATTTTTGGATTTTTGAATTGCTTAATTTTTTTGATAATTTTAGAATATTTGGAAGGATAAACAAAGAATACATGTACAAGGAAAAGTGCAATTAGAATTCAATGTAATCATCAAGGAGATGCCTATGTGAAGGATCTATATCGTGTGCATCATATTCATATGCTATGTAATTAGTATCATCAAGATCATATAAATTTTCTATATTATTAGGATCATACCAATATTTTCTATTATTAAGATCATACCAATCTTCTGTGTTATTAGTATAAGAAAGATGTAACTTCTTAGGTTGTTCTTGAACATGTGATACATAATTTTGAGAATTTTTATATGAAAAATTTAATGCACCATAGATTTGAATTTCTTTCATTAAATTTTGTTTTTATTGAATATGTTCATCATTATTAGGAGCCTGAATCTCATTATGGGCTAGAAAAAAGTCATGTATCTTTGTGTGAACACTAGGAAGAGATGTAATTTGAGCTTTGAATTCTTGATCTTTAAATAACATATATTGCTCTAAATTTTGATTTTTAACCTTTTCTTTAGCTAACATTCAAATTTATATTTTTTTGTGTTCTAAATTATCCTTGGGTACCCACACTTTTTATTTGGACACTTGTGTCTGAGGAGAGGTAATCATAATGTGACTGGGTTTCTTGGTATATGTTTCAATGATAGGATAACCATTATCTTTGAGACTTTGTATTTTTTTATTTAATTCAAAACAACATTATGTATGATTCCCATGCATTGTATGATATGCACAAAAGTATTTGAATCTACATATAGGATGTACAAGAATTTCATCACTTTGTTTCAAAGCATTTATCTTAGGATTTCACTCAGAATTTTGTTAGTCTTTTTCATATGTTTGGAATCATTGGTTATAGGTTAATTTGGTTTTGTCTTCCAATCTTGATATGTATTTTTATAAGGCACAAAGTTTTTATATGAATATGCAAACACATGATTAACACCAACATGTTTTGGATTTTTTATTTATGTAATCTATTTTTCCAATGTTGTGAGCCTTGAATTGACATATTTATTTTGATTTTTTAATGATTATATTAACCTGATCATAATGAGTTTTGAAATTTTATGGATTCAAAACCATAAAACTATGTTATTCAAATTTTACATGCACACATATACAATCTACCTTACCCCTTGAAGGATTGATAGCATGGACCTGTTTAGAGGGATGGTAACTATCACCCTCCTTAGGTTATGATAAGGAATAAGTTACTTTTTATCTATTTTAATCATGATTCTAGGAAAATAAATTCTATTTTTTTAAATAATTGTAATAATTTAGAGATCAAAAAATCATAAAAAACCTAGAGCATAGTAGGAGTTGCATGGAAAAAAAAGAGGTTGGGTTCACCAAATGTTTGACCCTAAATTAAGATGAATCAATATAGTATAGGGTTAGTAATATATAAATTAATAAGCACTAGGATGATAGAATAGATATATAGTATGTCAATTAATTACAAACTTAGATAAATAACATTATAAATTTAGATGCTGAGATATACTAAAAATGGAAAGTACAACTATTGATTTATATTTAAATAAATGAAAAAGAGAGTACTTATATAGTTTAATGTGAACATGTAGATACGATATGGAATAGGTTGGAAGTGGACTATATTTAAGTTCTATATCAATCATTAGATTCTATAAATTTATACTTTGTGGCCTTAGACACTAGCGTCAAATTTGGATGGTTGCATCGACACACTTGTCTAACCTAGACATAGGTGTCTAATATAGAATATTGAATGGATATAGATGTGAACATCTATAACCTTTTGGGTTTTATTTTTCCTTTTATCTAGTGTGTTCAAAACTTACACTAGGATATCATTCCTTGCCAAATGATCAAAATCCTCGTTCCTCATCTTCATAGTGCCTATGCAAAAAATAGGTTAGTGGGCTCACAATGTTGAGATAAACCTAATGAAAATTGTATCAATGCATGATACCTACATAGCCATTAATTTTAAAGGGCCTCAAACTAATTTATTTCTCCCATAATGTGTTGGCTTGTGTGTGCATAAGTATGTAATATATGGAAATAAAGTACATAAAATGACCTATCTTTTAACTTAGAAAATATAGTTTGTGGGATTATCCTTCGGTAATTTAGACTTGTCTATGGGTTGTCCCTATTACTAATATTTAAATAGGAAACAATAGGGAAGCTTTAATCACTTGAATTCTTGATTTAATGATTTTGGTAAATTTCCATGTGAGTTTCTAGGTGAGTTATGAATGAGGATTGATCATGCATAAATACCAATCCTTTCAAGAAATATATTGCATTAAATCACTTAGGCTAACCATAAGGACATGGTAAATTTTCAAATTTGATGACTTTAGGGCATTGGACACTTAGTTTGGCACATGATATTTGTATTAACATAGGTGTCTAGTTCAGACACAAGTGTTCGAGAAGCTCAAAAATAGGTATAGGTCCCAAACTTGAAAAGGGTGATAATAAGAAAGTTTATATCATTTTGAGTAGCATAAAATGCATAGTCATCATAATAACATATGGTTAGACTAAAAGACAAACAATAGGATCAAGAGATAGTGGATATGAGTCTCTCAATAATGGGAAGGTCTAAGAATTGAAGGGTATAACCATGATAAATATTTGATAAGTATAAAAAATTGAGGTGCTATATAATTTAGATTCAATATCTACAATCACCATCCTATACGTAGTGCTATGATTGATAATGGTGCTAGTGATAATGTCTATACCATGACATTAATTACATATTTAGAATATACACATAATGATTTACACCCTTAAACTAAACTGGTTAAAGCATTCCATATAACCTTAAAGTGGGTCCTTAGTAATATTTACTTACCTTTATAGGTTGGCCCAACACATGTGGTCATTACATTTTTAGTTTTATCATACATGGGAGTCTTTGATATGTTATTAGGATGACATTGGATGCATACACTACATGCATTATCTTCTACATTGCATGGGTGTGTTAAATATATTTATGCCAATAGGGTAATTAAAGTTTTCAAGATTACATATGAACATCCACTCAAACAAAAAAAGTTTATACCTAGATAGTTAATTATAAAACCTACTAAGGTAAATCCTTCTTGAAAGAGTAAGCAATATGCAACCCCATTTCCTATATTACCATTACTTGAGATACCATTGCATCAAAGATACATAGTGGATTATATGGAATTCTCATCTACTACTACACAACATATTCAATAACCTAGAGCAACCAAACATGTTCCCATTTTTGATACTGCAAATCACTCAATGATGGGTTCCATGAACCCCCATTCCTTCTATTGTTTCTTCACGACATATAGTCCTATTATACATATGCATAGAATCATAAATCCTACATTGATATATATTACACGTATACATGCTCCTTAATAGTACCACAAATTTATTGCACTATGTTTTGAGTGGGGAGATACCTATGGACATCCCTTGGATGAGATCATAGGATAATCTTTTATTTTCAAACATTATTAAAAATACCATTTTTTAGAAAACATTAAAAAATACAAAAATATTTAGCCTTTACATTCTTATTAGATCCTTTGCATCTATGTTATTGGTTCTATGCTGGTAGATAGCATATCATACACACACACACACACACACACACACACACACACACACACACACACACACACACACACACACACACACACACACACACACATGTTTCATGTATATTTTGAGTGTGATACAGACATCTCTAGGCACATGATTTATGAAAATATGGATGTTGGGCCTTCCATCTACTCACATCATCAATACATTGGGGGAATACACTTATTTTTTCATGATACACTTGGGTTAAATTATTATATAATCATTTCCATTTTCATATTTAAGCTTATGTATTTACACATGTCTTTATTCCTACTTAGATCTTTCATAGTGTACTTGATATGTTATATGCTTAACATTTTTTTCCAACACATATATCCATGGACTAATATGATATGTTTATGTTGGTTATTTTTTATTACATGATTTTATTTTAAGAAATTCCTTGAGTGTGTTCTTTTCTTTCTATTTTTTCACATTGCATGACTTGTTTGAGCATTTAAATATGCTACATTACTTACGACACCCATGCCTTTGAATATTTTTAAATTTAAATATGTCATAGATTGTTGTGTGTGGAAATTTGAACATGTCATTATATGATTTTTATACACTTTACTAATTCATGTCCCTTTGATTGTGTGGCATTTGAACATGCCCCTTGTATGAGATCTCCTTGGACCATTGCCTCTTGTCTTGATTTTGAGTGCTCTTTTGTGTGTGCTTGACTGCTTGTTGAGATTACACTATAAATATATATACATGTCCATGATTTACCTAATGCATATTAGGGATTGATGTGATCATATCCTATGTAACTCATTACTATATCTACCTATATATACTTCTCCTATATACTATATTATCCATACACATATTTTATGGTTATCTTATCCTTTTAAGTTAAGGAAAATACCAATTTCTACTTCCCCTTACCTCACAAGGGGGAGGGTGGAATATTAGTGGGGGAATTTCATAGAGGCATGGTTTCCACATTTCATAGTTTCATATTATAGTGGGGGCATGTTATGAAAATATGTTCTCCACACTTACACTAGTTCTCATATTCTCTATATTTAGTGGGGGCATGTCATGGGAACATGTATTCCACACTTGAAAATATCAAATTGGACCAATTTTTAAAGTTATATGATTTAGATACATATTTTTATATCAAAATTATATACATTGGTACCATATACCTAGTTTTTAGCTTGATATATATATGAGGTGCATATGTCATACAAAAGATCAACTTAAATTTAAAATTCAAATCAAAATTTAAATTTCAAATACTACTATGGAATATTATCATACCTAGGATGGAATTTTATGAACTTTATTGAGCCAATCTACTATAGTAGTTGGTTCACCTTTTAGCAAGGTTGAGGTGATTGAATCACTTAATATTACCAAGTTAATAATTTAGACTTGATTTGATCATCTAAATTTACCATATTTATAAGATGGAGTGATTAAATCATCCACCCTACTCATATAATAATGTGATTTGATTAGATCACTCACACTTACCAGGTTATAAGTATGATTGGGTTGCATGATTGAGATAATCTTAATGGATATGTGGCAACTCATATTTTCACCAAGGTTTGGGGCATGGTGTCCTCTAATATTTATATGTATATATGTACTTTCATGTTTTCAAATTATCCTAATCTCAACTCAAAATATTCATAATAAATAATCTCTTCAAATCAAATTTAATAAAGGCAAGATGGTTGCATTGATAGATAGGTGTACTCCCAACCTTTCTCTCTCTACTTTCAATCATTTAAAATTATTTCAATTATAGATTAAATGCACTAATTATATATTGTAACATGCTCTTGGTTTTAGTTCACTCATTGATAAAGCACTCAAGTGGGACTTATGTAAAGATAAGGTGTGTTATACATACCCATGTATGCATTTATTTCCTTTAAAATAGCAATTTAATTACTATATTAAAAAGGGAAATGTAGACACAAAATCTAAATTATATAACACCTCAATATTTTACACTTTAAAAATACTTATCATGGTTATACCCTTCAATTATAAGACCTTCCCATTATTGAAAGGCTTGCGTTCACTATCTCTTATGCCTATATTGCTTATCTCTTAGTTCAACTAGTATTTTTCTAATGACCAAGACTTCTATACTATGTAAAATGCTATAAACATGATAATTATCCTTCTCTACTAGTTTTGGACCTGTACCTATTCTCTAACTTCCCAAACACTTACGTCTTAGCCAAATTCCTATGTTGATGTTAGTGTCCCTTTTTAAACTAAGTGTCCAGTGCCCAAAATTTATCCAATTTTCATATTAAACATATCTTAAAGATTAGCCTAAGTGATTTATTTTAAGATATTTTCAAAAGTGATTGGTATATATACAAGATCAACCATCATTCATTCAACACTTATAAAAGACCTAGTAAATACCAAGAACTCACCAAGTAACTTACCAAGACCACTCAATCAATAATTTAAGTGAGAAAATCTACCTATTTCATCCCTATTTCTATACTAGGGATAAAGTTAGTATATTTATAGATCTAAATTGCTAAAAGAGGATCCCATGACCTATATTTTCCTAGTTACAAGCTAGGTCACTTTATGTAATTTATTATCACACATTTTCATCCACATGCACACACAAGATAACACATAGGGGATACCAACATAAGTTTGAGGCCCTATTTTGTGTATTAGCTTTGTAGGCAACACCCATTGATATAGGGGTCCTTGGGAAAGCTCAAAACTATGTGAAAACTAACCCATGTTTCCCACATTCACTCTAAGGATGAGGCATCTAGGGTTTTGATCATTCAATGAAGAGTGACAACATGTGTTTGAAATATGAATATGCCATAATAGAGGAGATTTAAAACTTAGAAGGATATAGGGTGGTCATATCTAAATCTTTTCATTATTCCATACTAGACACATGCATCCAACTTAGACTTAAACATCAACATAATCATCTAGATATAATGCAAGCATTTGAGGCCACAAAATGCAAAATTATAGAATCTAGTGATTATTATAGAATCTTGATCTAGTATAATTTTAGCTCATTTCTACCTAGATATGGACATGCACTATAAACCAATTAAGTACTCATGTTTTAAATATATTTTAATATTAATCAATAAATCTACTTTCTATTTTTGGCATATGTCAATATTATATATTCAAATTATTATTTACTTGAGTTTTTAAATTAATTGGCCTACTATAGATCTATTTATCACTCTTATGCTTATTCATTTTCATATTATTAACCCTATAAGTAACCCCCATACCTATTAAAATTTAGGGTTAAATAATCCATTCCATTTATTGATGATGATAGAAAAAACCAATGTCCCTATATGTTAATGAAACTTCTTGTAGACACCTAAAACTGGCCATCGATAACCTCCAATCAAGATTTTGGCTAGTTTCCATCTTAAATGCATAATTTGGCCTAAAAACATTAAAACATGAAAAATGATGTGAAACTGACATATTCAAGTACTAATTTTGGCTAGGGTATCACTAAATGGGGTAATGTAATTTATGGGCCAGCTAACTTTGATCAGATCATTTCGAGTCAAAATGCCAATTTTACATCCACATGCTCTAGATTGCTCTTTCCTATCAAATATTTTGCACAAGGCTCATGCCTTTGTTATTTGTTTTTGGAAACATCCTAAATGGGAATACACATCCAATGCATCTGATAGTTACTTCTGATTCTAATCCAATCAGATTTAGGACCTTATGATCAATTTGAGTAATTTGTGCATAAAGTGCTTAATCATGTTTAAGAGCTAATTAACCTAAATTAAGGCCTAATGAAGAATTCCATGGAGACTTGTTGAATAATTTGTTTTCAAAATTAATATTGAATATCTACATCATCAAGTGACCTCATTTCTTAGGAAGACATCCCTAGGCCATAAATGCCATGAATATCAGGATTCATACCTCCCATGCCTCATCAATGCCTTTCATGCCTCTTAATTGCCCCTTCTTCTAATGTCATCATGAGGACAATTAAAAACTTAATCCCAAAAATTTAATTAACCCTCAACCACACATCTCAATCTTGAGATGGATAGTTGAGGTTGATTCTGATCAAATCCAAAAGTATATAAATAAGAGGCCTCACAACATCATTTCTAAGCTTAATTTGTGCAACGTTATAATGCAAGATTGGTTCCAAAAGCTTCATACAACTAGTGTTACCATTCCAAATTGATTCTAAGCCAAGCCAAGCCAAATTCACAAGGTGCCAAGGAGAGATGGATGTATCCAAGCTTCCATTGCCAAGGACTTCATGAGCACAAGCCAAGCAAGCCAGTACTATAAAGGTATTTGGAGCATCCAAGGAAGGTGAAGGAATTATTGTGTTTTAATTCCTTGACTTTTAGTTGTGTTTGTTATTTTCTTTTGTTAACTAAGCTCTCCCTAGTGTCTAAGCCTAGAGATATTATGCTATTAGTGTGTTTATTTCATTTTG
Organism: Torreya grandis; assembly: GCA_037957365.1. Classification (NCBI taxonomy): domain Eukaryota; kingdom Viridiplantae; phylum Streptophyta; class Pinopsida; order Cupressales; family Taxaceae; genus Torreya; species Torreya grandis. The sequence goes on along the minus strand of JARHVA010000250.1, from coordinate 2,342,251 downwards.
TTTTCATTTTGGAACTAACACCATACTAACCATCCTCTCTTGAGTCAAATTCCTAGATCACATAATGACGCACCTAATGGGACTAGATGCATCCTACACCTAAATGAGATCCTTTTTCAACTTAAAAAAAATCATTTGATCCTTTAAAACTCTTGAAAATTGATTTTATAACTTTGTTTTGCCATTTTGGGTTGCCATGGTTTTTACACAGTAACCAACATCAGTAGAAATATCGACATCAGTTACCTAGCTAAATCGATGTTAGTCAGAAGCACTGACATCGGTTAGATCTCAGTTGGCCATAACCAAAATCAGTGGTATTAATTGACGTACATCACTATGTTTTTCCAAAAACATAGACCTAAGACCTACTTTTTCAAAGTATTTTGTTTCAAAATCAAAAGAGCTTCAAAGCTAAAGAACATGCTAATAATTTTTGTGTAAGACCAAGTAGGATTTTTGCTCAAAACATGTTTAAATTACTTTTGCATGCTTAAAATTTGATTAGGAACTTTGTTTTGGTGTTTAACAAAGAATTTAGGGGTTTTTGGTGAATGTTTTTCAAAGTTTACAACTAAGACCAAGGGGTAAATGAACACCACCAAACATTTCATTTGGGTTTAAAATTAAACACACTTGTCAATTTTTGCTTGCAATAGTTTTTTAATTAGATTTTATTTGATAAAAAGATGAATATCACATGTATGCTCTTCCATTTCTCTCTTATAGGGAACACTTAGAATCAAAGCACCATTCCTATTGCAAGTAGCCTAGTCCAAAGCTTAGAAATAAAGTCATATAAACCACTCCCCAAAAACTTGTCAAAGTTTGGGTAATCTTGAAAATGAACCTAAAGTCTTTCTAGTTTCATGCTTTATTTATTTATGCATCTTGGCTTGTGAGGGGGACTTCATCACCTCCCACAAGTTATTTAGGGAAGCTTTGACCTAGGGTTTCATCTCCCGACATTGATTTCATTTGACTCTTTTAGAGTTACACACATGATGTAGTGGTACTTTGGATATCACAGTACACTGAGTGAATAATAGGATGTATTGGTTGAAAAAAGGACTCGACCTTTTTACAATAAGCCAAGTGATATAGACCCAAAATATATGGTTTTATTTTGCATTATTTGGTATGAAAATCATTATGTAATTGATTCCCATAGATCATTCAAAAACTTGTTAGATCTTAAAAAAATCCCCACTTGCCACATAAGTATTGTTGGTGCAAGGTGCGCTTCAAGGTCCATGTTATAATACTATCATTTGAGAGAAGGGGGGTATAAAAACCATACTATATAATGCACATTTACTTTTGGATGAACACTTAAAATCCTCTCAAATGGTGTATATTGATGGATTCCAACAATACCAAGCAACCTTGTTAGTTCAAGATCTAAGGGCGATTAATTAGTTGGTCTTGTCCTAGATTAAAGTCTTGTTTGGAATCAAAACTTGGTGTAAACAAATAGTTCAAACCAAACACATAGTCCAAATTTTCCTTTGAATAAATAGGTGTTATGATGCTCGCGTGAGATCATCCATTTGCCTTGTTCAAAAGTTCATCAAAAACTTGAGAGTCATATCATCCACTTTGGCATAGTTATGCTGTCCAATTGAGTCTAGACCTTTACCAAAGTTGTTTAAGTCCTTCACTTATGTGTTAAGTGGGTTCACCATTTTCACTAAACTTTAGGGAAATTAGGTTCAATTTCCAATTTAGGTTGAAGGTTGTTTAAGACTCATAATCATTATCATCACTTGATAAACTTAAGGCATTTTGTGCTAAACACTTGTACTTTAAGTCTATGCACGGCAACATTTTGAGTCAAGAAAGATATTTTTATGCTTCCAAAATTATAAGAAAACATCTTTACCTTAAGAATTTTTTTGAAATAAACCTTTTTGTCACATCTTTTGGGTAGTATAGCTTCGTTACACTGCCTAAATCATTTTTTTTTACAAAATTAGACTGATCCAAGTGTAATTTTGATCCTTTGTCTAAAGCACAGTTATACTATTCACCTTTGTCTAGTTTGTTTGTCAAATGAACCAAGTTTTATACCATTATTTATGAGAAAATAAACTATTGGTAAAGTGCCTTTTATTTCATACCTTATACCTAGTTGATCAAGTTCATGTCCAAGAATCGGATACCTAGTGTTTGCTAGAAGTGTTTCAAATCTATTATATTAAAACTTTCATCTATTTTAAAAGTCTAGCTTTTTATGCCATTTGGCCAAGAGTCCTAACACATGCCTTCTTTGAGCCTATATTTTGAGGCCACATTTGGCCAAAAGACCTAGCAAATTTTAAATTCCTAGAATAGATTGATTTGAAACACTTCAACCTTAGAGTTTGGCATTTTGATTTTCAATCCATTTACTTGCTTATCTTTATGTGAATAGTGAAATGTTATATATTTTATGCTAACTTGTTTCCTCACAAATATTTGAATAAACCTTTTGATCCTTTTGACAAATCTAGACCAAGTTGAAGGCATCATTTGTTTTAGATTCTATCCTTTTTAGAGTTTGTATAACTCTTTGAACTTTTATCACAAAGCACTGAATATGGATCCCAACATGTATTCCTACACTTGTAGTGGACTTATGTAAAATCTAGGGATTAGTAATGTAGTTGCATAGGAAGAAATGGTGCAAGACCCCTATGCGGATAGCATTGCTTATGAGATAGATTTTTATCCCTCTTATAATACTCAATTAAGGGCACAAAGCCAAGATCCATTGGCCAACTATTTGGTTAACACACCACCTTACATATAATAGGACCAAGAACAAACTGTGCAATACTTAACTATAATACCACAGTGGACGAGCCAGTACTTCAACAGTGATATTATACTAATTTGGCTTCTACGTATGATCCATTTTTGTTTGAGTGACATTTTTTAGAGAAGAAAGATGAGATTTTAGTTAGGGACATAGAGGTAGGGGATAATTTTATAGTAGACTTCCCCCATGAAAATTTACCAAGTCTAGTAAGAGTGCCCCACAGTATCATTTATGATCAATAGGCTTCTTCTAGCAATCCTATGGCTCTAGTCCAAATAACGTACCAAGACCCCAATATATCTAATCAAGGCAAAAACATCATGGAAGATCACTTTAACCAAATGAAAACAACATAACAAACCTACCTAAATTTAGCATGTGATTTCAATCAGATGAACATGGGAAGTAAGCCTCTCATTAACCTAGTTCCTTCAACAGGAGTGTTGATGGAATTAATTAGACAAGAAAATCTAAGTTTTGACCCATTTATACAAACCACTTCGATAGATAACTTAATACATATGTTAGTTATTGAAGAAGTGTCTTCATATTCTACACTGAATAGTGAGCCAAATGTAGTAGACAATGTGCAAACAACATCCAATCTTGATCAAAGTGGTTCTAACACATAAACAACTAGACAAAAACATGTGCTTATAGTTAATCCCATGAGTATATCATCATACAAAGGAATAGGAGTTTCTATACCCCAACCTCAACAAGCTACTTCCTCAAGTGTATAACCTATGGGATTAGGTAATCAAATAGTGGCCAGTATCACACCTCAATGATAGAATGTGATGAATCCTACTCCTCCTCAATAGGAAGAGAGTAGTATTCCACAACATCAAACATAGTATAGTGCATCAATGTAATAAGGATGAATACATTGCCACCTCAATCAGGGGCAAAAAATATTCCACCCCTCCAAGTAACGATGAACATACCTTTTCAGTTGTAGACTAATATGCTAGTCCAAAACCAAGTAATGACTACTTAACAATATGCAAATATTGGTCAATGATAGATGTTAAATCTATAATCTACTTTCACTTCCTCATAAATATTCATGAAACAAGGAGGTCTCCATGTTTCTCAGGTACCTACTAGACAACCATTGGTTTAGAATGTGCCACAAATCTAGAGACAAGGTCTTGGTCCACAAGTTCCCACTCAATAGTAAGGTTTGATTAGTTGACAACATGTCTCTTTTCAACCACAATAGGCATCGTATAATTATATCCCTCCATCCCAACCAAAATATCCCCTAGGTCAAAACTTTATTACCAACCCAAACCAGAATAGCATGCAGCCAAATGTGCAATTTCAAGTGCATCCAAATCCACGTATGCATATTCCTAGTCCATTCCCCAACCAAACTAATATATCCCAATATGTGTCTCCATCATACCCTGATCAAAGTGTCCCACTTGTGACCTCTCAACCATTTACCCAAACTAACATTCTCCCTTAAACCAATATCCCTTCTAGTTTCCTCTCCCAAGAATTACAACAAATGAAGGATGTAATTGTTGCCATTTAGGCTAGGAAGTAGATTAAAAAGTTCAAATTGGATGACATATGTTCTTATCCATTAAATATAGAGTATTTGTAGATACCATTTCCTCCATGATATGTACCACCCAAATTTGATAAGTACAAAGGGAAAGGTGACCCTAAGGCCCATTTGACCAAATTCTTTGTCACATGTCAACTAGTGGCATATAATGACATATACCTTTTGTTGTTTCTAAGGAGCCTGGCTAGACAAGCCTTGGAGTGGTTTTTAAAGCTACCCAAGAATCTAGTAATAGAATTTGATGGTCTTTTTTATAAATTTTTGCAACACTTTTCCTATAATCTCAAGCATGAGATTTTATTAGTAGACCTAACACAAGCAAAGCAAAAATCTAGGGAGAGTTTTACAAGTTATTTATAGTGATGGAGAGCCCTTGCAAGATATTTCACCTATATTTTACTAGATAAACAATTAGCTTCTATGTTTACTAAAAAATTTCATAGTGAGATAGCCTATCATCTGGAACTATAATGTGCACATACATTCAAAGAAATCATTGATAAAGGTTTGTTGATCGAGAGGGTACTCATCAATAAAGGGGTCATCAAGCTTAATTAAACTAATAAAAATCAAGGTACCAATCATGGAAATGACCAACATCCCATCCAATCACATGCATCACAACTAGCGTAGGCCAATAATCATGAAAGATTGAAGCAAATCAACCGCAATAGGAATGTTGTGGGAAATGGAATAACTGAATCTCATCATGTCCAAACTATGTAGACATCATCTAAACCACCGTTTTAGCTTACTCATACCCAAAAACCTCTCCAACAAATGCTGCAAGTGCAATAACCAAGACTTGCATAATAAATACAACAATCTTTACCATTGTAAACCCCTCTTCCTAGAAGAATCATCCCTACATGTTGTGTCTTTAGTGACCTAGGATAACCTATTGAGTCTATATTTCACAATCTCGATACCACTAATTTGATTAGTTGGCCCATACCAAAACATTATCCATAAGGCATTCCTTATCCTGATTAGTACCATGAAAATGAATTTTTTGACTATCATCGGGTCAATGGGCATAATCTACAAAGATGTGTCCAAATTAAGCATTTAATCAAGAATATGTTGGAAAATAAGGAGATACAATTGGATAATAGTGATTCCACTTCCAATAAAACTCTTTGGATCTATCAAAACCCATTTCCTTAACATAACAATCAATAGCAATAGAACAATCAACAATAATAACAACCAGTGTAACATCAAAATCAATAGTATCAGAATCAAAGGCCAAACTAGAAAAACCAACAAAATCAGTAGTAGAACCCACAATGATAGAATAATGGACAAAACTAAGGTTATAATGATAAAAACCAATAAACCTACAATGTAGTTACACATGACTACAATAGGGTTGTAGGTCATATTACAGGGGGTAGTGTTAATACCATCTCCATTAATCCTAGACCAAACACTAATCATCCTAGACCATTGCTAAACAATAATATTCAACTAAATCACATTAATAACCCTTATTTGATGTAAGAATGCATATGGGCAAACCAACAAACTAAGACTTCCACTTTTGGATCTTATAATGACAACTCATTCTTGCCACATGACCACATGCAAGTACATTGGCAATTGAGACTTGTCCTATTTGGTCCCACACTATTTTCAACATTAGTTAGCAATAATAGTCTAGTATTTAATCTTGATTATGCAGTGACAACTTGGAGGTTGAATATTACTATCCCAAGCCCACAACCATCCACCACTTTGCCTATCATCCAACCAACCGTTTAGCCTCAGAATAAACCATTCACTACTAATCAAGATAAGAATTTTGATATTATAGAGTAATTATAGAAAACACCAACACAAATTTATATCTTAGATTTTTATGAACATCAATAATCCAAAAGAATATCTTGAATGAGTTCTTGACCTAATCCACTATTTCTAGTGACATATCCTCTGATAAATTTCAAGCTTTGGTTGGACACCTAGCTCTAGCCCAACAAGTCACATTCAACCAAAGTGATATGTCTTCCCTTGGCTCACTTGATAATAACCCATTTCCATAGAAGTTTTTATTAGATGAAGCAAAATGAAACATGTCCTTATTTATAATGGATCTAGCCTTAACATAGTGTCTCTCAAGCTCATCAATCTTTTTAGGTACACAATGATAGATCTCCATCTAGAAACAATAACTAGAAAAGCTTATGATAATCAAGAAAGAGAATCATAGGGTACCATTAATTTTCCACTTATCATTGGGCCTTTGAACCATGATACACTTTTTCATGTGTTGGATATTGAGTTATTATACAACATGCTTTTAAGTAGGCCTTGGTTACATGAGATTCGTGTAGTCCCATCAACACTACACCAATGTATCAAATTTTCCCACTCAGGGATGGAAGTGAATATTCCAAGATATTTACATCCATATGAGCACTATAAGCATCTTGAGGTTGAGTTTCAAATCTATAATTATTAGTATGGTATGAATCTAAGTTCCAAGCAGGATAAAGGAAAAAATATACTTATTGATCCTTCATCAGATAATTGCATAGATCCTATTACCTTGGATTCTCATTCCCACATGCCACCTCCTAAAGCTTCTAATCATTTCACCATTTAAAATAATGGATTGGGAGAATATCTGACCCATGACACATTTCACATTGCCAATATTCCTCAAAATTTGAAAAACTTTGGATGACCTAAGGTCATCCCACATATGTATTGGCAATGAAAAATAAAGATAAGGGACTTCTCACATTTGTACCAGCATCTGGCCTAGGACTTGACCCTCTTGAAGGGGATGAATCATGGTTATATAATGATGAAAAAGCTAGTTATTATAAAAATGCAAAGTATCTTATTACCAATAGGATCATGGAGCATCATAATTATGATGGAAGAGGCCTCGAACTGAATCAACAAAGATCCATCTAGCCAATTTCCATGACTAAGTATGAAAGACCTTATGGACTTGGATTTAAACCACCTGGGGGTAACCCCACATATCTTGTTCAATATCTATCACCAGTGACTAATGATGATGATGTCGATAGTGAAGTAGAGTCTAATCATAGCCTCACTTTTGATGACCTAGCTGAAACCAAGTTGTTTGATAATAATGCCATTTGTACCCTTACCCAAGCCATTCATCACAATCCATTGCCATTATATAATCCCCAACTGATAGATTGGGATGAACAATAATCTAGTCTATTGATTGATGAGTTCTAGAATGATGAGGCATTCTATGATTTCTTAGGCCTTAGAGACAATGTTCCATTGGAAGATCACAAATCAGGATTCTCAATCACATTGGATCCTGCAACCTATTTTGGAGAGCGAGTGAACACCCTTAGCCAAAAATAAATAAGTAAAACATTGAGGTCCCAAAGTGAAAACCTCTTTAAGGTGCTTTCTAACCAGGGAAAAAGTAAATATAAATGCTATTATAGTGGTGAAAACCTATTTTAGGCACCATTAGATGGGGATGGTCATTCTTCTTTGAATTTAGACCAAGAGACCACCAATGATGAACTTGCCTATAGATTTGAGTTTAGTTTTGAGCAAAAACAAGTATTTGATCAAATTCTCCAAGAATTTCCAATTGTTTTTATTACATGGTCATATTTCCCATTAGGAGACTCAAATTCATCATGCCTAGGATAAGTTAAAGAGCAAGTCCTAACAGAGGACCCTAACATAGTCTAATAATTCAAGTCGATGCCTACTATCCTCAAAGACAGTTTAACCCTCCTAGTTAAAGATATAATAGAGGTAAACATCAAGACTCTATCAAACCTAAAATGGATAAAATTGGGTGCATCCTTCACTAAGGAGGAATACAACATTTTAACAACTCTATTAAGAGAGTTTGTGAATATATTTGCATGAGCCTATTCTGACATGCCAAGATTAGACCCTGCCTTGGTTCTAAACCACCTTGTGGTTAATATTGATGCCAAACTAGTAAAAAAAATATTTTTAAGATGCATCCTCACATTTTTATATTAGTAAAGAAAGGGTTGGAAAAACTCTTAGAAGTAGGATGTATCTGATCCATTGACTACTCTGAATGGATCTCTAATGTTGTACATATTAGCAAAAAGCTTGAAGGAATCACAATTTGTAATGATCTTTGAGACATCAAAAAAGATTTTCCTAAAGATGATTTTCCATTTCCTAATATTGACATGATTATCTATTCCATGGTAGGTTATGAAATGCTTTCACTATGAATGGATTTTTAGGATATAATCATATCAGAATAACACCAGAAGATTAGCATAAAATAGAATTCACCACTCCATAGGGAATATTTTATTATCAAGTGATGCATTTGGTCTTAAAAATGATGGAGATACATATAAAAGAGAAATTATTATCATATTCCATGATATGATACATGATATTGTTGAAGACTATGTCAATGACATATTGGGAAAATCCAAGACCAGGGCTAATCATCCAGTAGTGCTACGTAAAATATTTGAAAGACTACAAGAGTAAAAAGTTAGACTCAATCTAAATAAATGTGTGTTTGGTGTAACTTTAATAAAATTACTTGGCTTCATCATATCTCATAGAGGTATTGAAGTCAATCTAGCTAAAGTCCATACTATCACCGAGATGCCACTACCAACCAATTTCAAACAACTCCATAGTTTGCAAGGTAAGATCTAGTCAATCCAATGTTTCATCTCTCAATTAGTAGATAAGTGCCATCTATTTACACATATTTTAAATAAAGGAGTTGCATTCCACTGGGATGATCATTGTTGAATAACTTTTCAATAGCTTAAATATTATCTTGTCAATCTGCTTGTTTTATTACCTCTTATGCTAGAAAAGCCATTTTTGTTATACCTATTAGATACTAATCATGCCCTCGGGGCACTCTTGGATCAACATGATGACAAAGGAAAGGATCATGTTGTATACTACCTAAGTTTTACCTTGGTTACATATGAACATAACTATGCACCTGTTTAAAAAGCTTGTCTAGCCATGGTTTTTTTAGCTCAAAAACTATGTCATTACATGTTGAATAATAAAACCATGGTAATTTCAAAATTAGATCTACTCAAGTATCTACTATCTAAATCAACTTTGCAAGGTAGAATGGATAAATTGATCATACTTCTTAGTGAGTTTTACATAGAGTATGTCAATCAAAAAGCAATCAAAGGATGAGTTCTTGTAGATCAACTTGTTGAAGCACCTCTCATTTATATAAAACCACTCAAGTTTCCATTTTTTGATGATCCATCATGACCATTATTAATACACCCCTTGAGGAGCAGCCCTGGAAGCTATACTTTTATGGTTCATTCACTACACATGGATCAAGGGTAGGCCTATTGTTTATTACACCACAGAGGGATCTAATCCCTAAATCATTCAGAATCAGCTTTCCTTATATAAACAATATGGTTGAGTATGAAGTGCTTATTGTAGAAATTTTACAATAAGTACAATGGAATATATCTCCTCTTCAAGTTTATGGTGATTCTTAGTTAATCATCAATCAGGTTACAAATTATTTTTAGATCAAAGATGACAAGTTGGTTCTATATAAAGCCATGGCTGACACTCTTAAAAATAAAATTGTGAGCATTCAATTTGAGCACATACTAAGGGATAGTAAAAAAACTATATATGTCATGGCTAATATTGGATCTCTAATTCAACAAATAGATAAAGCTAAAGAGTATCAATTCCTCATCAAGAATTTGTCAGCACTAGCTCATGAACCTTCAGTTGTTTCCATGATTTATGATATTATTGGTCCTAATTCTATCTAGTACTCAGACCTTTACAAATACCTTCATGACCAAGTTTTACCACCTAACCTATCTCAAAAACAAACCAAAGCCTTCATTCATCATTTTTTTCATTACAATCTACTTGGATCCACCCTTTACCATCATAGTTTTGATGAAACTCTGCTTCATTATTTAACTTCAGTAGAGTGTACACTAGCATTAAGAGAAGTTCACAAAGGATTATGTAGAGCCCATTCTAGTAGAGTATTCATATCCAAAAATCTCTTGTGTACTAGTTATTATTGGCCCACAATAGACGTAGATGCCACTGCATATGTAAAGAAATGTGACAAATGTCAATAGTATGCTAATTTGATTTATGCCCCAGTAAAAACTCTAAAACTGATGTTGACACCATGGCCATTTTATACATGGGGACTTGACCTCATTGGGAATATTAACCCCTCTTCATTTTATGGCCATAAATATATCCTTACCACCACTAAATATTTCACTAGGTGGGTTGAAGCTATACCCCTCACTTACGTGACTGGAAAACAAATTTCCAAATTCATCTTGAACTATCTCATCTATCGTTATGGTATCCCCTCTGACATTATATCTAATAATGGAGGATCATTTGAGAACAAAGATGTAGACCATTTATATACTAAATACAACAACACAAAACACTTTTCTAAAACATATCACCCTCAAGGTAATAGCTAGGCCAAGGCATCCAACAAAACCATTATCAACATTCTCAAAAATATTGTCAATGATGTTGATCATAATTGGCACCTCCAAATACTCCCTAACATTTAGGCATACCGTACCAATCATCATACCCCCACAAGAGCCATTCCATACTCACTTGTTTATGGTACTAAAGCTATCCTTCCCATTGAGGTTGAATTGCCTTCACTATGCATCTCTTTCAAGAATATCTTGGATGATCATGACTATCAAGTAGCTCACCTGAAAGAGATGGATCTACTTGATGAAAAATACACATCTATGCTCAATAATCTTCAAGCATACCAAAATTGACTCAAAGGCCACTACAATCGGTGTGTTAAGTATCAAACATTTGAACTTGGTGATCTTGTTCTCAAAGAAAACCAAAAGAATACCACAACCAAGAAGAAACATAAAGGGAAATTCAAACCAAAATAGATAGGGCCTTTCATCATCATTACAGATTATGGATCAGGAGCATACAGGCTTGCCACACTAGAGGGTGATGAACTTCCAAAGCTAATGAATATTATTCATCTCAAGTGGTACTATGCTTGAATGCTAAGGTGTATTATTTGTAAGGACCATTTTAGTAATGCCTTTTTATCACTATTATTCTTTATACACATACCATTCTTATCCATACTCTTTTCCATATCCACTTTCCACTTTTGACCTATCAACCTAGTGTGTTCTAAAAACCTAGCCCATTTGACCTTGGTTTTTATAATTCATTATGCAGTTTCAACATCAAGGTATTTAATTAGTTCATCAATTTGTTCAAGAAATTTAGATAGAGATCATATTTTGGGATAGTGTGATAGAAGTTTTGGTATTTGCATCCTTCAGTTGTTATTCTTTCTTACCACCATTCTTGTTGTCGGTAGTTGCATCCTTCATTTGTTATTCTTTCTTACCACCGGTCTTGTTGATAATTATAACCACCTTTGGGAAAATTATTACCTTTTATCTATGCTATTGTGTCCTTGTTATAACCACCTATGGGAAAGATAGGGGTAACATTAAACCTTGATGTACCAACTTGCCACTTCCTATACCACATTGCCTTTATAATAACTATGCATGCTTTTTTTGAATTGACTGTTGCACTAGTCAAATTCCTCCACTATAAGGGAAGAATTATAGTGACTTGAGGTCCTACTTTGGGACTACGTAGATAGCACTCAATACTTGTTGAGGTCAGCTCAGTCACCCTTTCTATACGCTCTCACCATTTTATGAGCAACTTTAGTTTAAGTTCTCTCACTATTTTGTGAGCTTGAACCATTTGGTGTCTCATCATTCTTGATTGAGTTGAGACACTCCAAAACACTTCCAAAAACATTTGTTAAATTGGTAGAAAACAAAAAAAAAACATTGACCACTTCTTTGCCTTAAAGATTCTGGGAACCCTTACTAAGTTACAAGAAAATCACTTATCATTTAGTTTCCCCATCTTTTTTGGCCTTTTTTCTCTCACGTACTTTCCATTTTTCAAGATCATTCATATTTTTCTATCACATCCATTCTATTTGTTTTCATCAGTTATCACATTCTTCTCATTCCCTAGGAGAACTACATTTGGCCTAAAGTTTTTTTATTGGATATTACATCCATGGAACTATGTAAGCAACATCCAATTTCCTAGTGCATATAGAGATAGCTTAGCCACCCCCTTCCTTTTATTTTATTCCCCCATTTTGGTTCGTTTGTTAAGTTTTCATATATTTTCTAGGGGTAATATTTGAAGGGTTTTTATTGCATTATTTGTTGGTTTATTTTTGCTTATTTTGTTTGTTTGTTTGTCTTCTTGTTTGTTTGATTTCAAGCACTATTGCCTTGATTCAATTTATGTGTGTTCATTGGGTGATTCCTTGCCCACACTTACACTTGAATCCATACATATTCATATGTTTACAATGTCATCATGGTTTCTATCATTGGTGCATTGTTTTCTATTGGGTATTGGATTATAGGAGTCAGTCCTCATGTATATTTTGGCCAAGTATTTATGGTGTTATATCATAAATCCTACCATCATATGCTATAAAAACCTTAGCTTCAAAAATTCTATTCAACAATGGTGTCATCTCTTTAGCACCGACATCCTGATTCACTTCAAATCATATCCCAAATAGAGTAATTAACCAGGAAAGAATTTCAATCTTTATTAGTTTGGATGAACATCTCCCTACTAGTAGGTTGTTCTAATTCATAATTACCTTTTGTGTTAAGTTATCATCATCCTCGAACAAGTTTATCATTTTTTCCATAATCGGGATCCAATGCTTATAACCACCTATGGGCAAATCATTACACACCATCGTACCTACATTTCTTAATGATTATAACTGACTTTGGGAAAATCATTGTGTTGTCATCACTTTATTATTTCTACCTATAAAGAGGCATGTTATTATCTTTTTTGTCTATCTTAAGTGGGGTAGCTCCATCTTCTCAATGATTATAACCACCTCTAGGCAAATCATTGTGTTATCATACCATGTTGCCATTATCAGGGTACAATGCTTATAACCACCTTTGGGCAAAACATTATACACCATCCCACTTACATTATCAATGATTTTGACTAATTTTTCAATATAATTGTGTTTTCACCCCATCATCTTTCCTTTCTGTGGTCCCCTCATTTCATTTCTTTCTTTTTGAGGGACCGTTCACCGACCCACTTGTGCCAACCATTCCCTTGAGGGGGAATCATATAGTTAGTTTATCATTGTTTCAATTGTAGGCATATAGGACCTTTTAATTATTTGAGAAAAAATTACTATTCTTATATCTTTCAATGCCTTCCCAAATAGGGGCAAACTGTAGACACTTAAAATTAGCCACCGATAACCTCCAATCAAGCTTTTGGCTAGTTTCCATCTAAAATGCACAATTTGGCATAAAAACACTAAAACATGAAAAATGATGTGAAAATAACATATTCAAGTACCAATTTTAGTTAGGGTATCACTAAATAGGGTAATGCAATTTATGGGCCAGCTAACTTTGATCAGATCATTTTGAGTCAAAATGCCAATTTTGCACTCACGTGATCTACATTACTCTTTCCTATCAAATATTTTGCACAAGACTCATGCCTTTGTTATTTTTTGTTTGAAAATCCTAAATGGGAATATGCATCCAATGCATTTTATAGTGACTTATAATTTTAATCTAGTCAAAATTAGGACCAATAACAAGGCATTCTGATCAATTTGAGTAACTTGTGCATAAAGTGCTTAATCATGTTTAAGAGCTAATTAACCCAAATTAAGGCCTAATGAAGAATTCTATGGAGAATTTTTGAATACTTTAGTTTGGAAATGAATATTAAATATCTGCATCATCAAGTGACCTCATTTCTTGGGAAGACATCCCTAGGCCATAAATGCCACAAATATCAGGATTCATGCCTCTCATGCCTCATCAATGCCTTCCATGATGCCCTCCATGCCTCTTAATTTCCCCTTATTCTAATGTCCTGATGAAGATAATTACAAACTTAATAACAAAAATTGAATTAATTCTCAACCACACATCTCAATCTTGAGATGGATGGTGAGGTTGATTCTACTCAAATCTAAAAATTTATAAATAAGAGGCCTCAAAACATCATTTATAAGCTTAATTTGTGCAAAGTTATAATGCACGATTGGTTCCAAAAGATTCATACAACTAGTGTTACCATTCCAAATTTATTCTAATCCAAGCCAAGACAAAGCCACAAGGTGCCAAGGAGAGATGGAAGTAGCCAAGCTTCCATTGCTAAGGACTTCCTAAACACAAACTGAGCAAGCCACTACTACAAAGGCATTTGGAGCATCCAAGGAAGGTGAAGGAATTATTGTGTTTTCATTCCTTGATTTTTATTTATGTTTATCATTTGATTTTGTTAACTAAGCTCTCCCTAGTGTCTAGGCCTAGATATGTTATGCTATTAATGTGCTTATTTCATTTTGGAACTAACACCATACTAAACCATCCTCTCTTGAGTCAAATTCCTAGATCACACTTCTTATGATGAATAATGATATGAATATAATGGATATAGTGTGGATAAGATTTTCTAAGAATCATTATTATCCTCTCAATGTACATTTGATAACTTGTTACATCTATCAAAGATATGTCCAATGAAAAAAATCAAAACCCTAACCAATCATGCACTATTTTACCGACTTATGATGAAGATTAAATTGTTTCCAAAACTCAAATGAGACATTTGGGTGTGCTTCCTTATCATTATAACCATGTTAAAATGCAATATTTCAATCAAAATTTCCACTTGGTACACATTTATTATGATCTTAATCCTAAATTTGACTCAAGCTATAGATAAGATAATGTGGAAATAAATGGTTATGTAATTCCTATTGATCCTCCCTTATAAAATACTAGTTATATATTTTGTATAAAATATCATGTTTTTCTTCCAAGCCTTAGAAAAATTATATTTCTAACATCCTATCTAAAAATTATGGTTAAAATAATTGTATCAATGATATCTATATAGTCAATAAAAATTCAAATTAATCCAATTGTATTGACCATATTGATATAATTCAAAAAAAATCAAATAAATCCAATCATATCAAGCATGCTAATACAATTCAGGGAAACCCATTTCTAGAAACAAATTGCCTCAACCCAAGCATAACTCAGTTTTCCATTATAATTCAACACAATCCCTCTTTAGAATAAAATTGTATTGATCAACTAGATACAATTAAAAAAAATGCTTCCTTAGAATCCAAATTGATATATATATATATATCATTCAGAACCTAATTGTATCAACTTTGAAAAAGCCCACAAGAAACCATATAATCTTACTATATTGATGATGATGATATAATTTAAAAATAAAATTATGTAGAAACCAACACATTCTTATTAGTTCCAACTACATCAACAAGCATATAGTTTAATCATAACCAACCAAAACTTATTATATTGACCAATATATAATTTCAAAAATATCACCCAAAAATAACTATATTGACTATGATATAATATAAATAGATAAATAAAACTACATTATCTACGAATTACTAATGATGATGTATTCAAAACTAGTCTATAAATCTTAACTACCCCTTGGTATGGATGATACCATTGAAAATCATTCACATTCATTTCATATAGATCTAAATATTACCCTAGATACCAAATCCAATGTTATGAGACAAATTCACACATAATTTGACACCAAAGATAATAAATAAGTCTTCTTAGAGGTGGAAAGTGAATAATATGATCTATTACCTCACCATAACTCACACATTGGGGAATATTTGTATGCCCATCTTCTTTTATCTTCAAAATTTGGGACATCCTATTATGTCCACCCTCTTTCTTTCTAAAACCAGGGGTCATCATATGATTCTTTGCCTTTCTCAACATTGCATATCCAATTTCACAAAATTGTAAAGAGCTAACAAGTTATTATAATTGATATATGGTTTTCATTATTCTCATTTATTGTACAAATCTCATGCTTATTTATATTTAGTTTATTTTTTATTAGTGTTTATATGTCTATTTTGATTCAATAATTAAATGTATAAAAAAATAAACTATTGAAAAATGATTTAGGATAAAAAATATACAAAATCTAAGTGTACAATAAAATAATTTACATAATTTGAAATTAACTTTAAATATTAAATTGATAAACATATATGCAAACCTCACTTAAATATAATGTGTGTTGTTTGTTGATGAAAATTGACTATAATGATCCCTAATTTGTGATGCACATGAAAATATAATTTCAAACTATGTTGGGATAAGGTCACACTAGGAGGATAAGGTCATAATATGGTCTTGTTTATTGAATGCAACCACATCATAGGTGACTATGCAATTTATTTTTCTATATGATCACCTATGACTATATAATATGTTTTGTTAATTATCTCTATGTGATGATTTTGGTGTGAGAAAGACCTAGAAAACTAAAACCCTATCCCCTATATAATAAACCAAATGGAGATCAAATAAAAAATGAAATTGGTAAATGAGAATAGCCAAGCTATCCTCAAAAAACACCACATAATCTAAATGTTGCATACAAGCCCAAAAGGGCCTTAGGCCAATGAATTTCTCACTCCTACATTGAGTGGGTGAATATTGATATTAATTATATGATTGAAACTAGATAGATTAACTTGAATTCTTTAAAATGAGTGCCTTTGACCTTCAATAAAAAATTTTAGACTTGGCCTATGACTATAAGAATAAATAAAAATTTAAATTGGAAAGATTAGTTACCTTTTTACTCAATGTGTAGTATAAAATATAAGTGATTTCTAGTTAATTATTTGAGAGGCCTTGATGTTCTTATATAGAATAATATTTGGAATATTTCCATTAACTAACTTTGTTGAAACTATGAGAAAGGTAATGTTGACCAATTTTGACCCCTAAGGTCAAAATGTCAACACCTATAGGTGAAAACTTTCTTGTTATGTCTTGTCAACTTTGTTCATAGTTTTGACATGCCTTAATAACTTTTGAAAATTATTCACAAAACCTTATTATCATTGTTTAAGATTTCTTTAGATAAATTAAGGTAACATGTTATCTTTGATTTTTATTAGCTTAGTCATGTCATGGAGTGTTAAAACTTGGTAAAGTATTTTCATATGAACCTAGGTGTATATTAAAGTAATTTCATGCCTTAATAACCTTTCACAATAATTTCATGATGTTTTGGAGAAGTTAAGGTTCTTTTGTGGACTTGAAGGTAATGTTTTATGAAGAAAAAGGTATTTTTTTCTAACTTTCATGTATACCAAAGCCCAAAAAAGTAAAAATGCATAAAATCACTCTTCATAAGGTCCTTAGAGAAGTTAAATAACTACCAAATATGTCATTAATTCATAAATAAGTCATAATCTTGGATTTTAATGCTTAGAAGAGAGTCTTGGGCATTTGTACAGACTTCTTGAACTTGATTTCATAATAAAAATTTGCATAGGTGTCTATTGGGCTTATAAAATTCAAATTCATGTTTGGATTGTAGTTTTAGGTCTAAAAATTGTAAATCACACACGCTGTCTCTCTTCTATCACTCCCTTCGCAAGCTCATGAAGACCATTTATAGGTAGATGGTATAGGCCGTATAGGTAGATTCGGATGATAATATTTTGACCAAATTTGGGGACACCTATGGGCTTAAAATTAGTGTAATTTTTAATTTTATTGAGAACCTTAGATTTATGAACAATCAATAAGGAACTAAGGTTGTTTTTTGAGACTCAAAACCTCACTTTCTTAATTTTTGGGCAACATAATTGAACGTGTGAATACATTGAGATAATATGAGAATTTAATAGGATCCTTAGAGGTCTAAAAACCCCTCATAAATCATTGTTCATCACCATATAGCCCATGTATGCACTGGTCAAGTAAGAAAATTACTCTTCTACATAGTGTGCAAGTGATTCTTGGTGTTTTTCCATTGTTTCAGGGTTTCCATAAGGTTCATATGCATAAAAATGTTATTGTAAATTTTTATCCATATTTCCCCTTTATCCAAGGTTCCCAAATCATGTAAGTATTTAATGTATTAAGCTCCAAATTTCATTGTGCTTCTATCTTAAGGACTCTGCATATAAGACTGCCTATGTAACAATGTTTGAAAAGTCTTTTTTTAACCTTTCAAGATTGGTTGAGGGACTTGAACTCATAAATAAACATGAATAATGATCAAAACATTTGGAAAATTTCAAAACATACCTCACAAAAACTACTTTCCAATATGGTTTAAATAAGCTCATTTCACCCATTACAAACCTGAAGGTGAATACTCATGGGTCTAGCCATGTTGAAGGTGTTTTGGCAATGTTAAGGTGCATCTAGACTCATTTTCACTCATTAGGTACTAACTAATTATTTTTAATCATCAAGAACTTGAATGATCATTATAGACTCCAACTCTCCTACACCAAACTTTGCTTATGAGATGATTGTATGCATAGTTTGTACATCTGAATGGACAATTTTGAAATGATTAAATGTTTACTCAGGAGGTTCATAGGCTTATTGAGAGGTGATAAATAAATGGGACAAAAGTGGACACAATAATAATAATATCACATGTTTAAGAAGTGGATTAACAACCTTTGTAATCAAAACAAAGACCTACAAGTGAAAGACTAGTAGGTCCTCTTTTTGGACTGAGAGCTAATTGCCAAGAAGGCAGATGTGAAAACATGACTTAGTGTTGTCAAGAGAGAAGACATAAACCATTTAAAGCACCTAAAATATTTGGAAGTAAAGAGAGGTGTTATAAACCCAAGTTGTACCCTCTTGAAGAATATTTTTAAAATCCACCTCAAACTTGGAATAACATGGGATTTACCTAAAGGTTGTGAGATACATGTAGTCTAGGTTAAACCTCTAGCCTATAGGGTTGGCTCCCTTGGTACATATATTTGGATTAGTATCATTAAGACATATTTATTAGAGTGAAAAGGGATAGGGAATGCAGAAAAAAAACTTACTTTAAGGGGTGGTGATGCACCAATATTTCTTATCCATCCACCCAAATTGAACTTAGGCAACACTAATGGACAATACATAGAACTAAATCACTATATCTAGTGGTTTTTAGGAAACAATTTTTCATGTAGAGGTTGATTTTGGATGACTAGATCATGAGGAAAATGAGAGGAAGTTCTAGTTATAGGCTCTTATAGTCAAATCTCCACCGTTAAACTCAACCATTGACATTCTAACACACTACATAACCTACATAGAACACATGTTAACATCTATGTGAAGGCATTGGAATTGTAGATATGAAATTACACCACTTATGCACATCAAATAGCCATATAAACACTATAAATTAACCATGGAGAAGCTAGAACAATTCATTAATAGTCCAAGAGGTCCATAAAGTAAAAATTAGGTAGAGTTTCCTCATACCCAAGTGAGAGATACAAATCAAGGCCTTTAGGTATGAATATATAGAAAAATGAAGAGATAAGGAGAGGTAAAATAGAATGGAGCTATAGATGAGAGGTCATAAATGATCACAATATACTCATTAAATAGTTACAACAATTATAAATAGTCCTTCTAACTCCCTCCGTGTGTTGGTGCTTTCAATGTGCTCCTTGGGTGTTGAGGTGAGGTAATGGGGAGTGAATCAACTTTATTTATCCTCATCAAAGGCTTGAACACAGCCAAAATGGTCCATTACTCCTCTAATGATAGTTACAAACTGAAAATGGGATGTGATTAGGCCTCTAAGAGGTGTTGATCAGCCCATTCTTCCATGTGTATGTTGACTTGGTTATAAAACTGCCTCCACTCCTCCATAATGGATATGAGGAGTGTGTAACTAATCGTAATCATTAGTAACATAGCATAATGAATTTATGTTGACCCTCCTAGTAGTCCCTCAATACCATCTTTCATTCCTCTTGGTTGACCAAGTAGATCTATTAGTCCTATTTTCTTGATTATGTGTGTTTGGAAACCATGAAAAATTGTCTTAGACCTTAGGAACCTATTGATAGTCATGTCAAAAGCTTAAAAAAATGCTTCACACCATAGCTTGACTCTTCAAATCATTACACACCTACAACATTACTTCACCTAGATAACTAGGCCACTTCTCTTTCATGTCTATCGACTAACTATTTGGAGGGGAGTTGCAGATGCATTTATAGGAATATTCTTGGACATATTATGACTTGAGAAGGTGGAAAAAGTGCCAAACCTCCACCTATAATGGTTGGAATCTTATCAAACATATCTAAACCCTATTATCTACCCAATTCCTTGAAAATTTAATATTTTAAATCAAATATATATAATGTATGTACAACATGTTACCATGGGCAGGGTCTCATCTGAGTGTACTAGATGCTTTATGTGTTTATCAAGCCTTTAGGAGTGTTTGGTTTCCAAAATATTCACTTTTTCTAAGACTTATCTATCATAGGGTTTAAAGATGTTTTTAGAGGTATAAAATCTTAATGATGGTTCATAAATATGAGACCTCAAGTAGAAAAATTATGGTCATGGATGTTTAGTCCATATACCCCCTAAAACCTCTAATAAGCCTAAGTTCCCATGCAGCTAGTGTGGAGAGATATGAAAGTAAAATGATGAACTTTGAGCTTTCTTATAGCTTTATAGACATGTCATCAGTCTTAACATTGATTCATAAACTTGTGTCCCTAAAACCAACTCCTTATACCATGGATCTTGAGTCCATATGGGTTCCCAACTTCCCCTAGGAACATTTGACTTGATCCCCCTTATGAGCATCTGAAGTGATGGATCGAGTTGACTACCTGGGCCTGTGTGACTCGAGTAGGGTCTTGAGAAAAATTTGAAAATTTTTATGCTTTCATATATTTTAAACCTTCTCCATATGACCTTAAATATCATATCACACCTCATCATGATGTCATTTATACTTATAATAATTTGAGAGTGTCTCAAGGGTGATGGTGGAGCTTGAGGCCTAGTCATGGATTTTAGGCATAACAGGCCTAGGATGAGTGTTAGAGGTCTAAGTGACTTGTAGGTGGATTAAAGGGTTAAAAATCATAATATAAACTTCTCCATACCCTTTTATATCCTCTATTCTAACCTTGGATGCTCAAATTTATAACTCTATTTCTAACTCTCTCTCATGGGTGTGTTTAGGGTTTTCACTACCAATCTGAGTGTTTATAAGTATTATAGGGGGATGAAGTCTCTTAAAGTTTTTTTAATGGTATCAATACCTTTATATAAACCTATTACACCCATCCATAACCTTTGTACTTGCTTTATCCATCCAAACTACTATCTCAGTTCCATCAATCTATGATTCTACCTTAGTGTCACGTTTACTATCATGCTCATAACACTTGACAATAACATGGGGTTTGAGTATGAATTTATATCCCTATGTTATAGTGTTGATATATTTATAATTCCTATTATATGATTTCAGGGTTTACAATATTCTCTTAACTGAGCCTTGCACATTCCATTGATTAGACTTAGGGTTTATTAGTCTTTTGGTCTGTGTAACCCTAGGTGACTGAACTTAGTGTCTAACTATTTAAATGAGACTCTTAGTCCTTATAATTAATGTGATGGTACTCATATCTTATTCCATGGGATTTTTTAACTTTAATTAGGCACCAACACATGTAAGTGACCTTAATTGAGGCATGAGCTTACTCATACTAGTTTTAGGCCTCATGGCCTAATAGGATATTAGGCTCTTCTTACTATTCTAAGTCTCTTACCACTTGGGAAAATTTGTCATAATATTTGACCTCTATACCTAGATTTTATAAACCACTCAATAACCATAGATCATTTATAAATCTCCAATATATAGGTACGGGCCTATTTTAAGCTTATGCAAATTTGTAGGCCTAATATGGTTAAAAGGCCATTAGGCTCCTTTTCTACCTCAAACCATTAAATTAGAGAATATATTATATGTGAGATTCTTAGGAGATTAGTTCAAATGTTCTTCTTCATATTTTTATTGTGCTTCTCTACATGGTTTCATACTTATACTATCCTATAAGTGGCCCTACATGTAGGAGACATCTAAGGTTTTGGCTATGTTGTGGCTAAGGTGAGATTTTTCCCTTCATTTCTTAAGGTCCTCATCATCATGAGACATTTTTTAAACTTCCATCACTTCCTTTCCAAGTATCTTCATAGCTAGCAACCACCAAAAAATTCAAGTACAATACCTTCTATTCTTAAATAGAGTCCTGTGCATGTCAGTCTTTATGCCTAATGGGCTAAGTAGGTCATTGGTGACCTATTTCATATCCTCAATGAATTACAATCTCCTCTATGGAATTAAGAACCTTGAAGAAACAAATTATGCTCTTGAAGGTAAGTCTCCCTTCACTATCAATTAGTATTTTGTACACTTTGGTACCCCTCTTATGACCCTAATATAACTATATGCTTAGGCTTATATGTGTGACACCTTTCATGCCAATTCCCTCTATAACATACTAAACATTATTCAACACTTTCTTATCACTTAGGTGATTTTGGGAATCTCAATTCCTATTCATGACTTCATAATCTTCAAGAACCTTTGTCAACACTCTAATAACTGGCACCTAGCTCACATGCCCTTAGTTGAATATATACATGAATGATGTCTACTTGACTATGTATATGACCATTTTGAGGAAAAGACTATGTATCATGCTTCTATGGGTGAAATCAGTGTATGATGAATTTTCACTATTCTTTCTAAATCCTTGAATCCTCTTAAAACTTCTTCATGTTATCAAGGTTTCCCAGACATGTAGCCACAATCAATGTTTCTAAAAAATCTAGGATAAGTCACTCTCTTGGGGAGAGTTGAGATGGTGTTGGCCCTATTTCTAATCCCTAGTTCCTATTTATATTCTCCTTCATAGGTTCATGACCTCATTGATGTCCCTTAACCATTTATACTCCATTTTAAAATCTAACTTCATCTGTTTAGCTTACATAGGCCTGTATATAGCTAAATGAGGGTCAATCTCTTAAGGATTAAGAATGAGGGTGGTCTAAATAAAGAGTAGTGGGTAAAATATAGTGGGGAAATAGTGTAAAGTGTAAATTAACATGAAGCATTGTATGTTTTTTCAAACAAATATTGACGTTTCCTTAAAGCTCATTAATTACACTTATAAAGAATGGGACATTATGCACATGACAAGATTTTCAAGGTAAGATTTGAAGGATCCATTTGAATATCTAATGGTTTAGATAGACTTTATAAGTATAATATGTTGGGAAAACTTCATGGGACTTAATAAAAAACTTAAAACATCATCAATACCTCCATCATGTGCACTCAAAACCCTACAACCTGAGGAACTCAATCTATAGTTTAGAAGATGGAGAAACATAATTATTTTCTTAGTCCCACACTCCCACACATGTGAGATAGGGTTAAAGGTGATGGAGATGGTCTATGGGGACTCAAAGAACATAAAATAAGTGTTGATTCTCATAAACAATCTATATATACACCAAAAATGATGACATTTCTAACCTTGTACAGATGAAGGAGCTTATAGGAGTGACCAAATTATTAGTGATTGTTCATAGAGTATGGGAAATGAAATAAAATAAAAATTTCATGAATGATAAGGTAAAAGGACCCCTAATATTCTCTCTCATACCTGTACTATCCATAAACCTAAAAGCTTTCTTGGGTTGTAAAGGAGCTTGGTTAAAGAGAGAGGTTAGTTTTGGGACTGTTTGGCTTTATTATACCATGAAACTTATTATAGACATCTGAAATAACCTCCTTTACAAAACCTAAATCTCATATGTATAGACTAAGCACATAGGTCCATACAACCTTCAAGAAACACTTAAAAATTCTCTTTATTCACTATTTTTTCCATATTTTGACCTTGAACCAACATTTGATGGTAGAGGGAGGGAAAACATGAGTAAAATGAGTTTTCAAACTAAGTGGTATGGTAAAGGGGACACTGAAGAGGCATATCTTAGCACATGTGGGGCCCATTTGGTTAGTAGGGAAGTGGATTTGACTATAAGAGAGACCTCTTATGGAATGAAACACCTAGTCGTGGCCAAGGGATTATTTTAGGACCTTTATGAATAATGGAATACTTGAAAAATAACCTTTTCAAATGTTTTCAATGCAAATAAACTCATATTAAGGACTTAGGGGTCTTAACAAGGGGAAATCAAGGCTTGAATCAAGGTTAAGCAAATAGGCTATGGAGAGTGACCCTGACACACATTACGAAGGTTTATACTATGGAACAAATGAAGCTTAAGCACCCTTCTTGTTGTTAAAAATACTCTCTCTCATATTGACATGCCTCAATCAGGCTTGAAACTCATGATCAATAGAAGTCTCAATTGAGTAAAATCAATTCAACTTCTGATAAGGGTCTTTAAACCTATCAAACATGCTTAAGACCATCTTCCTAGGTTTCCAAACCATTTGGAACTCTTTTAAATTACACAATAACCATCATGGGGAACTATTACACATCACCAATAGAATCAAGACAACTATGACACATGAGTTCACAAGCAAAAACTATGACACAACATGACACCCCTAACATGGCTCATAGATTTTCAATAGACATTCATGAGGCCATGATAGTTTAGGCATTGTAGATAATATTAGAGGGGTTCTTATGCATGTTTTTTATGGTAGGGGTTGAAATTTGGGATGTGAGGCCAAAATATCAGCTTTTTTATGACTTTGAGGGGTGACCAACCTATTGGTCAAGAGAACCCACTATCTCAAGGATGACATCATGACTTATATGCCCATTTTATTAGACTACCAAATAGATACAACACTTAATGACACCTTTAGGACTGTAGTAACAATAAGACACAAAAAGGATAATTAAAGAAGCAACATCTAAACCTAAGAAACACACCTAACACCTAATGATCAAAAAAAAAAAACCAAAATAATGAGGTAGCAAGACTAAAGTACAAACCCGTGTTGACCACTTATTAAAATATGGAAATAACTTATTAGAAACAACTAACTATAACACACCTTGTTTCTCCTCCAGGATAAAAAGGGAAACTCCTTTGATAAATTTGGATCCATGAGGTCAATTTTCCACATGATGATTGAAGTGTAATTAGGTACTGTCTATTAAATGAAGACTCTAACTTGTAGCTAAAGACATTTGGCATGTTCATAGCTCCTTAGGAGAAAATCTAAAACTTTTTGCTCCATCCCCAGGTACATGAGTTGGCTATGTGAGTCAAGCACCCAATCATACTCATTCCACACTTATATGCCTTGAATCAATAATCTAATTTCTTCCTCAGTCATGGGTTTCTCTTGATCATGTTAGACAACTTGAAGTGACCTTTGTGTTATGGCCACAAGGTTACTTTCTAGGGGAGTTTCATCTTGTTTCATGACTTCTTGAGGCCACTTAAGTTTAATTCCACCCTCCAAGAATGAAGAGGCATATACAATTGGAAGAGGGATCTGGTAACCTTATTTGAAAACATCAAACAAGTCATCTCCACATAGGACAACTTCTTAGAGTGACATGCTTGAAGGGTTGTCCCCTTCTTGTTTGATGGCATTGCCTTATTAAAATTAGACCAGAGCATAGCATGTTTCAAGGAGAGAGTATCCTACCTTTATTATGTCAAACAAATCACTTTCCTAATATTTACCTAATTCATATTTCATTGGGTTTTATTCAAGTTAAACAATGGCTTGTTGATTAACCTCATTGGTTGGTCTACACCTTTCTCCCATAATTATTGCAAGTATTTGAGGACTACCATGATAAAGGGAAATTTCCATGTCATAAATGAGGTCCTAGAGCTCATATTCATCTTTTCCAACTGAAACATCTTTCCCTTGTGGCTTATCTTGTTCTTGCATCCCATCTTCTTCAACATCTTTGAAGGCCAAGTTATGTTCCTTCTTGCCAAGGGGTGTCCCAAAGACAAGCTCCTCTTCAAGATAACTCAAAATTTCATCCTCATTTTCCACCTCAAATTTAATTTCTTTGTTCACCTCTTCAATAATGGGCCCTATCTCAAGGAGTGGCATGGTATGTTCTTGGAATGACTTTAGGAGATATGAAATGTATGCCTCATTTTCTTCATCTAGCTACTTATTCCTAATAACCATCATCATTATTCCTTCTTCTGCACATTGGTTTGAATGGATTTATAGAGGTAAATATCTTTGGCTCTTGAAGAGGGAGGGGTTAGGATTGAATGATCTTAGGCTTGCCTTCCATTTTGACATTTTGGTTTATGTTTGACTCATCTTCTCTCTACCTTGACTACAACATTTATTTCCAAGTTGGAAAATTGGGTTTAGGATCCTTTTGCATTGTATGTGTTATAACTTGGTGAATTGAGGGATTGAATTCATGTTTGGATGGCATTACTATTATAGATTCAACTAAATGGTATAAGTGTTGGTTTGTAAGTTTAGTTTATTTAGCAAGGTGGGTCTCAAGATGAAGCCTTCATTGATCAGGGATCTGCTCATGTTGACTAGTCCTCTCAATGCATACTTTTTCTTCTTCTTGTACCCTATCTTGGAAAAATTTCCATGATGGAAAGGTTGAGAAGGATTGTGAGGAAATTTGAAGACTTTGACACTTAATTGATTGAAGCATTTGAGTGATGATTGGCAGCTCAACATAAGATTGATATGGGATGGAGGAGGGGTCACAATGTTGATGATGGTGAGCTTGTTGCTCCTCATGTACTGCTAACCTCTCCTCAATATTTAAAATTAGACCCTATATGTTCAACATGTCATTTTTGACCCTTAAATGACCTTCTCTCATGAAATACACCCACTTTACTTTGGACTAATACAATGAAGTTTTAATGTTCTCAATCACATGCTTAGGGATTTATTGTCCATACCCTTTTAGTGTGTCAATGTTCACCATGTGTCTTTCATATTCCAATAGGGTCTATTTAAGGTTTGATATGTATTGACTTGGGAAATGAGTGGGCTATCTAAGAACATAATAATGCTTCCATGATTGATTATATTGATAATTAGACTACCAAGGAGGTGGATGAGGCTCACAATGGGGTTGGTAATCTTGACAATAAGGAGACTCATCATAGGGCTAACAAGGGTTAATGTAAGGTTGATAGGGGTAAAAATAGGGTTGATATGGATCATGGGGATGCTTATAAGGGATTTTATGATAGAATTCTACCCCATATGCATCCATAGTTCATTATTAAGCACATGTATAATAATGTAACTATGAATAATAACCTTTATTACCCCTAAGATGATGACTTGTCATTGACTTATAATTGAAAACTAATATATGAGTGCTTAAAGATACTTGTGAAGACTAAGATGTTACTTTGAAGGATTCAATGCTTGAATCTAGTCTCACTAGGCATGCCAAAACTATTATCAACCCAGTTTCACCATCTTGAAGAAGATTATTCAAATCCACATCAAACTTGGAATAACATGACATTGACCTAAAGGTTGTGGGTTATCTATAGTCTAGGTTAAAAATCTAGCTTATGGGGTTAGCTCCCCTAGTGCATCTATTTGGATTAGTATCACTAATACCTATTTATTTGGATGAAACGGGATAGGAAATGTAGAAAAAAACCTACTCTAAGGGGCGGTGATGCACCAATATTGCTTATCCATCTACTCAAATTAAACTCAGACAACACTAATAGACAATGCATAAAACTGAATCATTATCTTCAATGGTTTCTAGGAAACAATGTTTCATGTAGAGTTCAATTTTGGATGACTAGAACATGAGGGAAATGAGAGTAAGGTATGGTTGTAGGATCTTAAAATAAAATCTCCACTCTTAAACTCATCCATTAACATTCTAACACACTAGATAACCTGCATAGAACACATGTTAGCATCTAGGTGAAGGCATTGGACCTACAAAGGGGAAATCAAACCAGTTATACATATTAAACAATCATATACACATTATAAAATTATCACCATAATGACTCTCTAGTCTCTCACTAGGTCTCTTAGAGCTCTATTTTCTCATAATAGTAAAAATTGTTGAGTGTGGAGCCCTTTGGGGCTATCAAATGACCATAAGAATAAATTTTGGGGACTTAAAAAGCTCCAAAGATGTGGGGGGTGTAATTTTCATGATCTCCACATGTGAGTGGAATGTTCCTTGTATTCCTAATTTTTATGCATTCCATATTTCATGGAGTTAGTTGTCATCTACCTTTTCCCATGTTGACTTCTTTGTTTTGAGGAAGCTAGTTGTTTTTTGGAAAAGGTAACTCTTTCTTCATTGAGTGGAGTTGGTTGTGATCACATGTTAATGTGAAAATGCACCTTTAGAAGGTGGAAAATATGAATATGGTGAATTTATCCTTGGGAGAGATTTTAGATAGTCTTCATGAGGTGGAAAAGGGTTGTTACATGTTGGATAATGCTTATCTTAGATAAGCATTGCACATTTACTCCTCTTTTTATGGATTTTCTTTATATATATATATATAGGGTGTGGTGTGGCCTTTAGAGGTTGATGGTTTATTTTTAGGATGTGGATTTGAGGACCTTAGTCAAATTGTAGGTATTTTTCAAAGTATAAGTGTTCATTACAGGGTGTGGTTTAACAACTTGTGAGATACAACATTGTGCAGGTGCAAGTGAAAGTGTAGTTTTTGTGCAACACTTTCTACAAGAGATTTTTCTATCTCTGTGAGAGTTCATTGTAATCTTGTTTTAGATTATTGATTTATTTGAGAACTTTCATTGGTGGATGTAGCCCACATTGGGTGAACCATGTTAGATCTGTGTTATAATTAATGATTACATATTAATGGTAAATTAAGGAATCTTTCTATTATGCATTTTATTACATAGCTTTAGATCTAGTTTATAGTAATAGTATATCTATATTTAGAAGTGTTTTATTCCTAACAACTAGTATCAGATTCATTGGTTGTGTGTTTTATTAAAGTGGTAAATCACAAGAAGGCTATTAGTTTGAGTGGGAGCTATGGGAGAAAAGATTAGATTCACAGTTGAGAAGTTTGATGATAAGCATTTTGGTTTGTGGAAAATGCAAATGGAATATTACCTATATTAGAAGGAACTTCAACTCCCCTTGGAGTGGAAAGGAGAACAACCTATAAGTATGAGTGATGCAGATTGGTCATTACTTGATAGGAAGGCATTATGAGCCATACGGTTATGACTTGCATCTTTTGTTGCATTTAACATTGTAGATTGAATAACTACAAAGGATATCATGGATAAACTTGGGAATTTATATGAGAAACCTTCAACTTTTAATAAATTTTTTCTTATGAAAAGATTGTTTAACATGAAAATGTCTGAGAATGGTTCAATTACTAATCATCTTAATGATTTTGATATGGTTGTAAGTATGCTCACTTCAATTTGGATTAAATTTGATGACGAAGTTAGAGATTTGTTAATCTTATGTTATTTGCCTGATAGTTGGGATAGTTTGGTTATGGGTGTAAGTAATGCAGTCCTTGCCAAGGGAAGATTGAATTTTGAGGATGTTGTAGGTGTGATCCTTAGTAAGGAGATGTGAAGAAAAAGCACTAGTGAATCATATTTAGGTAATGTTT
The DNA here is from genome assembly GCA_037957365.1 of Torreya grandis. NCBI lineage: Eukaryota > Viridiplantae > Streptophyta > Pinopsida > Cupressales > Taxaceae > Torreya > Torreya grandis. The sequence goes on along the minus strand of JARHVA010000250.1, from coordinate 2,312,253 downwards.
TATCCATTGATACTAGAGGGAGGCAAAAGGACAAGAGCAAAGGCAACTGAGGAAATTTAAAAGGTAGATCTAAGTCCAGATCTAGTTCCAAGATGATATGTTGGCATTGTGGGAAGAGTGGAAACTCAAAGAAGGATTGTTGGTCACTTCAGGATAAGAATACCAACAAGGAGGAAATGAATGAGGTAAATGTGACATCAAGTAAATCATGTCAAGATGCCTTAATTCTTTCTATGGATAATTTTTCTGAGTCTTGGGCATTAGATTTATGGGCTTCTTTTCATGCCATCCCACATAGGCATTATTTTACTAATTATGTTCAAGAGAATCTAGGACATTTATATCTTGGTGATTATGAACCATGTGAGATGGTAGGGAAAAAGTTGTATTCAGGTTAAGATGTAGAATGGGAACACATGGATCCTTAAGGATGTTAGACATGTGCCTATGTTGAGATGGAATTTAGTTTTAGTGGGGCAATTGGGTAGTGAGGGATGTTTGGTTATGTTTACTGTAGATTCTTAGAAAGTTACCAAAGGTGATCTTGTGATTTTGAGAGGTAAGAAAGTTGGTACTTTGTATTTGACTAGTACTATTGATTATATTGATTTATTTGCTACAGATGGAGATCCAAGTATGTGGCACTATAGGCTTAGTCATATGAGCCATAAGGGCATGCAGATCTTAAAAGATAAGCTGCCTAGATTGAAATATCTAGATCTAAACTTTTGTGAGAATTGTGTGTATGGGAAAAAAAAGTGGTTTAAGTTCCTAAAGGTTGAACCCACAAAGAATGATTACAAGTTAGATCTAATATACTCAGATGTATGGAGACTAGCTTAAGTATATTCTATTGTTGAATCTAATTATTATGTTACTTTTAAAGATGATGCAACTAGAAATGTTTGGGTTTATTGCATTAAAAATGAATTTGATGTTTTTGACACTTTTAAGAAGTGGAAAGCCTTGGTTGAGAATGAAACAAGTCTCAAGTTAAAATGTCTCAGATCAGATAATGGAGGTGAGTATTGTAGTAATGCTTTCTTTGATTATTGTTCTAACGATGGAATCCATAGGCAAAGGATAGTTCCAAGAACTCCACAATAGAATGGGGTATCTGAAAGGATGAATAGAACAATAATATAACATGTTAGGAGCATGAGGTTACATGTAGGGTTGCCTTTACAATTTTGGGTAGAAGTAGTTAGCACAATAGTATATCTAATTAACAGATGAACTTTTATACCTTTGTATGGAGGCATTCTTGAACAAGCTTGGTCTGGTAATAATGTTGATTATTATTTTCTTAGAGTCTTTAGATGTGAAACTTTTTATCTCATCAAGAAAGAGGATAGGACCAAGCTAGAGGCTAAATTAGAGAAATGCACATTTATTGGTTATGGTGAAGATGACTTTGGTTTATATTTATGGAGCATTAAAGATAGGAAAATATTTTAGTTTAGAGATGTAGTCTTTAATGAAAAAGTCATGCATAAGGATCAGTTGTAAGAACAAGATCATGAACAAAATGAGTACACAGTATTGGATAACATTGTGGATGGAAAAGTATCTAAGGATTTAGTTTAGGAACCTTATACACAAGGACCCAAAACTCATATGGTAAGAAGGTCTTCTAGGGTGAGAAGAGCACTTGACCATTTTTCTCCTTCTTTGAATTATTTATTACTCACTAACAATGGAGAGCCAAAGTGTTATGAAGAAGAAATGTAGGTAGATGGCAAGTTGAGATGGGAACAAGCCATGGATGAAGAGCATAGATCTCTTATGGAGAACCAAACATGAGATTTGGTTAGGCTACCTATCATGTCCCCTTTTTAGTTGACATGTTTAGAGTTGATGGTTAGCCTATTATGCGACCCTCGTAGGCTGATAGGATGGCTAGAGGGTCTTGATGGAGATTGGATTGGCTTCATTTAGTAGAATTTTTCTAGTTGGCTTTAATTTGGGCTCGATCGGACATATATTGAGGGAGATATTAATATTTGATTGATTTAATCAAATATTAATTATTTGGTCTATTTTTAATTAGAAACCCTAATTCTAATTTAAGAAAACCCTAATTAGGGCAAGCACATCTTTTTAAGGGTATAAGGGTTTCTCATGGAAGCCATTATTGAATTATTATGATTTGATTATTGATTTTGATATTGAATAATTCTTCTGTGAAGACTGAGCCAAGGGTTCTAGGATTCCATCTGCATTGGAGAATGTCCACTCTTTAGTGTGTGTGATTCAGAGGCTGTGAAATATCAACTGATCTATTGCCAAATTAAGAGATAGCTTCATACAGAAGTTATCACAAAGGTTTATAGGTTTGAGAGATAACTTCACACAGAAGTTATCACAGTAATTCAGTCCGTACAGATCTGTACTGATTCACACAGAGACCGACATCGGTAGGTAGAGATCCACAGAGATCGACATCGGCCATCTTCAGACCAATGTCGGCAGAGAAGCCAACTGATAGAGATTGATGATGGTAGTTTATCGACCGATGATGGTCATATAACTGACGTCGGTGACTGTGTGTCATCACAGCGAACTTGAGCAGTCCAAATTGCAAGTTTATTTCTAGTTTGCTAGAGTAATCAAGTTTTTAAGACAGTATTTTAATATTCTTTTATATGCATGAGAGAGGACTATAATTTTAATCATCTGAACAAGTGATAAGATCTTTGATTTTCTATTGTGAGATTATATTGTGGTTGATTGATTTATTTGAAGATATTTTGCAAAAATCACAATTTATTCTTATTTCATACAAAAATTTAGAATAATCAGAAAAGCAATTCAGAGCTTTTGTCTACATATATTCCCTATTTGAAGGGGATATTACAGTGGTATCAGAGCTAAATCCTGCCATCCTAAGGGTTTATAGATCTTATGCAGCCACAAGAGTTGGGACCACACAGGTATAACACACGCAGTAGAGCCTTACTTGAAGGTACCCAGGTGTTAGATCAGCCATCGATCATCATGAGTGATAGGAATGAGGGTAGCCCACCTAGGGGCCATAGGTATGATGTTGATCAGGACACTACAGATTCCTATCGTGTTATGATGACAGGCCAACAGTAGATGAATCAGGCCATACAAGCACTCACTACTATGGTAGAGAGGATGAACCCACCTGTTAGATAGAATGGGGAACAAGGAGATAACAGGAGTGCTACTATTAATCAGAGACCAAAGCTAACCCATTCTAGGACCAATGATAGACCTACATGGCCTATGTTTGTATAAGACAAATCAGAGGCTCCAACAGAAGAGGCGGCAGGTGATTTCCTATTTACAGATACCCTCATGGCTGCAACTGATGAGTGGGACTTATTAGCTCCTCATGTTCAGGAGAATATGTCCTTTGATCATTTTGTTAATCTGAGGTGAGTTCAGTTCAGGAGATAACACATGTGGTAGGGACTCAGCTTTCTGTCACAGTTGGGTCACAGGTTGATGATGATATGACTATTTCTAGCCTTCACAATCCAAATTTAGATATTATTCAGGTAAGGAGTTTACTTGAGTTGCCTGTTGATTTTCATTTATGGATTGGATGTTGGGGTGCTTATCTTATTACTAGAGATGATGTGATGCCATTAGATGAGAGTTGTGATGGACATGGCATGGAGTTTGTATTGATTGACAGCGGTGGAGATCATGACTACATTTGGGATCCAGGTGGATTGATTGGTTTGTCATTCAACAATTGCTTGAGGGCAAGCAATTTCAGGAGGGGCAGATTATCATGTCCCCTTTTTAGTTGACATGTTTAGAGTTGATGGTTAGCCTATTATGCAAACCTCGTAGGCTGATAGGATGGTTAGAGGGTCTTGATGGAGATTGGATTGGCTTTGTTTAGCAGAATTTTTCCAGTTGGCTTTCGTTTGGGCTCGATCGGACATATATTGAGGGAGATATTAATATTTGATTGATTTAATCAAATATTAATTATTTGGTCTATTTTTAATTAGAAACCCTAATTCTAATTTAAGAAAACCCTAATTAGGGAAAGCACATCTTTTTGAGGGTATAAGGGTTTCTCATGGAGGCCATTATTGAATTATTATGATTTGATTATTGATTTTGATATTGAAGAATTATTCTGTGAAGACTAAGCCAAGGGTTCCAAGATTCCATCTGCATTAGAGAACGTCCACTCTTCAGTGTGTGTGATTCAGAGGCTGTGAAATATTAGCTAATCTATTGCCAAATTGAGAGATAGCTTCATACAGAAGTTATCACAGAGGTTTACAAGTTTGAGAGATAACTTCACATAGAAGTTATCATAGTAATTCAATTTGTACAGATCCATATATATTCACACAGAGACTGACATCGACAAGCAGAGATCCACAGAGACCGACATCGGACATCTTCAGACCGACATCGGCCGTCTTCAGACCGACGTCGGCAGAGAAGCCGACCGACAGAGATCGACGATGATAGTTTATCGACCGACGACGGTCATATAACCGATGTCGGTGACTGTGTGTCATCACAGCAAACCTGAGCAATCCAAATTGCAAGTTTATTTCTAGTTTGCTAGAGTAATCAGGTTTTTAAGATAGTATTTTAATATTCTTTTATATGCATGAGAGAGGACTGTAATTGTAATCATCTGAACAAGTGATAAGATCTTTGATTTTCTATTGTGAGATTATATTGTGGTTGATTGATTTATTTGAAGATATTTTGAAAAAATCACAATTTGTTCTTATTTCATACAAAAAATTAGAATAATCAAAAAATCAATTCAGAGCTTTTGTCTACATATATTCCCTATTTGAAGGGGAATTACACTACCCAAGGGCAAGAGTGCATTGTCAAACAAGTGGATCTTCATAATCAAAGAAGAGGATGAAGGGAGAAAATGATATAAGGTTAGGATAGTGGTCAAGGGGTTTGCACAAAAATCAAGTATTGATTTTGATGAGATTTTCTCTCCTATTGTAAAAATGACTTCTATTAGGATTCTTTTTGGTTTAGTTACAGTTGAGGATTTGCACTTAGAATAGTTATATGTGAAACTACTTTTCTTAACGGTGATTTGGATGAAGAGTTGTATATGAAGTAGCCATAGGGATATGAGGTCAAAGGGAAGGAGAACTATGTATGTAGACTAAAGAAGAGCTTATATGGCCTGAAACAAGCTCCATAGTAATGGTACAAGAAATTTGATTATTTTATATTGGAACAAGAATATCATAGGTGTCATTCTGACCATTGCATGTACATCAAACATTTTTATGATGGTTACTTTATTATACTATGCTTGTATGTCAATGACATGTTAGATGTAGGAAAGAACATACAACATATTCATATGCTCAATAAACAACTTAGTGACTCCTTTTCTATGAAGGATTTGGGTGATGCAAAGAAAATCCTTGGTATGAGGATTTCTCATGATAGGAAGGAGAGGAAGTTAATCTTATCCCAAATAGAGTATGTGAAGAAAGTCTTGGAAAGGTTTAGCATGTTGGATGCTAAATATATTGGTACTCCTTTGGTAGGCCACTTTAGATTATAAAAGGAGCGGTGTCCCAAGATGGAAGCTAAAAAGGTTAAGATTTCCAAGGTACCTTACTCATCGGTAGTTGGCAGCTTGATGTATGCCATGGTTTTTACTAGGCCAAATATTTCCCAAGTAGTGAGACTTGTGAGAAGGTATATGAGTGATCCAGGTTATGAGCATTGGTAGACAGTGAAATGGATTCTTCAGTATTTGAGAGGAACCATTGATTTTGCATTATGTTATGGTGGATAAGATACCACTTTACATGGTTATGTGGACTCATATATGTTAGGGGATATTGATAGTAAGAGAAGTATGATATGATATATATTTACTATTAGAGATATAGAAGGTTTTGGCTTTGTCAACCATAGAGGAAAAGTATGTTGATGCCATGGAGGCTAGCAAGGAGATGATTTGGTTACAATAGTTGTTTTGAGAGTTGGGGTATGAGCAGGAAGTTGGGAGAATCCATAGTGATAGTCAGAGTGCTATTCATTTGGCAAAGAACTCCGCTTTCCACTTGAGGATGAAACACATTCAATTACATTATCACTTCATCAAGACAACTTTGAATGAGAACTTGGTGAAGCTAAAGAAGATTCATACTAGACAAAATCCTATGGATATGATGACCAAGGTGGTCACATTGGACAAGCTGAGACTATGTTCATATTTGGTTGGCCTTAAGGGTCATGGAGAAGTGATAAATTGAATTCAGGAGAAATGGTCTCCAAGTGGGATATTGTTGAGTGTGGATCCCTTTAGAGCTATCACATGACCATAGGAATAAATTTTAGGGGCTTAAAGAGCTCCAAATATGTGGGGGGCATAATTTTCATGTTCTCCACATATGATTGAAATATTCCTTGTATTCCTAATATCTATGTATTTCATATTTCATGGAGTTAGTTATTGTATGCCTTTTCCCATGTTGACTTCCTTGTTTTGAGGAAGCTAGTTATTTTTTGGAAAAGGAAACTCCTTCCTTGTTGAGTGGAGTTGGTTGTGATCACATGTTCATGGTAAAATGTGTCCTTAGATGGTGGATAAGATGAAATGGTGAATTTCTCCTTGGTAGAGCTTTTAGATAGGCTTGATGAGGTGGAAAAGGGTTGCAACATGTTGGATAATGCTTATCTTGGATAAGCATTGCACATTTGCTCCTCCTTTTATGGATTTTCTACACACACACACACACACACACACACACACACACACACACACACACACACACACACACACACACACACACACACACACACACACACACACACACACACACACACATATACAGGGTGTGGTGTGGCCTTTAGAGGTTGATGGTTTATTTTTAGGGTGTGGCTTTGAGGATCATAGTCGTAGTGCAGGTATTTTACAAAGTGTAGGTGTTCATTATAGGGTGTGGTTTAGCAACTTGTGAGATATAACATTGTGCAAGTGCACGTGAAAGTGTAGTTTTTGTGCAAAATTTTCTACAAGAGATTTTTATCATATCTATGAGAGTTCATTGTAGTCTTTTTTTAGATTACTAATTTATTTGATAACTTTCATTGGTGGATGTATCCCACATTGGGTGAACCATGTTGAATCTGTGTTATCTATGTTATTAGTATCTTGATCTCATTTATGCTTTCATATTAATGGTGAATTAAGGAATGTTTCTGTGATGTATTTTATTGCATAGCTTTAGATATGGTTTATGGTAATAGTATATTTGGACTTAAAAGTGTTTTATTCCTAACAAAAATTCCAAATAAATTATTTTTTACCTTATTTATATTTACTATTCAACATTATTTACCTTTTAAATATTTATGGTCAGATTTCTTATTTTGATCATATCTGTCTCTACTAGCTCTTTTTCCAAACCATAAAAAGTTACATTATCTTAACATAGTAGATAATATTTTCATCTATTATATTTTTTTGTTACAATTTTTTTTATTTTTCACTCTTTTTCACTAATCTCTACAGGTTTGCCTAATGTTCTCTACATTGGATACCTTCACATTTCTTACATATCCTTCTATATCTATAGCACTAAGGTAAGTAAAGGTATGTATTTTTCAATTCTATATTTTCATTTATCTTATTTGATCCTTACTTTACTTTATTTCAACTTCAACATTGTGTGTTGCTTTGTTGTTTTTCTCGAAGCACCATCCCGTGTTGCACCTACGTGACATGTGATGAGCTTTGAGTGGGGCATATGTGTACACATAATATTTTCAAACTTTATCAATTATTGACACTTTATATCTTATAATAACTCATCGAGTCTTAATCACTCTAAGTACACGCTTTAAGGGGTACATTAGTGAAGGGGTGGGTAGACCATGGGTGCTTCACAAGATTATTGTCCCTTATACCACTTGCTATCTACACACCCATATCATAAAAACATTCCCCTGAGATTTTCCTCCTATTTTTCACCCTCTCTTAGTCATTTACCACCTTCATTATCCCTTCCCTATCCAAAAACCCTTTTTGACATTTTATGTTACATTGTTGGGCTCATCAACCTTGTACTCTAATTGATAAAAATTATTAGGGCTGACCTAGACCATGACCTAATTTCCTTTTTTTCAATAATGTTACTAGGTCAACTGGGTTGACCTTAATAGCCTAAACTTTCATAAAGGATTAGGGTTCAATCCACCTATATAAACACATTTGTTTTTCCACTTCTAAGAGAAGAAAAGAAGAAGATATATATCTTGTGCATATGCTTATTGACCATTCTACTTGTGGATCATAGATTAGGGTTTCATACTTTCTTTGGAGATATGGATCTTGTCTTGTGGAGAAGTCTTTTAGATGCATTGATAGGTTTTATAGCCTAGAGATAATTTATCCTTGTCATACTTACATACCACAACAACCTCTTACGAATCACCTTGGCCAAGGGAGATATTGAGGCTTGGCAAGTTCATCTTCAAAGGTAAGTATTCCTAAATTTATTCCTCCTTTGTAAGAGTAGATATATATGCATTTGCACTTTTATCCCATGTATTAGTATTTCATAGACACTGACGTGAGTATATGTCTTCTATGCATGTTTACTTTTCATTGTTATTACCCCCACTTTGTGCCACAAGCTTTCGTGAGCACTAAATTAGACTTTGATTTACTTGTTATTAGTTTAGTGAATATGAAAACATAGGACCTAGTTAAGGTTATTGTGTAGTTTTGATTGACTAAAGGCTTTGGAACCCTCCCTAGTGATATTATTATGGTAAGAGATCCCTTGGCTAGGTCTAGCATATCCATATTTGTCATGATATAAAATATCTAATGTATCCACAATCAAAAGTTTAAGTAGGATTTATCTTCTCCAAGCTAGGATTGATTTATAGATCTATTGCATTTCCCATTGCATATAATTTCTAATCTCCCTTTGTTAAAAAATGCTCTTCAAAGTAAAACATAACAAGTAAGGATCAAAACATCCTCAAAATAATGATCAAATAGGCTTTAAATAGAAAATATAAAGGTGATCAAAGAGCTTAAAATGATTAAATAAGGTCAATTTACCATGCATCATGAAAGAACATAAGAGAAGGAAAGAGAATGAACCTATGGTACCTCTGTCAGGGATATGGACACTTATCTAGTAATAGAGAAATACTAGAGCTTCCTCAATATTTAAATATTTATTTCAAAAACCAAAGTGAAACCTATAGTTGTCCCACTTCTCTACTAAATTTATCATAACAAGGATTAAAGGATTTCACTCCCCCCCCACACAGATCTAAGGTAAATGAGAAGGTAAGTATGTTATATGTGGCTGATGGGAGTCTCTTTTATATATTTGATTTGATTATCCTATGTATGATAGTTCATGTTTGATATAAGAGATGTTAACCATAAGTTTTGAATTATCAAATACTTAAGAGTATTTCCACTGTGAGGCACCATTTATTGTATGCAACATACCCCCATTTTTATTTTATTAGAATAAGGACCCACTATATTTTGAAATTGACCTCCAACCCTATTTATGAAAGTCCTTTAAAAAGAAAGGCCTCATGTATTTCACTAAATTTATTATACAGAAGGAATATGAATGTATGAACCTTTTATCTTTTTGGACTAACCTACTAAGATCTCTAGAAGTTATGCATATGCAGGGTTTGACTCATCTTCTTCAAAGAAATAGTGTTCATAACTACTTAGAACAAAAGGGTCTTTAGTGATTTTATTTGAAAATTTTGCTTGGAACTCTAATTAACAAAATCCCTCCAACAAGATCTGGTCTTCATCGATTTTGTTTGGTGAGTCTCTAATAATTTTACTCAACAAATACCTCAAACACATTTTGGTCTTTGGCAATCTACATTCTACATATCCTACAGGAATTTAGTTCTTCAGTGTTTTCCTTTAGAGTAAAGTATTTAATAATTTAGGGTATGAAACCCAAATCCATGTTCACCAAGTCTCTAGTTTTACACTTTGACATATTTAGGTCTTCAAAAAAAATGTTCAATGGAAGAGTTTTGCACATTTTTATCTTTATCGAAAGTTTTTGAAATTTTTTTTCAACACAGTTATCTGACACATTTAGGTCTTCAATGATTTTTCTTGGTAGAAGAGTTTTGATAGTTAGGTCTTCAGTGAAAATGTTTGGAACTTTTGTTTAAGATGCTCATAAATAGTGTTACACCCCCACTCCTAAATTACAACTACTAAAAGATTCATTAATTGGTGAACTAAAGTTGAAGAAGCAATAAAATGACACTTGGAAAAGGGAAATGATGTGGCACTCCTACTAGATGTCAATAGTGCCTATGTGGCATACCTATTAAATGAGCTAGCAAAGTTAGAATTAAATAAAAAAATTGAAGTTATATATGTTGGACATTAGTGGCACACAAACTATAAATCAATACCAAAGTTATATCAAATTAGTTTAAATGACAACGTGCCCATTCAATCTCGAGCTAACTTGTGAATTAACTTACTCTCTTGTGATAGAAACCTAGCCACCAACATCTTCGATTTAACAACATAATTATGAGATTTGAGTGAGTAAATTAAAAATAAGTACTAGTTTAACTATACAATAATGGCATCCTCATCCAAGGAATTTTGGGGAACTCCTCCTCCTTCAAATTTATCCTTCAAGGATTCTAATGAGTAAACATACACACTCTTTGAACTTATTGTATTCAATAATGACTAAAACAACTACTCAACACTAGATGATGCCATACACCAGGTTGACACACACACACACACACATGAAGAGAACATGACCCTATCCCAATGTTAATTGGCCATAGGCCTCCTCCCACTCAAGAGACAAGGGAAACACTTCATAATTATGAATCTAGAAGTCACACCCTGTATCAAAATTCTATAAGACTTGTTCTTCGTAGGGAAGACATTGAGAGGAGCATACCTACATCACCTTGAGCACAAGATAATTATAGTATGCATCTATAGTGACACATTTGAAATTTACCTCTCTCTTCCCATCCCATATTCCACCTATGATTTACATAGAGTAGTGGCATGGAAGAAAGGGAACTCTGTTGAAAAGGTGCTTACTAGTTGGATGCTCCTAGAGGAGATAATCAACTTGAAAGACAAGCAATCCACTCCAAAAATGAAATTCATAATGGGAATTCAAATTGGGATGGCCCTACTTAATAGGATATTTGGATACCCTACCATTGAATTCCTCTAATTGGAACGGGTTCCACTATTGGATATGCTGAGAACATCAAATTTGACCTTTTCTCTAAGAGAAGTAATTGGAGCAAAGTTACAAGAGCAAATTTTGCCTAAAGACAAGAGGCCTCTAGGAGACTATTTTTTACATGATGTCTTACTTGCTTGACACAGTCTTAGGGATAATATATATCCAAAAAATGTCACTTTAGAACCCCTCCAAATTGTATAAATTACAAGATTACACTCACCATATTCTATGTATTATTGAGGACATTTACCCACAGGCATGGATGGCCATCCATGAATCCCCTTTTCCCAAGATATCAAATATTATTATAGATACACTATTGATCAGGGGAGACTACTAGTTATAGCCTGACTACACAACCATCATGGTAATTGGTCATAATGTTACTCCCTTTTGGCTCCCCATGAATGTCACATACAAGCTAGTAAAGGAGGAAATAACTTATCAACTATAATGGGGCATATATGAGGATATACACAAGAAGAAGAAATACTACCTTCATGGCTCACACTTAATGATTGAAATAATGTGATACACCAATAGGTTTCACTTCTATGAGGCTAGAAGATACAAATAATATCACTTCTTAGCTTTAATGACACACAGGGACTAGGATCCCCATGGACAAGTGCAAACCACATTAAGGGACTACGCATTGAATATCAACATGAGCCCTATGATCATGACCTCATATTCCTCAAGGCTTAGAATGATGATCAAGTATTAGAAAGGGAACAATCATTCCAAATGAAGGAGGATCTTATAAAGCTCATTCAAGGAGAGCCTTCCCTTTCTATAAAGGAGGCACAAACAAAACTCCTTCTGGCTAAAGGATGGGACACATCTAATTTTTGGACTTGTAAACCTACTCAAGAACTAGTAGAATAAGAGTAACAAGGGAAATCTTCTTAGACACCCCTTGTAGCACTTAAAGAAGTGAATAAATAAATAGGTGTGCTATATACCTCACTAGGGGGAATCAAGATGAGCCCATTTACCTAGATTCCTCAAATTTTGAGGGCCCTACCCAAGGTGATGTTCCATGACCTCTAGAGATTCCTATTGTGGTTACCTCAACCACACAATCAGATTATTCTACAACTCTGAGGACCACTCTCTATTATATAAAGAAGCCAAGGTCTCATTCCCTATCATAGAGCCTAGCCATGGAGGGACCTTCGATGGAGCTATTTATACAAGAGGTAATTAGAGAGGAGATTTATGATGAGGAGGTAGAATTAAAAAGAAAAAAAATATTGAGCCTCTAAGACTCAAATGGAAGGGCACCATTTCATCAAAAAACACCAAGTGAGCCAACCCCCTCTCTAATTTATATTGTTCCCATTTTTTCCCTTGTTTTAATTCCTACAATTGGTTCATTTATTCCTAATGCAGTCACCCCTCCTAGCCACCCTCCTCTCTTGGTTCCAAAGAAGGAGGTGGATCTTATTCAGTCTATTATTCAACACATTTTATTAAATCCAAAGGTAGATGATCCCTCTTGTACCCTTGAAACACCTACTTCCACAATCGTTATTCCTCTAATTGCTCCTCCCACATCCACTCCTACCATTACTACTGCAATCCCTTCCACTACTGCTCCACCCCCTATAAAAACTAAGAGAAAACCCCCAAAGAAAATGAAAAGGGAAGTATCCACTCCCCAATTTCATATTGCATCTACACATCTAATTTTATCATGTCCCCCTCCCAGTGCTTATCAAGAGACCACTATGATATCCACTAAAAAAGCTAAGAAGAAGAGGAGGCCAATATACACAGTCCATCCACTATCACAATATGGTAGAGTGGACTGGTCTAAGATCATATGGACTTCACTCCCTAATCCCCTCTTGGACTAAACTTTGAAGCAAACATCAGGTGAGATAATGGGTGAGAATACAACCTTGGACACTTAGTCCATGGATCCATCCCAACTAGTCCTTCTAGAGTGGGCAATAAACATGCAATCAAGGGCCTACAAAATACCTAATCTTGTGATTACTAAATTGCTGACTATAAGCATAGTTTTTAGAAATATAAAGGGAGTGTACAGAGGGTGAGGAAGAGGAAATTGGAAGATGACACTGGTAGAGTGGTGATTTTTTAAGAAAGAGAAGATATGCTCACCCTAATGAAGAGGAAATTTCAGAAACTAGGGCAATTCTCCTATATTCAAATCTTATATGGAAACACACAAAGATGTTCAAGAGGAAATACACGAAGGGGAAAAAATGGTACGAAGAGAGATGGAACAAGAACTATAACAAATGAGAGAACAACAACAAATTGTTCATGTTTCAACATAAATTGAAATGGACATCTAAAATGCAACATTTGGATTGCACAATATCATTGAGGCCATTGGTGCAATGAGAGCATAATTTTCACCCCACATAGTTGAGACCACCAAATTATTGAATTCTTTGGAGATAAATCAGAATAAACTTAAATTCCTTATTCTTTTTACAATCGAAATGTCTTATACACATTTGAACCCGATGACACCATTGAAGGCTACCAATGCCTTCAACTTGGTAGCCATCAGAATGTAAGAGTCTAGGGAATGGGTTTAGGTAGTTGAGATAGTAATGTCAAAGTATTCAGAACATGAGACTCACTCCTAATTTTTTTTGCATAAGATGAAGCTTTCTCAAGCCAATGATTTAATAGGAAGACTCATTGACAAGGCCAATATTGATTAGCTTTTGTAGTGAGCTTTAGAGAGTTTCAAACAAGACATATAAGGAAAGGCAATAGAAGGCATAGAAGTAGAGCTTAATTTTGTGAGAAAGAAGGTCACCAAAGTTGAGATATTAATTAGATCTAACTTCAAGACTAACAAAGTTAAACATGCAAGGCTTTTGGAGCAAGTAAACAAGGTGCATAGGCCTCTACTCTTTAATATGGATATAATCATATATCAATACAACATTTGGCACAAGCACTATCAGGCCTTGGAAGTGAAGAATAATGATAACACAACAATGCCTAGTTGAACACAAACATCCACTTTAGTGCCTCCAACAACCTCATCATTAATGCAACCACCTTATCAACTCTAAGAAGAAGTACAATTTTGTATGTATATATGCGTAACTTACAATTTACTTATAATTAGATTATACATGTAAGGTTTCCATAGCTATTGTGAGCATGCACACATTGCATTGCATTGTACATGCTAACTAATTTTGATATAAATTTAATTAGACACAAGCATGAAAACTATGTAATTTTGACACTAAAAATAAAACTAAGGTTCTAACTGTAACTTGTAACTATGAGTTTACATATACTTGGAGGGTGAGGCATCCCCTTCCCAAGTCTATGTATTAATTTAATTTCACATTCCAAATGGTTGGAAGATTGGTTCAATACAAGAAATAAAATTTTGATTGTCATGTTATTGCATCGATGTTTTCTCCTCTCACTTATGTGATTTTAAGTTTTGCTTTTCTAGTTGATATAATACAGTAACTTGAAGGGTGCAAAAGCTACATCTAGATCCTAATTATTCTAATCAATGCATGCTAATTGTAGATGTGCAAACACTATTGAAAGTTAGTGGATTTTGTTTAGTAATTAGTTTAAATTGTGTTATTATTCTTAATGTGTATGAATGTTTTCTTTTGGTAAAGTTTTTTAAGTGTGTGTCACAGCTACCTTAGATGCCTTGTTGGTCTGAGTTGTAACCTTTCAATCAAGGGTGTGCAAAATCCACTCTCAAGGAAGTAACCTTCAACTAAAACCATCAAGTTTCATATATCATTCCTCCCCATACTTCATAACTATGTTTACCTGTGAGTGTGCAATAGCTACAAGCAGTAAACATTAGTTTTGAGAATATTTGTCTAATAAGAAACCAACCTAGGAAGTAATTCTTTGAGATCATATATCCTCCTTTTCTGTTTGTCCTTCCCTCTTTTTGAAGTTTATTTGACTGAGATCTACCCACTTTAAATTAGCTATCACTCATCCATCTCATCCATTGAGGTTTGATTTGTCTATTGAGGTTCATTTCACTACAAGTGAACCTAGTTAACAACCTACATACTCTGCTTGTTATTCCACCATAATGTTGTTTAACACATACCTACAACTCGTGTCGTAGAGTGTAGTTTACCTCCAATCAGATCCTAAAATGTTAGAGGCTACCTTGTTTAAACTTCGGTTTATACACAAGATCCATATCAACATAATACAATCTATTTTAGTGTTTATAGAGATATACAAGAAGATAAATTTTAGCAAGGTATAAGTCAATAGGAGGGCACATATTACCTAATTTAAACTAAAATAATTAAAATAAATAATTTTGCTAAAATTAATTATAAAATAACACTAAATAATTCTATACAAGGCCATCATATTACTTTAGAATTCTCAAGCTCTATTTTTTTCAGTTAGAATTTTTTTTAGAACATGTAATGTCTTATAAATCACCTTTATCTAAATAATAATAATAATCTATGGGACCATCATGATAGAAAAAATTTGAGTAAAGAAGAAGAACAATGATTGCAATCTATTACTTTAGAATTCTCAACTTGTAATCTCTTTCTTCATTAAAAAACTTTGGTAACATATAATATCTTACAAATTACTTTTATCTTACCTTTTTTTTATCACGTTACAACTTAATTATATCTTTTTATTAGTTAAATAAAAACTTTCATAAAATTAGATTATTAATTTTATATAATTTTTAACTTAATAAATACTTATTACCTTTTTATTTATTTATATGCATACGCAGGAAGACGTAATTAACACCCAAGCACCTTTTAAGGGTTTTATATATAACGTTGTATGTAAGGATGGATGATTACAATAGTATATTCCATACCACCACACCATATTTTGCTTATTTTTATGATTGCTTTAAACATTTTAGGATTTCTTTCAATATATAATATAGTAAGTGGTAGACAAATATCGAAATATAATTTTTTTTTAATGATTTCTTTCAATTTATTGTATAGTGGTAGACAAATATCGAGATATAATATTTCAATTTATTGTTTATTCATTAATCTTGAGATTGCGTAGCATTATTGATTCACTTTAACTTTGACAATTATTAAATAAATGCATTGATATATTTAACCAGGATAGCGATGTCCTCTATGGACATTATCGATTTAAACTATTTAGCAAACGGTCAAAGAAATGTATATATTAAAAGTTGGAGAGCCGGTCATGATTTAAAAGGATTAAGGTATTCGGCTACTTTACTAGAGGAAATAAATGTAATCTTGATTTATCATTCAATTTTTTAAATTGGATTGGGCAAACGTTTTTGGGATAAAGGGATTAAGATATTTTTTTATTTTTTTAAATATAATTATATTAAATAAGAATTTTTTGATTGAAAAGTGTATTTATATATTAATAAAATAAGAGTATAGTATAATGTTAATTATATAAAAAAACCGAGTGAAAAAGTTACATCCCACGAATAAAGTTATATTGAGAGAAAAAAACCTCAAAAAAAGTCGAATAGATAGTCAATAAATGATCACTCAAAAACACATCACATCAATAGTTCAGAATAGTTAAGCACAAAGAACAAAAAATCACATAATAATAAAGAGAATGATTAAGTAGTTGCAACAAATATAGACGCTGGGGGAGGTGTGGAGATGGCGGGCCCTAAGGCTTAACACCTCATCCTCTTAGAGCAGGGGGATCATTGTCCACAGGTAAGGGTTCCCAGCGGTCAATTTGTTGAGCTACTAATACATCATCTTTGTGCATTTCAGGTTAGATTGCCAAAGCCAGTCATAGAAATTTATCTTGGGGGGAGGACTCCAACCCCTATTCTGACCATTGTGATTTGGGGGAGGAGGGCCCCAGCGCCCTCCATTGCCTCCATTTCTGGAAGAGCCATTCGAACCATCACGTCATGGGGAAGACCATCAAGGTGGTGACCGATGAGGAGAATGACTTTTGTGTCCGGTTATAGAACATTATTGATGAACACCATGTCCTCATCCTTAGAGAGGCGAAGGAAAACATGGTAGCTCAGGGGGTTCTCAGCTGACCACACATAGGGCATTTCCCCAGTGGTCGAGCAAGCGTTGGAGATGATTAAGTTCCAAGCGAACTTTATCATTTTGGATTTGAATTTAAACAATAACATTAGATATAATAGTAATTTTGTTAGTAACAGAAAAACTATATTCCATCTCTTCATGATTAAAACAAGCATAATTTTTAGCTTTCCATATTTGAAATAAAATATCAACACGAAAAATTTATCAAAATTTGTTGTATTTTACAAGAAGCAGAGATGAGTCCCCCAAATGAAATTTTTTTAAATTTGAAGTATATATTATATTTAATAATTTTAAATAAATTATATATTTATATAAAAAATGCAGGAGGAAAGAAATCATAGCGAGAACAACAATAGAACTAAAAAGCTTGCAAAGACATGTTATCTAAAATTACATGTGTGAGAGAATCCTTTTCCTCAATGTTTTAAAGATCTACTTTTTTTATTTCTTCTCTTATTTCAACTATCTTACCTTCCTATGCACTTCTATTTGTATGTACCCTTCTTTTAAAGGGTTTCGTTGTCCCAG
Source organism: Torreya grandis (assembly GCA_037957365.1). Lineage (NCBI taxonomy): Eukaryota > Viridiplantae > Streptophyta > Pinopsida > Cupressales > Taxaceae > Torreya > Torreya grandis. The sequence continues at coordinate 2,294,420 of JARHVA010000250.1, read as the reverse complement.
TGTCTTTTGAACCTCTCTTGAACTAACTTTAGCTTGATTTTTTTTGCATTTCCTCTTTCAAAAGACTCTAAATACTTTATTAGAATATTTCAATTTTTTTTAAAATAAAAATTGTTTGACCTTGTTTGATACCCATATTTTGTTGACTGTTTTTTTCATGGGCATGCCCACTTATTTTAACTATGATGAAAGTGTGTTTTTGAATGTTTTTGGGTCCCTAAGTTTCAATGGAAATTGATCATAATCTAGTTTTTGCAGATATGACACTTTTAGAATCAAGTTATTAAGACATTCCATGGTAGAAATACATGCAAGGGATTTGTTCTTATTTTAAACATCTAAAAATAGTTTTTTGGGTTTTATTTAATGTTATTTTATGAGTGTTAGCACGTTTTTCTATGTATGGGTGATTAGTTAAAATTAAATGTTACTCATCTATATTTATTGACTTTTATGGTCTATAATCGTCTTTCTCGATTATCATGCTAATCCTCCCAAACTATCTTTCAGTATTCTTATTTCATATTAGAATTGTTTATATGATCTTACCACATTTGATGAGCATTTTAATAGTTTTGGCACTTTTCTTTTTACTTATTTTTTAGAAGTATGGGCTCATTCACCTTTTTCTTAGTTCTTGTTTATAACAGTTGGAAATTTCCATACATGCACTTTCGTAAAATTTTGAATCCAAGTCATTTATAAATATAAAAATAATAAATATCATTTAAGAATCTAGTACAATTAAATAAACTTAAAAACTTATCATTTTACAGATATAATTCCATCACATAATATTTTTGGAATACTTTTTGAAATGATTTATTGTATGCAATTTTTGTTTATCAACATCTTTATTTTAATTAAAAAGACTTAACTATTACAAACTTAACTAATTTATATTAGCCATCCAAACCCTAATCGAGACCCCCATTTTTTAAACTTAAACCTTTAAATCAAGTAAATTATGCTCATTGTAAGAAGATAGGAACCATAATGTGCATAATTAAAGAAAGGAAGAAAAAGACAAATTATATGAAAAAAATCCAAATGATCAAATTTTAGGTGATAGTCATATAGATAAGGAATATTGAATGGTCTTATAATCTTATTTTGTATAATTCTAAATTTTAGAGTGATAGGTGTGGCAACCTATGATGCACTTTTATAAGTATAATTTTATTAATAAATTTAGTAATAATGTATGAAAATATAAAATCAGTTTATTTTTATATTATTTTATATATTTTATTGAGTAGTTAATTAAGTATTATTTACTATATTTTTATGTTTTATGAAGATTGATTTGAGTCAAGTCTATTTAAATATAAACATTTTGGTTAAACCATTTCATATTTTTTATGATTTTTATCTATGGTGAATTTCATGTTTAATAGGGTTTAGTAGTTGTGCATACTCCCATATTTAAATATTTTTTTATTTATTTTATAAATTATGCTTGATCTAAAATTTTATGTTTTTTCTAATTTTTGAAAATATTTCAAATTTTTAAATTTTTGGTCTTTTGTGGTATATTTATTTTATTTTTTTCATTTTAATCTAGTAAAATTAGAAAAATATGTGATTCTAACTTAAAAAAGGGTTCGAATCTTGATTTATCATTTTTTTTAATTAAATTAAAGTAAAAATTAGAAATAAATAAATTTTAAATATGTAAATATTTTTTTTCAAAATAATAGTGTGTTTCATTCTTTGAAACTAAGAATATATGTAAAATAATTCTAGCTTCTTCTTTGAACATGAATGATGATAATATATTTGTGAATGGTTAGAAATTTAAAAATATTTCGAAATAATTTATTAGTGTAGACACCTAGAAATTGATACTATACATTTATTAATTATTAAATTATATAATTTTAGCATGTTTGTTTATATGTCGATTATTGATCCAAATCAAACATTATCAACACATTTTTCAAATTTATATCTCTCATTTTTTTTCTCTTTATAAATTTTTATTTTTATATTTTAAAATTTATTAGGTACTATGTTTGAAGAGTCCCCAACTCTCTAAATAATTTGGAGCATCAAGGATGCTAGTGGGGATTTTAGTGGCCCCATTGGTCAAGGTGAAAAAATATTATTTGGTCTAATATTTTACATTTTTTATTATTTATTTTATCAGTTAACATATCAACAAGGTCTTAATTTGAATTTAATTTTATATAAATACATAAGTATTATATGTAAAGAAAGAAATGTAAAAAAAAAAAATTATTATTCACAAGAATCTATTGAATATTTACAAGGATTGTAGTATAAATAAAAGATTCATTAGATATTTTATTTAAGCACACCAATTTGCATTTAGGAACACACCAAAAGACATTGGTTTTCACCTTATTAGAACTATTCCAATAATTAAGTTTTTTTGATATTGTTACTGTCTAGACACTTGAAAAATCTCAAGATAGTTAGACCATTCCCTAATTTAACATAAAGCTCAAAACATTTTTCATTTACTTTAATTTTTCAAATATTTATACCCAAATATGGAAATAAGAAGAAATGTTTTTTTATAGGTGATCAACGATCAATGTAAATGGATAAGATATGTTTTTAGAGATCAAGACTAGGAAAGTACACTCATCAATTCATTTTTTACATGTCTAAATTTTGTCCAAAACATCCAAATCACTTTGTACCACCATGAAAAGAGAGGACACATGTATGACACTTCTCAAATTGGAACCAAATTTATGGTTTTGTAGATGATATTTTATAATTATATAGCACCTCGATCTTGTACACTTTAAAAACTTAGACCTTGGTTATTCCTCTCAGTTCTTTATATTTTCTACTTATGTAAGTCTCACTTCTACTCCATCTTTGTGCCCCTAGGTCTATATCTCTTAGTTTGATTGATCTTATGTTGATAACCCAGGTCTTCTATCTTACCCAAAATACTTAAAATATACTTATCTTTCATCTCTACAAGTTCTAAACCTATACCTACTTTCTTCCTCCTTAGACACTACTATCAGGGATAGGCACTAGCATCAACATTAGTATCTTGACCTAATATAAATGTACAGTTCCCTAAATTCATCCAATTTACAAATGAAACCTATTTTAATGGTCAACTTAAGTGCTCTAATGCGAGTTATTAATCCAAAGAGATTGAAATAAATATAATATCAATCCTCATTCATTCACCAACTAGAAAAAAAAATAAAAGAGACCAAGGTAACTTATCAAAAGCATTATATCAAGAACTCAATTGAAGAAAGCTTCTCTATTTCATACAATTAATAGGAACAACACATTGATAGGTCTAAATTACTAAAAAAATAACCCAAAAGCCCATTTTTCTAAGTTATAATCTAGGTAATTATTGTATTTGCTTTGCACCTATTATATGATTGACACACAAGCCAATACTTAGGGGAGAACTACATGAATTTGAGGCCCTCTTATGGAGTGTTGGCTATGTAGGTAGCACCCTTTGATAGTGGGTTCATTGGGGTTAGCTCGACACCATGTGCCCACTAACCCATTTTCCCCAGGGCATCATTCAAGGGTAAAAAAGAGTGGGTTTAGGGTTTTTATCAACAAATTTAAAGAAAAAACCTATGCACAAAAAATAAATACATCAGGTGGAAGGTGAAAAAACTTAGAAAAACCCAACTTATGGATTAAAAATAGAGCTATATTATGGTTTGGACACTATTGTCAACCTTAAGACAATATCATTAATGCATGTGTCCTACTTGGATGCAAGTGTCCAATGGTCAAACATAATCAAAACTCAGAACGAATGGAACCCATATCTCTATAATAATCCTATGATGATTCTTGATGATTTTCATACTCTAGAATAAAACATCAAATAAGATATGCTCTATATTTTATCCCTTAGCCACTTTATACTTATATTTATTTGCATATGCTCTCTCTTTTATCCCTTAACTAATTTGTATTATTGATTGTAATTTATTATAAATTAAATAGTGTCATTCCTTTTGAATAAATTTAATTGCTTTTATGTTTTTATTATGTATTCAAAAGCATTAAAACATTTGGTGAACATGTCCTTTGTTTGTTGAACCAAAACCCTAGTTTGTATATTAGGTTTTTGGCTTCTTTGAAATTTCATCTTAGATTTTTGAATTTTATTGTTAGATCTAATTTTTCCCTCACTTATATGGGCATAGTTTAGAAATGCTTAGTTCATTCTTATTTTATTACTCTTGGTCATGTGCTTGGTATTTATCTTAAATTATTTTTTAACCTTATGGGATTCTTAACAGAAGATTATGCACATAATCTTAATTATGGTCATTTATTTAATCCATTTGATGACCAATGTATTGCATATGAAGACCTAGAAGAACATAAAAAATAGGTTAAATCCACTTTTTCTTACAACTATGACAGTGGAAGAACTAATGATGCAAATTCAAATATAACTAAGAAAAGTAGTGATCATGATGTTTCCACTCTTGGTTATGAATGTGAGGAAAATCCCCTTGGTTATGACACATCTCCTATTCATTATTTTTATGATACTAAAGAGCCAACAAATATGTAAAATGATACCATTCCTAATGTTGAAAATCAAATTATTACATCTATACCATCTTTAGTTATTTTAACAAGTGTGATTATCACCTTTCCAATGTTAAAAATGTCAAAGAAAATCTTGACAAAATCAAGTGTATCTCCCCTTCTCCAAATAATGCTAGTTTTGAAAAATGTGTTACTTCTTTGCATGATTCAAATGATAAAAGCCAAATTTATTATTCCCCTCTAATTATCAAGGAACAAATTACATGTCCCATATCTCCCATTGTGTTTATTAAGGAAAAAAATGAGTGTGCATCTGAAAATCATAAAGAAAAAACTATACAACATTATTGTTTTGGGACACAACAAAAGTCCTAAATATATTTGATGTATATTTTACAAAGGTAAAACCACATAAATTCAAGAAACAAAAAAACATGTTTCCTAAAGGTTTTCTAACAAAATAATTTTCTAATACAAATAGTAAAGATGCAAATGATAGTTATGTCAATATTCCTTTCTCACATAACTATGATGAACCTAAAGTATAAAGTGATATTGCATTACCTACTTCTCTTTATATAGGATGTGACATTAAAAATCAAAGTCAAATTGGAATTATTACATCTCATGATGTGGTACATGACATAGAAAATGTTTATTCCCTTTCCTCCTTTGAATTTTCTTCTCAAAAGGAGAGTGTGCCTAAAATAGAAATTCTTTCTCATACTACTTGTGTGAAGGAAATATAGATGAAAATTAAGCTAAGAAATCAATGAACAAGTGAAATCTAATCTAAACTAACTCAACCTAGGATAGAGCTACAAACAAAAGAAACAATAGCACAAACTTATACCTTATTACTGTGAGCCTCCTCCATTATGATTTGAATTTGATTTGATATTTAAATTATGGTTACTCATTCTTCTCTAATACAAGGAAAAATGGGCAATATTTTGGTATGCAAATGATCTTTGGATGGATTTAATTCACTTGGGCTTCACTCATGAATTCAATATTAGTTTATTAGCATAAGTTAAGATGAATGAAAATGATGGTTTACACATATACTTATAGGTTTATGGGAGACTGATTAAATGATGGAGGATTATTTGAATATTTCCAATTATTTAAATAATTAACGGTAGAGAATCAGTCCTCATCCATGAGGATGATGATCAATTCCATAGGCTACGAAAAAAGGGGAGTTGATTGAGTGAGTCATCAAGAAAAGGTCAAATTGGTTGAAAATTAAAGGGGTGATTCATAACATGGTTGATGAAATTAAGGGATTGATTGGATGAGTCAACATGTGATGGAAATAAATATGGAGGATGTATAGATGAGGTGGAAAATATAGATTTATTAAATAAATTTGGATAAAAGGTATGCATGATTGATTAACTTTGAATTTAGAGGGAAATAATGTTAATTCAAATTCAAACTTAAGAGAAGTAGAATTAATGTGTTAAGGTGCATTTTGACACTAAATAAAATTTAGTTATCTACATTTCCCCACCTTTGAAATGGTGTGGTAAAGAAATACTATTTCAAAGAATAGTTGGTGTGTTGATTATTGAGAAGAAAAAGTTGCCCTAGATGAATGAAAAATTATCAGGATGATTCCCCCTTGAGTGTTCATGTCGGAAAGTGGATGAATGCTTGAAATGATAAGAGGAAAATGATGAATAAATGGTTATAAGTGTAAGTTTTAAATAAATCAAAGCATTCTAAACTAATAACACACTTTTAAGATAAAAATATTTGTAAATTATTTACCCCTATAACATAATTATTAGAGAATATATTGGAAAAATAACATTTCCAGTTTAAGGACTACATACTTGGATGATGCTCGAATGCAGGGCTATTATGAGTAGATGTGGGAATGATATATCCCAATGATGGTAAGATGCATGTTGAAAAATGAAAAAAAATATAGATTTGTAAATATGAGATATATATTTACAAAAGTGATAGTGGAAACCAATAGATAAAGATTTATAACATCTCAATTAATTTTGGCCTAAAATTTGGAGAAAAATAGTTGTAAGATTTGAAAATGAGTGGTTTAGAGGGGAAAATATTTGAATGGAGGGTGGATTATAAATAAAGGGAGGATGAATTGGAAGTTAATTTGTGAACATTTGATTATAAGAGTGATTTTTTTTTATTGAATGGATTTACTCTGGGTTCATGGAGAAAAATGGATTGTGTCCCTATTCACCTGCACCATAGTGATTGTATGAGGAGACATTAGAAACCAAAGAGGAGCAGGCCTCCTATGAATATAATTTAATATATATTTTTAATTTAAAATAATTTATTATAATTTAAAGTTGAGGTGAATGATTTCACAAATGCCCCAATTATGATTTTGGCATTGAAAGTTATAAAATCATAAGGGATAAATATAAAATCATTGATTTAGGCAATAAAATTACAAGATAGGGTAGCAAAATAATTAGAAATAAATAGGTTGGGGGAGTTATAAAATCATTATTTTTGGTTGCAAAATCACTAAAATGAAGATTGAAATTGCTTAACGAAGTAGCAAAATCATCTTGGGGGAACTATAGAGAAAATATGAAATTGAGGTTATTAGTAGTGAAATTGTCATTTTGGGTAGTGAATTCACCAAAGTTAGTAACAAAATAGTTGAAATTGTGAAATTAAAGAGTTCAAATATGAAATAATGGATTGGACCAATGAAAATGATGAAGGTCATAATGAAATAATTAAGGGGATTAATGAAATCACTAGGGTAAGGAATGAAGCTATAATTTTAAGAAATAGACATAAACTTTGGGTAGATGGATAAATGAAAATGAAGTTAATGAGGGTTTGATGATGATGTAGATAATTTTTTGTTGATTTATAGGATTAACATTGTGCTAATATGCATTTTTTATTTTTTTATGAGGTATTACCAGTGTTAATGACATGGGAGCATAGGGTAGATCATTCTCATGGATTGAAAATTTTACCAAATATGAGTTTGAGGTAATGGAGGTGATGGGACTATCTTATACTACATAGATGCTAGAGATTCAAGCTAATAGGGCACTACTAATGGCATTGGATAAGAGATGGCATAGTGAGATGAGCATATTTCACCAACTGATAGATGATATAACTCTAACATTATAGGATATATAGTGGATCACGAGGATCTTAATATGATGGACACATGTGTACTATGGACAAGGACAACAAGTAACTACACTCTATAGGATATTTGGTGAGGTTTATTTCAATTGTGAGAGGTAACATAGATATAGATGATTTCATGGCCTTAGGGATAAATTCATTGATAGTTTTGCTCATAGTTTTTTTTAGTGGCACCATGTTACCTAATAAGTGTGGAAGATTATGTCTTATTATTTTATTAAATCTTATTGGTGACATGATGGATATGGGGGAGTAGTTTTCATGGGGAACTTGTGTATTGGTGCGTTTGTATATATATTTACATCATGTAGTGTATTCATATGGGAAGGAGATAGGTTATGTGACTCTATTACATGTATGGTGTTGGGATCACATTATTTTGGAATATCCCATTGGACACATGAGATATAGAGTAGAGGATGGGTTGATTATATATAGGTGGCATGTGATTATAGGGACATAGAGATTACATTTAGGAGATTATGAGTATTACCAGAGAACACTATATAAGATTATGGAGGACTAGATTACATGGAGGCCATATAGAGAGATAGACTTCCAGTTAGAACAAGATGCATTATACATGTATTATAAGATGACACATTGCTATATTATGGGTGTACATGATTATGTTATTGAGAGATACCAACTAGACAAATTTTTGTGATAGTTTGGATTGAGGCAACACATTCTAATAGGGCCACACATATTTACATAATATATCATGGAGAGATCATAGTAGGGATATTTAATTAACCCTAGGATTATGGAATGTAGTTGGACATGTACAAATAATGATTTGGAATAGTGAGAGAGATGTTATTAATGTAGGTACAATAGATGTATATTCAGAGTGGTAGGCCAAAAAATGGCTTATGAGGCTTACAATTCCATATGAACCTCCTCATACATGGAGATAGAGATTGGTTTCTAACTTAGGTAGACAACCATGAGATACAGGTCTTGGGTAAAGGATCAAGAGAGCTATTATAGGTTAGAGAGGAGGGAGACAAGGATGAGATGATGGTCATAAGGAACTGAGAATGGATGAGATGTTGTTAGACGATGTGGAGGTGATGATTTAGATGTGGGTGAGGATATAGAGATGAGAGCTTCTATAGATGAGCCTATAGGAGGAGGAGAGAATCCTTTAGTTATTATTGATATCTATACAAAGATGATACTTATGATCAAGACTCAAGTAAAGGGTGTAATTAGAGTAGGGAGATCAGGTCCTTCTATGTATGTAAAGGATTAAAGACTGGTAGATATGTTACATGAGGAGATCAGGGCTCAAGATGCAGAGATTATTGGTTTACATGGACATGTTATCAAATTACAGGGGGATGTGGATGGTAGGGATGTTTAGCTAGGTTTGAGAGTCATGGAGATCATACATTTTCAAGGTTAGGTAGACATACTCCATGGAGAGGTGGACATATTAGAGGGTGAGGGATTTTTTGTATCAATTATATTATTGATATAAGATACATAGACACATACACTAGATGTCACAAGATTGATACAGAGGTATCATAGAGAGACACATTATAACTTAAGTTAATAGATGCTAGTAGGATAGGGATAAGTTGTAACCTTATATAAGGTCATGTGGGCTATGGAGAAAGCTACTGATTATAGGATTTTATATGAGGAGGTCATTCTATGAGCATATCAAGAACCTTCGTACAAAGAGTAACTGACCAAGAGATCTCTATCAGGGAGGTTAGTATAACCTATGGAGTTATAGAGATCTATTGGGCATACATCACAAAAATTTATGGGTACTCTAAGGAGTACACCACAACATCATCATCCGAGTCTATCTACATATGCCCCATCCAAGGGTTAGGGAGAGACTTGACATGGATGTGATTATGATGTATTGATGTATATGTATTTTTGATATGTATCAATGTATAAACACATTTGTTCTCTCTCTCTCTCTCTCTCTCTCTCTCTCTCTCTCTCTCTCTCTCTCTCTCTCTCTCTCTCTCTCTCTCTCTCTCTCTCTCTCTCTCTGCACGCACACACACACACACACACACACACACACACACACACACACACACACACACACACACAAGTCACATATACATACATACATAAATGTGTGTGTGTGTGTGTGTGTGTGTGTGTGTGTGTGTGTGTGTGTGTGTGTGTGTGTGTGTGTGTGTGTGTGTGTGTGTGTGTGTGTGTGTGTGTACATACATACATACATATACATACATGTATACATATATATACATATACATACATGTATACATATACATACATGTGTGTGTGTGTGTGTGTGTGTGTGTGTGTACATACATACATGTATACATATATATACATATACATACATGTATACATATACATACATGTGTGTGTGTGTGTGTGTGTGTGTGTGTGTGTGTGTGTGTGTGTGTGTGTGTGTACATGGATACATACATATAATTATTTTCCTCCTTTTTGATTTATAGTAACACATGTTAATCATTTTCAACATTTATTAAAAATTAAATGAATTATTTATTGATGGATAGATGGTCTGATAACTACCTCGTGTTTTATTTTTTCCTTGCATTGTATTTCCAACATGACTAAGTGAGTAAGTTTTTATCAACCCAAAATTTTAATTTAGCATAAACTGGTAATCACCACTAATATAAAATAATCATGATGAAAATTTATGTTTGTATGTATAAGGAATTATAAAGATTTAATTTTGTGAAAAAAAAAGTGCATCATGATATGTAAAAATCATATCCACACTATAATGTAATACAAAAAATAATTTTGACATGCAAACAATTGAAAAACAAGATAAAGTTGTAAGTCATGCAGTATGGAGTGCATCGTGATATGTGATATCATAATAACACTATATAGTAATGTACAAAACAACTTTGATAAATAGAAAATTAAACAATTTAAAACAAGATTTAAATGCAAACTAAAAAAAATAAAAAGTTCATATCAATAAAAATTGAGAAGATAAGATAAATCAAATACATGACAAATACCAACAAGATATATGACAAGACAATCAATATTAAGCAAACTAACCAAAAATAAAAGATAAAAATATTTAAACAAACTACCCAAAGATGACTATGTAAATGACAACATACTAAAATATAAAAAGGATAAGTTTAAAACACAACAAAGACAAAACATAATAAAAAACTAAAACTAAAATCAATCAACACCAAAAAAGGAACAAAAAATATTGGGATTAATATCTTAGGCCAGGTTTGAGATTTTTAGTAGCCAATGTCCATGACTAGATGGAATGATCAATGAGGAAGTTTGGAAAAGAACTATATGGATTCATATATGAAAATGTTAATTTTCATACAGGATGTGAAGAGAATGAAACCATGCTCAGGGGAATGTGATGATGGGTATGATGGTGGCCAAGCTAACCCTAGAGACCCCATATCTTTAAGCACTATTTACATAATTTGCTTTGGACAAAGTCTATGTGGGCATATCAGGCTAGATGTAGTTTTCTAAATATGAAAACTGATGAGAAAATGGGTTGAGTAATGAATTATTTAGTGTGTGATGAATAGATACACAATTTACCTCCTAAGAAATGTGAGTGAGTGAATTATGATACATGGTTTAAAAGCTAGCTAAGATGGTAGACGTGGATAGGTTAAGTTTTTGTGTGTAGTTGAAATGCTTGGTTGAAGATATGTGGAAATGAATGTGATAATATTGGTTATATATAAGATGTGCCTCTAACATGATCAAGGATTTATTCATACCAAGTACAAGTATCAAACCCAAAGATAAAATGCTATGAAATGGATGATGAGACAAGTGACAATGTGGGAATATACAAGTGACAAATGTAATGGAATGCCCTCAAGTAACGAGGGTGAATATATACAATGGATTACTCATGGAACACCTATTTTTCACCATAGTACTTTCCCAAAGTGCCATTAAATTGGTTTTCACATATGGATGAACTATTTTTTTATTTTTCTTTTTCTTTTTGATTTTTTGAGTTTTGAAATATTTTTTTGACTTTTTGACACCTAAGATATAAAAAAAAACATTTAAAATAGTTTCGGCATAGAATATCTTAAGGTACATTATGTTCATAGGTTCATCAAGATCCTTTCCATATTTTATGGCCAACTTATAAGCTCTTGATCCATATTTGGAAATAATGATATACAAGCCCAACCAATTGGGTTTAAATTTTCCTTTCTTTTCCATCTCAACATTAGTATTCCATTGGTTTTCATTTATAACAAGACATTTGATTTAAAACTCCCTGGATTTTATCCATTTAGTATAGTTATGGTAGAGGCAATTTTGGTATACTTGTAAATGGTTTAAGGTATTAATTCATTTCTCATATATGATTGAGTTCATTTAGGTGTGAAGTTTGGTAGGATTATTCATCAATAATTTATTATAGGGATATGTGAAAATATGGAATCCCAACTTCTATAAGTAAAATAGACTCACTTTCATAGATAAGTGAATATGTGGTTACCCTCATGGGGTTAAAAATGCTAGTGTGGTATGCTTAGAGGGTGAGATAAATCTATGTGTGTCAGTCATGACCAAATTTATTAACAACTCATTTAAGGATCTAGATAATGATTTTATTTTTTACCTCTGCTTAGCCATTTCCTTATGGGAAATATGAATTGGACCATTTTAGCTTGATGTGGCAGGTTTTAAAAAGTGACTTAACTTATTTATTCTTGAATGATGTTTTGTTATTATAGATAATAGTGTAAGGGGTACCAAAGTAGTAAATAATGTGGTTTAAAATGAACTGAGAAATCTATTTTCTAATGACATATATAAGGATCATTGCTTCAAACCACTTGGTAAAATATATGGTGATGGCAATAATGTGTTTGTGACCATCAGATGAATTAGGATTGATTTTCCCATTGAGGTATAACCCCCATGTGGAGAATGGCCAAGGTGTGGTAATAAGATACAAAGCTTATGAAGGGATATGTATAATTTCACCATGATTTTGACAAGGTATGCTTTTTTTAACATAAGTGCATGAATCATATTCCATTGTAGGCCAATAGTAACCTACACGCAATTTTTTTTTAGCTAGGACTATGACATATTCCTTCATGAACCACTCTAATGTCCAAGGTAGTTTCTTTATAATTTCAAAAATGTATAAGTGTCCTTTCATAGCCTATTTGATACAAAGTATTTCCAAGGATTTTTTAATAGGATGTGCATTATATGAATGATTTACGTTGGTTGTGGGATAAGTTGAGTGGAAGTGTGTTATCCTGGAGATATACATAAATATCATAATGCCAAGGAGAAATGGGACTAACCACCTCATATCCCATTTTAAAATTAGGTGTGTCATATGTTGGTATCATCAAGAACTTTACAAAGAATTTATTGTGTTTTGTGTAATGATTAAGTAATTAACCAATGGTCTCCATGGAATCTATTTCTCTATTATTGATCCATGGTACTTATTAAAATTGTATAAATACAAAATACAACTTTAAACTATCTACCATCTTATTGTATGGGATTAACTTATCATCAAAATATTGAAATTCATTAGTTACTTATCACCAAAGACCATAATATGTTGGATACCCAATTGTATGGAAATTTTGAGACCAAATATGATAGCTTCATACTTATGGATGTTAGTACAAGGAAAATCAATTCTAAATGCTTTCAGAATATAATCCCCATCTGGTGTGACTAGTAGAATACCTACCCCTAAACCATGGTTTGTGAAGGAACCAACAAAAATTAGCTGTCAATCTATAGTTTCATTAATATACATTATTGCTTCATTTGGGAAGTCCATAATAAGAGGTGATTTATATTTAAGATGTGCCTCTACTAAGACTTGTCCCTTAATTACCTTCTGATTAACATAATCAAGATCAAACTCACTTATAATCATAACCCACTTAGCCATCCTACCTGTTAAAGTTGTTTTGGATAAAAGATACTTGAGAGGGTCAATTTTTGTAATGTTTTTGGTTTGATTATTGAGAATGTAATGACAATTTTTTTATGAATAAAAAATAACTATGAGAAATGCATTTTTCATTTGAGATTAATTAAGATTGTAATATACCAAGGTTATACTAAGATGACACACTTCTATTTCTAACCCAACATCATCATGTTGTGCCAACAATGCCCTCAATGCATATTGAGTAGATGATATATACAAAAAGAAAGGCCTGCCAACAACATGTGGCATTAAAACTAGTGGATTAGAAATATATTTTTTAAAGTGTTTAAATGATTTATCTAAATTCTCATTGCAAGTGAAATTAGTTTATTTATTTAATAGATATGTGTGTGGATGAAAACTATCTGCAAGTTGGGATATGAATCACTTGATTGTTTCTATTTTACCTTGTAAAATTTGAATTTGTTTGATATTTTTGGGTTGTTACATATCCATGATAGTTGACACTTTAGAAAGATAAACTTCTATGCCACTATGTGAAAAAATGAATCCCAACAACTTTCATGATGTCACCCCAAACACACATTTATTTGGATTTAAGTGAAGATTATATTCTCTCATTCTTTTAAAGATGTGACAAATTAATTTGGTATGCTCTTCTCTAGAATTTTATTTGACAAGTATGTCATATACATAATCCTCCATAATGTCATGAAACATATCATGAAAAATGACAGTCATTGTTCTTTGCTATGTGGCTCTAGCATTTTTTATACCAAAGAGCATAAATTGATATAAAAATGTACCCCATGGCATTGTAATTTTTTTTTATGTTGGTATTTAGGAGCTATTTTTATTTGGTTGTAACCTAAAAAACCATGGTTTAAAGATCACATTTCATGACCTACAATAGAGACCACAATCATGTCAATATTGGGTAATGGGAACTCATCCTTGGGACATGCTTTGTTGATATAATAGAAGTCTATACAACCCCTTATTTATTATGGATTATTTGACATTGGTACAATGTTAGATATATAATATGAATATTTGATGAGGTGAATGAAATCAACTACTAATTTCTTCTTCAACTTTTCCTTCACTAATAGTGTTATCTTAGGTTACATTGTTTAAAGTTTTTGTTTGATGGGTTTTGCACTTGGATGTATGAAAATATTACGAAATAAGAGTGATGGATCAATCCCTAGCATATTTTCATAATATCATGTAAATACATTGGAAAATTATCGAAACAAAAGAGGTAGTATTTATCTTTCTTCTTGAGTTAGGGAAGCAAAAAGATTGACTACTTTAGGATCTTCCCTTGTTCCAATGTTGATGGGATAATATCCTCAACTATGAGAGTTAAATTTGATTTATAGTTTAGGGGTGGTGGAGGAATATTGATTTCCACTTATAGGTCTTCTTGATTTGATGTTGAATTTATTAGGTGATGTGATTGTTGTTCCCACAAATATGTAGAATTATCTAGATAAATGGAAAATCCCTTATTATGATCCCCTACCATAATGTGGTCCTATGTACTCAATAATTCTAACATCACCTCATAATTTTTAAAACTATCAAGCAAATTTGTTGAATGTTTATCCCATTTGATTAAATATGGATATGGGAGGCTGAGGGTCAAAATGACATGTTCATGGAAAAGATTGGTTGGTGAAAGGTTCTTAAAGAGACTAAGAATGGAATTTATTTCATTATATGAAGAATCTACCTCTGAATCACTAGAAAAGCCACTTTGGAAAAGTATGGTATTTACATTGAGTGGATTAAACCCTATTCCATGAATGGTATCATTAGCTTTGACAATGATTGGTTCAATTGACCCTTGTTTATGAAGATCAAGGCCCTTACCTTTGTAAATCATTATTTTTCACATAATGGATTTTATGATAGGGTATTTATTATTAGTGAAGCAAGTATCTCATTCATCAGAGTAAAGATAAGAAGGATTAAAATCTTATATGTGTTTATTATAAATAATACCACTTTCTACAAACTCTATTTCTCTAAATTTTTTAACCACTTGAATATCTCTTTGATGGTGAGGCCTACCATAATTATGTGGGGTCATATGGATTGTGATTGTATAATCAAAATCTTGGGTTATGTATTCATTCATTCCTTTATGAATTATTTTGAAATGGGATGAAGGGGTTGGAGTTAATTTAGAATTGGATGGTTGATTGGAGGCTTAACTGGTGGATAGTGTTTCTATGGAAGTGGAGTTAATTGGTGTGTTTATCTAACCACTACGGGACATGTTTGAAATATTGTATTAGGATAGACATAGTTTTCAAGCATAGGTGTTTCCTCAATAGGTGTGAAGTTATCATCAGTAACTAGGAGATAGTTGGATTTTTGATATCAACCTTCTAATATATTGAAATATTGGAAGGCTTGAGGACCACCTCAAATGGTTACTTCCATGCCATCATGGAAGAATTTCAAACATTGGTGCAAAGTGGAGGGTATAAATTCTATTAAATGTATCCATGGACATCCAAGAAAAATGTTATAGGGTAAATCAAGATCAAGCACATGGACTAATGTTTCTTTTATAATAGGCCCCACCATCAAAGGAAGATAAATAGTACTCATAGATTGTCACTCAATATTATCATATGCCTTTATTGTGATGATGTTGGAGTCTAATGCTATTATTGAATATCCTAAATGTTTTATTAACCTTAATGTACATTAATTTAATGCCGAGCCACTATCTATAAAAACCCTCTTTACCTTGTGTTTAAAGATAATAACTTATATATACAATAAAATATTGTGAACATATCCCAAAGGGAGACATTAGAATGGTTGAATGGAACCTAATTATTTATGGTTAAATTGCCAACTAATGTTTGACAGCTTGAGGGGGTGATCTCTTTTAGGATACTTGACTCTTTAAGGACTTTGTACAAAATGTCTTTATATACGATTGAAGTCTTGAGAATTATAATATTGAAATGTTGGTGGGCATCTTCTCAAGATGATCAATAATGGTGTACTTGCATTCAAAATTTGGATGATGATGCATTAGGAATGGTAAGTTTTATGTGCCTTATTGTAATGCCATAGTATTGGGATTGTAGAGTAATGACATTAACATGATTATGTGCATAATCAACATAATTGACTATAGAGTCAAAAAGGTGATTGGATTGGTTTACATTACTTGATTGGGGTGTTTATTTATTTTGTTTATCATTTCCTTGCTCATTCTTAGGTAATGGATCTTTATATTTTTGGTTATTATATGTGGTAGATGGATAGTGATTTGGAATTTAAGGATATTATCAAATGTAAAACCCTACTTTGATAAAGTGTTGGAATAAAAAATTAGGGAATAAATATGAAATAATTATAACCTATAATTTGTATAATAATTGAGTTTCTTAATTATTCTATAAATAGAAAATGAACTATAAAAGATTTACTTAGTTATAAACTAACTACGATAGGTGAATTACATGATGGAAACTAGTACATATACTATGCAAGGTGTTATGAACCAAAAATAGGATTCAAAACCCCACCTTTATAGTAGCACGGTCATTTAGATAATAGTGCATTATGCTAGTATCCTTTGGGGTATGATAATTTACTTTTATAAGCAGTGATAGTGACCTTATATGTGGAGCTTCATCTAGTCTTGAAATGCCTGTGCCTAAGTAGATGAGTACTAGTTTGTTGTTTATTCCCTATTTTTGATTGACTTGAACATAAAACCCTAATCCTCCATATTTTTTAGGGTATTTAATGAGAAAAATTAGAAATGAGTGGCATTATTAGAGTAAACTATACATGACCTCAACACCCCATGTGTTGATCATTACCTACATACCAATACCTTAAAAGGGGATCAAGCTCGATGTAGTTCTCCTAATCTAAGAATTATTACATGTGCAATTGAATTCTAGTATGAGTGTTGATTTGAGTAATTTAAGTGTGACTTGAAACTATAAATATAAGTAATATGAGCTCTAGGATGATGCATATGGGTGTATGCATAAGTAGGGTAGAATAAGGATCAATGACCTTGATTTTTACAATTATTTCTAAGTTTGTTTATGAGTATTTGCATCTAATTTCCCATATAGTGGATAAGTGAATGGAAGTGTTCTATAAATATCATTCTGGTGCTTTTCAATAAGTGAAATAGGTTTAGGCTGACCCTAGGATTGACTTGGAGAATGGAAAGATATTTGTTGGTAGAGTAAGGAACAAAAGTACAGTAGTATGGTCCCTATGTTAATAACATAGTGTACTAGTTTATAAAGGATCGTACTAATGTCTAATTATCATATGATGTTGAACAAGGAGCTTGGGTGCCTAGAGGATGGATTAATGTTGCTTTTGTTGTATCTAGGAATAGACTAGACTCACACAAAAGCCATAAATTAATCAAGAGATGACCTAAGATAGGTCCAAGGATAAGCTAGGATAAGGTGGTCTTAAGTGACACTAATTACACTAAAATGTCATTTTATATGACTGTATTCCCCTAACACTATTCTATAAATACATTAAATGGAAATTATTAGGATAAAAGAAAATAAATGTACCTAGACTTACCTAAGAGGTAAATCTCATGAATCCAAGTCTGAGTCTATGAAGCATGCTCCATTACATATCTTGAAACATGAAGGAATCAATCCTTACTTAAGAAACATCAAAATCAAAGACAAAACTAAGTAAATAGATGAGATAAATAGGAAAGGAACAAATACACCTTTTTGGATATGTGAACCAATTCTAAAATCTAGTGAGATCTTGTGTGTGCATGTAGTTGGTGATCAAATGATGAATAACTTGGATTGAGTTGATGGTTTGCTCAATCCTCATATGTGGGTGTCTTAATAACTCAATATGGCCTTGAATATATCATTGTCCACCCCTACTTGGTGGATCATAATATGTGAATAACTTGGATTGGATTGATGGCTTATCTAACCCTCCTATGTAGGTGGTTCAAGAACTTAAATAAGCTATGACTCCAAGCTACCAATGTGTAGTATATGAATCTATGTAATGTAACTAAAACTATGTAATGTAACTAAAATTGTGTAGGAAGGATCTAGGGCCACTCAAAAATTCTAAAATTTAAAACAACTCAAGGGCCACTCAAGCACTTAGGAATGTAGCTCAAGGATTATTCGATAATACCAAATACTATAGATAGAATAAGGCCTCAATCTTGTGAAAAAATGGTGAAAATGGTGTCTAGAGTAATATGGATAATGACATGGAGATGTCATTCCATTTAAGAGTACTAGTGTCAAATTGAACAAATGGGAACAACGTACCATGCACATGACCCCACATCTGATATTTTTGCATATGGATTCTAGATTGAGTCATAATAATATATTTATAAGTATCTAAAACAAAAATGGGATTGATCATGTTGTGTATGATTCCCCCAATTGATCAAAATTTTGTAATTCTATGTATAACAAAGCATAAATTGAGCATATCTGATAACATATGATTGAAACTATGTAAACTTAAACTATACCTACTTTAATTTTTTGGCAATTCTAGAATTTTTGTTTCTACGACTACTAGATAGTAGAAGGGTCCCTTGGACATTAGTGCACTATGTTTTTATCCTTTGTTCTATGTTATTGACCAACTACTTTATTTTTGTGCAAAATTAAGACTGATCTATGTGTGACTATTTTTCAATGTGTTTTCATACATATGAGCTCTATACTCTGTGTCTGATTGATAAAAACTATGTTTTGAGTGTATAAGGATGGCCTGATCTTTATGACAAACATATGTTGATGCCCCCTCTTTTGAGGGGCATTGTTGAACATAAGTAATAATTGTCCTTAAATTACAAGCTATACATCTTGTGTGTTATATTTAAAACATATGATATATACATGATAAACCAATATAACATGTATACATGACATTAAAATGTAAAAATAATCTAAGCATAAGTTTTTAATGTATGATGTATGTTATATCTAGAATTGACAAGGTTTTCAAGATAGATAGAATACTGTAAGCATGTATATGAAAAAAAAATATGAGTATAGGTTGAGTAACTACCTAGGGGGATGGGGGATGATGTCCATCAAGGCACCTAAGGAGGAAGGAGAGATGCATGAGGTCCATCATGGCATCACAAATTGAGTGTTAGTATAACAAGCAAGAGATAAGTGTTATATCCATGACGCATACATACAAACCCATGAGGCACATAAATTAGGCCAAGAGGCCACAATACAAGGGACATGGGCACATGATACTAAGTTTGAGAAAGAAAAAAACATACAAGGACATGCTAAAATTTCCACATATGCATAAATAAATCAAGGTTGGATTAGGTCTACATGGAAGGACATGTTAAAATGTTTACATATATAATCAATAAGGCATACACAAGGACATGGGCACATGTCTAAAGCATAAACACAATGAAATAAATTAGTGTAGATCCATTAAAAAATGACATATTCAAATTCCCTCAAATATATGAATAATAAAAGAGATATAATAGAATCTAAACTAGTAAAGCAAAAAATGAAGGTAATACATAAACATGTGGTATAAATCCATGTAAGAGAAAATATGTACATAAGATGAGTCTATAGTAATATTAGTTGGAAAAAAATGTGTAGTATAGGATGATCAATATCAAGATATAATAAATGTTAAAACTATGATATGAAGTATAGAAAGATGTAACCTATAAAAATAGAAGCTATGTAGTGCAATGTCCCCAATGGGAAAATGTATCAATGTTGAATCTGTGTATGTGCCCCCAATGGGTATATAGTAGCAAATTTGGATCTATGTAGAGGACCTGAGTACTGTAGTGATATGTGTAGACACCAAAATTGTGTCGACTCCCCTTGGTCCCTTACACACTTATTAATTTAAAATATACTATTTATTTTAAATTAATGACATCACCTAGACAACTCACCTAGGACACCTCACCTAGGGCACCTCGCCTTGGACACCTCACCCCTAAGACCATATCCTACCCCATGACTCACCCTATGACTAAGTCCTTCATATCATAACCACCTAAGACCCATTCCAACCTCCTAACCAACACTTGTGCATAATAACCCCGTCATTTGACCATTCTCCAATGGAAAATGCACTTGGTGGATGAAGAACGGGCTTCAAAGCCCTTTTACCCATTCTTTAGCCGCCAATGTCGGTCAACTATCGGCCGATGCCAGCGGTATCACCAATGTCAGTTACATAAACCAACTTCTCACATTGAGTTACGGGCTCTTAGACGTTGGAATCATGGGGACTCTTTCAATCATTCTTCTCTCTCTCACTCTTGGATGCGCACACTCTGAGACTAGGCATCAGACTTCAACTAACGCTTTCTAGGGTATAGAAACTCTGCAAAAATCACTCCAGATATTAGATTGGAAACATTATACGAGATCTTCTGGCATCAGCAACAGTAGGAACAATCATCCTGACACCCTTGATTTTTCACCAAAAATCTAAGTATTCTTCTAGTTTATATTTCAATATTTTTAGAATGCATTGGTAATTAGTCCATTTGCTATTTTTGCATACCATTGAGACCAAATCTGGCTTTCTTCCTGGAGAGGCTGAAAATCCTTCCTCTTACCCTTACCCTTTTTGACAACCTAGCCTCTACCTTTGTCCTTCTGTGGACCTTATTCATCTCCCTACAACCCTGCACAGACCTTTTAAACCCACAAAATCCCTTTGTTGACCATAGACAAAACCCTGAGACCCATCCAAGGACCATTACCCCGACTGATGTTAGCAGCCTAATCGACGTCGGCAACCTTAACCAACTGACACCATCAAAACTACCGACATCAGCGACTGTGGAAGACTGACAGCAAGAATCAGGTATGCATTATCTATTTCTCTTTCTTTGAGTCTTTCATTATTTCTCTTTATCTGACACTCTTTTTATCAAATAGTGGACTGCCATCCCTAATGGAGCTTTACGCTTCCGAGACCGAGCGTTTGCTTGGCAGTCCACCATATATCTATCTAACATTTTCTTTGTTTGAGTCTCTCTCTCTCTACAGGTGTCTTCCTCCACAGCCAAAGAGGAGCTCCTTCAATTGCTTAGATACGGTGCACAACTTAATCTAGGTACGTACAAACCCCTGACCATCATCTTTAGTTTCTTCTTTCCTCTAAATATAAACAAGTAAAAATGAGTAGAAACATTCTGGCACACCTGGTGGAACCCTGGAGTTTTCCTTGGGTTCATTTCTTTTTCTTCTAAAAGCAAACTTTCATATAGTTACATTAGGAAAAAGATTTCTTCTTGCATTCTTCCTCTTCTTTCTTTTTATTTTGAAAAGAAACCATAAGCACAAGTTAAAAAACATCTCTCTTTTTCTTCTTGTTACTTTCTTTCTTGCATTTTAGAGTAGTGAAATTCATGCTCTTAACCTTTTCTCCACTTGTCTGCATCTGAACAAACAAAACATTTCAATTTGAGCTAAAAATTAATCGCATCTCATTCCTGCTTGAATGCATTTTTATCTCATCTAGTAATCAAACGCATTATGAATAAATTGTAGTGCACATATGTTACACAACCTAACCACATTCACAATCAAACATACAACATACCTGAGACAAGGCCCTACTAGGATTTCACCACCTAGCAGATACCTTACCCTTCCTGGTGATCCTACTTGGACTTCACAACCAAGAGGAGGACCCACTCTATTCTCTGGCAGAGTATAAACTATAGGTGAAGTATATATTGGCTAAGCGGCCCAGCTTAGCTCTGGGTTCGTGAAGTGAAGGGAGCAAGCCCCCAGCACCAGGCCACATACGAAACCTAACACAGACTTTTGACCACCAAAACATAACCCAAAACCGACCTTAAACTTCCTCTTTAGGACCCGTTCTAAAAGCCCAACTTCCAACACATTCTTCTAAGGCATAAGCCACCACGACTCTAAAATTTATTCTTAGGAATTTAACATTTAGAGGTTGCTTGCTGTCATCTATTCTGCTATTCTTATTTGGTTTTTTGAGCTGGTAAGGTCACATTATTTTGAGGTCTAAAAACACCTCAAAATTTCTCCTTTTTTCCAAAAACTTTCAGTTTTTTGAGTTTTCAGAAACACACAGACACTGACATCAATTTTTCAATCGACGTCGGCAATGTATCTTCACCGACATCAGTTTTTCCACCGATGTCGGCAAATATCTTCACCGAGATCGATCATACCACCGACGTCGGTCACTGTCAAAAATTTTCTTTCCAAAATAGCAACTTTAAAACCTAACTTTTTTCCTATTAAACACATATTTTGGGTTTTTTGAAACTAAAATACACAATTTTTAGAACCTGAACACATTTTGTCTTGGATGTTTTTGACACGTAGTCAAGCCAAATCTCTTGTTGACCACGTGAGTCAACAACCACTTCCACCTTTGCCCTTCATAACAAGTCCTCTAATGGAGTATACTTTAGACACTGAGCATACTCTTGTCCAACCAACCCCCAATCAACCTCAAATTGTTCCCAAAGGGAATCAAAATTTTGAGAGATTCCTTGACCACAACGTCAAGGCTCTCCAACACTATCTCGCAAGAAACCAAATGCGAGATCTTTCAGGCAACCCAATTTATGGGATGTCAACTTCTCTAACTGAAGCGACAATGATATCAACTACATCCGCTATCCAACCCATGGTCACTCAGGCCATTACCTCAACCACTAACCCAACCATGGTCAATGTTCAAGATTTGGCCTCCCCTTTTATTTTTGGACCTACCTCCATCGGGGTTTTCATACCCCCTCAACCATAAACAATTCAACCAAGTTCTACACATTTTCAGAACTTGATTGTCTCTACCCCACCCACTCTTGTGCCCATAAATACAAGAGTGACTACCTATCCTTCAACCAATGTTGCCACTATTCAACCACCTTTTGTGGTACCTAGTCAATTTGTGCCCTCCAACTTCATGGCACAAGCCCCCTTGACCTCAACATCAGTCCCCATGACGAACTACCAATATGTTACGCCTATACAAATGTAACCTAGTATGTTGTACACCCCTCCCAATGCCTTTTAGGTACCTTACAACCTAGGGGGTGCCCCACTTGCTAATCCATCAGCCGATCTAATCAAGATGTTGATGGATAAGATGTCTAACCTAGAGTCAAGCAATGTTCTTTCATATGAACAAATTTGTAATGAACCCATTCACCCTTCTGTCCCTATTAGACCATACCCTAACCAGTGGGAACTCCTGAAATTTACTCGCTTTCAGAGTAAAGAGGACCCACAACAACATCTAAGAGTGTTTAGACACGCTTGCTACCTTATAGCACATGATGATGCGTTATTACTTCACACGTTTCCCATGTCACTTTCTAGTGCTGCCCTTGACTGGTATAGCTCTATTACCAATCATTCTTTCTTTTCCTTCACTCAACTTGCCCAACTATTCCTTAGCCACTTTTCAATCAACATCACTAAGAAGGTCTCCATTACAAACCTCTATTCTAGTAAACAATTCGATGATGAGTCAATAGCTGAATTCGTTGCCCATTGGAGAGGATTGATCAACCAAATCTCCTTTTCACTACCTCAAACTGATCTCATTGAGCTCTTTTTAAGAGCATGTGCCAAGCACATCTCATCCAATTTATAGGTCTAAACATTTTGCACATTTGATGAAGCTTTCACTATGGCCAAAAAGATTGAACTCTGTGCTGTCGAAGAAGATAAGGTCAAATTACGTAGTAATGCAAAATGTAATGACCCTTCATATTCCAAACCTTCTTCTTCCCACTCCAAGTCCAAAGGAGTGGCAAACACTGTGGTGCTTAGACCATCATCTTCAATAACAACCAACCAATCTTAGCCTTCCACATCAGACTACATCACAAGACAATTCCAATAACGGCATGTACAATGTCAATATACTCCAATAGGAGAATCATACACTTCCATCTTGGATAAACTAGTCAAGTAGGGGGTCCTCAATCTCCCTCAAATCCGACCACCCCAATTTGACCCCTCAAAATCCATCCCTGCCTGGTATAGGGAAAATGACTTTTATAACTATCATTGTGTCAAGGGTCATGACACAAACAATTGTAAAACCTTCAAAAACATTATTCAAGACATGTTAGACAAGGGGGATCTTGTTTTGGATAGCCCAAATGCGCCGGCTAACCAAAACATGGATGTCTTTAGGCAACCATTCCCTAACCATCCCCCAAGTCACAATAACATTCAGACCATAGCCAATGACCTTCAAGAGCATAACATACGTACGGTCGACATGGTTTCTAACCAACCTCTCCCACAGTCTGAAGAGGTTAATCAACCTATTTTTCCACCACAGGTAGAAGAGCCTTCTTCTCCTATTTGTCCACCACAGGTAGAAGAGCCTTCTTCTCCTATTTGTCCACCATAGGTAAAAGAGCCTTCTTCTCCTATTTGTCCTCCATAGCTAGAGGATAGTCCTCCATCTAGCCCCCTTCTACACATGGGAGAGTCTACTTTGACCTCTCCCATATTGGAGGATGCCTTGATTTCACCAACATCGGTGGCCTCGCCCTCATCCTTCTTATCATCAATTGGGGATCATACTTTCCCCACTCCTTGACCACACGAGGAAACCATGACCATTCCTGTGCTCTATCCAAGTGAAGAGCTAAAATCTCCAATCCCTTCTCCACCGAGAGAGGAACATGCAACCTCATCCAAATCCTCATAGGCATCTACTATGTTGAAATAGATTAAATCTCTCGGCATTCACCCTATATCAAACCTCACTTACCCACAAGTGAAGGTAGACTTGAACCTCGCCTTACACAATAGTGGTCCTCACATTAAACCAAAGAAGGCTACTAAACCACGTCGGATAACTCCTCTCCCACCTTCATCATTGCCCTCTATTTTGGGTCCACATCCTTCTACCTTAATAGGAGTGCTCCCTAATCCAACACCTCTCATCAATAAAGTGTCATCTATGTGTGTGGCCACACCACCCACGAAAAAGGTGACATGACAAACAACCCCTACAACTTCTAAACATAAGTTGTCAACCCCTATTGCAACAATGAGTACAAAGCCATTAGTGGGTTCTTATGCTTTGATGTTATGCCAATTGTTGCAATCTTTGAGCATCATTCTCCCACCCATTAAACCATACCAACCTCTCAGACCAAAACCATCTTGGTTTGATGACACTAAAATCTACTGGTATCATCGTACACCTGGGCATGATACTGAGCGTTTCTATGCCCTTAAGGTTGCCATTCACCAACACTTGAAAAAGGACACCCCTCACATTGAGGACTCTCTTGACCATTTTTCTGACAAATCAATGACGTCATCCCAAATATCTTCACCTAAATCAGGATCCCCATACAAGACTATGGTCCCTTTACCACCTTCCACTCCTTTATTTGAAATCAACACTGTTCATGTGGCCACTAGGCCCCAAACCATGAAGAATAAAAGAAAAGACCAGACTTCTACACCTTTGACATATCCAGTATTTGTCAAGACCTCTCAACCAACACAACCCAATATTTTTATCTTGGACATGTCTCAACCATCATCTCTGGGGGAAATTCCTCCTAACCTCTCTAGTCTACATAACGCTTGGTATAAGCGACTTGTTGACTACTTAACATATTCTATCATGCCTCCTAATCTCTCTAGCAATTCACGATGAGATTTTATCAAAAACAATGCTCACTACACCATGCTAGGGGGACTTTTCTACAAACGAGGTCTAGATGGCCTCCTTATCCAATGCCTAACAACCATCGAGACTTCCCATGTCATCAAACAAGTCCATGATGGGATTTTTGGGGAACATTTCAGTGGCAACTCGGTTGCCAAGTGCATCTGCCACCTGGGCTATTATTGGCCCACTCTTAACCAAGACTGCAACAACTATGTTCGGCATTGTAAAAAATGCCAACAACCTACTAACCGACTTCACATCCAACATTGACCAAACCATGCCCACAACAATAATCTGAAAGAGCAAGATTTCAAAATCAGAGATCTCATCCCTACAGAAGACCAACATGTGACCAATTTGGAAAGAAGCAAATGGGGCAAGTTTTCTCCTAATTGACTCAGACCTTACACAAGCATGGATCAGGGACTTATCATCTATCTTCTCTCGAAGGCCGACCAAAACCCTCATGAGCACTTTAATGCCTTACATCTATGACCATTCTACTGTTAGTCAAGTAATCATTCACTTGACATTTAACTTGAGCTCATCCCTTGAGCAACCCCCATCATCGTCATTCCTATTCCTTTCAACCCTTTTTCCCAACATTAGTTAACCCTTTTGTCAAGCATGAATGCTTTGTCCTAATAAAAGGGAACCCTTAAACCTCTATAGTCCAGTCCATGACCAAAAATTTAGTCAAAAATAAAAACATACAATTGGGATGCCTACCAAAAGCTCATAAACTATAAGTGTAGACTACTCCCTTGAAGGATAGCTGCATCATTACTAAAATTAATAGACTATTCCCTTGAAGGATAGCTATCAAGACTTCTAAACATATAAAGCACAATATAAACCACTCCCTCGAAGGATGGCTATGACCAAATTTTGCTACATATACATCACCCTCTAAAAAGCTTCTCATACCGATTAGCTTCAACATGACCACATAACAAAACACCATCCCCAAGTGAACTTCCCACATTGATCAGTCTACCAAAAAAAAAAAAAAGGACTGACAAACTATTAAGTCTTGGACTTGTCTATAGTCATTCTCAGGGTCACCTATAAAAGGGGCAAAGTTATCCCTACTTAAAAGGGGTGACGCTATCCTGACATATCACATAATCAAACTTATCACCCCAACATACTCAAGGGATTTTGAGCTCACTTAATGTCAAGTGATACGACTACTTCTCTAACATAAACCAATGGTCAATGACGTAATGCATGAACGGGGCTTTTATTTGCAAAAACCTTATCTATGCCATCATTATAGTCCTTGTCAATGAAAGAGCAACACCCCTTTCAATTCTTACATCTTCATCACATACAACCAAATCATTATCTAACCAGACCAAACTAGACCTAACCAAACCAAACCTTTTTCAGACCACTAGCATTATCATAGTCCATTTACACTAGTTTCTATGGAAAACAATACACATGGAAACTATCAACCATACACAATTTATGTCAAGCATATACCATCGCTAATATGAAAACTTGTTGAAGCATAAATACTCATTTCATTTTTAGCATACACAATCACCAATATGGAAAATTGCTAGGGATGAAAAACCATACACAACCAATGTTATAAAATACACCATCACATAATATGGAAAAGGCTGTAACATCATCATACCCTTCATCATTTTAAGCATGTACCATCACACACATGGGAAATGCTGACAACATTAACATGACCAAACAACCTATCAACATCTTTGACCCTTCCTCCCTTTTGGGGAGAACTACATTGGCCTAAGGCCCTTAAAATAGGGGTTATGTAGGCAACACTCAGATGACATGACATCTTCTGGGGTTAGCTCAGCCACATTCATTCATTCGTCAACCTGATGGACCAACCATATAACCTTTAACCATGACTAAATCTAGTCCTAAATCATGCCCAATCACCTAGCCCTGACACTGTAGAAGTCACCTTCGACTTCTCATGGGGCACATTAGAGATCACACACATCTCCCTAACCACAATAAACAACATTTGAGATCACTTATATCTCAACCTGACTCGACCAACCACTTTGGAGATCGTGACTATCTCCTCAGACCATAACCACTTTTGAGACAACTCTGCCTTAGTTGTTTTGATTGCACATATGATACCTCACGAATAGTTATCAAAATTGTGTGCACCTCACATTACGACCCTCATAAGTATTGGATCATGCACAAGTAGTTGATCCCCACTACTTGTGACATTTTTGTGTTTTCCAAGAGCACTTCCTAAGCCCAAGATACTTGGAACATGATGACCATTGGAGCTACAATTTTGATCATTTAGCCCAATCAACTACGACTAAATGCTGGGGACCGATTACTTTGATTTTAGCACTCCTTGACCCTACATGCGACAATTTGACCTACCTATCATGTGAAGTGGCATACATGCAATCACAACTATTGCAATGTTCACACTCAAACTTCACCATACCCATCCACTGCCTATCAAATTGGCACCCGATATCAGGTTACCTTCCCTCGACTCCCACTTTAAGGGGGAATACCTCATCCCACATCTAGGGCAACCTACACTTATTTTTGTCTTGCAGTTCATTAGAATAACCAATAGGACAAAAATGACCTCATCCCATACTTGGGGAAACAACACCTTATTTTTGTCTTGTAGTTCATCTAAGAACAACCAACAAGATAAAAATGGGCAAATGTAGACACCAAAATTGTGTCAACTCCCCTTGGTCCCTTACACACTTATTAATTTAAAATAAACTATTTATTTTAAATTAATGACATCACCTAGACAACTCACCTAGGACACCTCACCTAGGACACCTCACCTTGGACACCTCACCCTTAAGACCATTTCCTACCCCATGACTCACCCTATGACTAATTCCTTCATATCATAACCACCTAAGACCCATTCCAACCTCCTAACCAACACTCATGCATAATAACCCTGTCATTTGACCGTTCTCCAATGGGAAATGTACTTGGCAGATGAAAAACAGGCTTCAAAGCCCTTTTACCCATTCTTTAGCCACCGATGTTAGTCAACTTTCGGCTGACACTGGTGATATCACCGACTTCGGTTACATAAACTGACTTCTCATGTTGAGTTACGAGCTCTTGGACGTTGGAATTGTAGGGACTCTTTCAATCATTCTTCTCTCTCTCACTCTTGGACGTGCACACTCTGAGACCAGGCATCAGACTTCAACTAACGCTCTCCAAGGTATAAAAACTCTATAGAAATCACTCCAAATATTGGATTGGAAAAATTGTACGAGATCTTCTGGCATCAACAATAGCAGGAATAAGCATCCTGACACCCTTGAGTTTTCACAAAAAAGCTAAGTATTCTTCTGGTTTATATTTTAGTATTTTTAGAATGCATTGGTAATTAGTCCATTTGCTATTTATGCATACCGTTGAGACCAAATCCATCTTTCTTCTTGGAGAGACTAAAAATCCTTCCTCTTACCCTTACCCTTTTTGACAACCTAGCCTCTACCTTTGTCCTTTTGTGGACCTTATTCGTCTCCTTGCAACCCTGCACAGACCTTTTAAACCCACAAAATCCCTCTGTCGACCACGAACAAAACCTTGAGACCTGTCCAAGGACCATTGCCCCTACCGACATCGGTAGCCTAACCGATGTTAGGAACCTTAACCAACCAACGCTGGTAGAACTACCGACATCAATGACTGTGGAAGACTGACAGTAGGATTCAGGTATGCATTATCTATTTCTCTTTCTTTGAGTCTTTCATTATTTCTCTTTATCTGACACTCTTTTTATCAAATAGTGGACTGTCATCCCTAATGGAGCTTTACGCTTTCGAGACCAAGTGTTTGCTTGGTAGTCCACCATATATCTATCTAACATTTTCTTTGTTTGAGTCTCTCTCTCTCTATAGGTGTCTTCCTCCACAACCAAATATGAGCTCCTTCAATCACTTGGATATGGTGCACAACTTAATTTGGGTACCTATAAACCCCTGACCATCATCTTTATTTTCTTCTTTCCTCTAAATATAAACAATAAAAAATGAGTAGAAACATTCTAAATACCTCATCCCACATCTAGGGCAACATACACTTATTTTTGTCTTGCAGTTCATCTAAGAACAACCAACAAGATAAAAAGGGGCAAATGTAGACACCAAAATTGTGTCGACTCCCCTTGGTCCCTTACACACTTATTAATTTAAAATAAACTATTTATTTTAAATTAATGACATCACCTAGACAACTCACCTAGGACACCTCAACTAGGACACCTCGCCTTAGACACCTCACCCCTAAGACCATTTCCTACCCCATGACTCACCCTATGACTAAGTCCTTCATATCATAACCACTTAAGACCCATTCCAACCTCCTAACCAACACTCATGCATAATAACCCCATCATTTGACCATTCTCCAATGGTAAATTCACTTGGCGGATGAATAATGGGCTTCAAAGCCCTTTTACCCATTCTTCAACCATCGATGTCGATCAACTGTCAGCCGATGCCGATGGTATCACCGACGTCGGTTACATAAAATGACTTCTCACATCGAGTTACAAGCTCTTGGACATTGGAATTGTGGGGACTCTTTCAATCATTCTTCTCTCTCTCACTCTTGGATGTGAACACTTTGAGACCAGGCATCAGACTTCAACTAATGCTCTCCAGGGTACAGAAACTCTATAGAAATCACTCTAAATATTGGATTGGAAACATTGTACAAGATCTTTTGGCATAAACAATAGCAAGAATAAGCATCTTGACACCTTTGAGTTTTCAATAAAAATCTAAGTATTCTTCTAGTTTATTTTTCAATATTTTTAGAATGCATTGGTAATTAGTCCATTTGCTATTTCTGCGTACCGATGAGACCAAATCTAGCTTTTTTCCTGGAGAGGCTAAAAAGCCTTCCTCTTACCCTTACCATTTTTGACAACCTAGCCTCTACCTTTGTCCTTCTATAGACCTTATTCATCTCCCTGCAACCTTGCACATACCTTTTAAACCCACAAAATCCCTCTATCGACCACAGACAAAACCCTGAGACCTGTCCAAGTACCATTGCCCCTACCAACGTCGATAGCCTAACCAACGTCAGCAACCTTAACCAACTGACACTGGAAGAACTACCAACATCGATGACTATGGAAGATTGACAATAGGAATCAGGTACGTGTTATCTATTTCTCTTTCTTTGAGTCTTTCATTATTTTTCTTTATCCGACACTCTTTTTATCAAATAGTGGACTGTCATCCCTAACGGAGCTTTATGCTTGTGGGACCAAGTGTTTGCTTGGCAGTCCACCATATATCTATCTAACATTTTCTTTGTTTGAGTCTCTCTCTCTCTACAGGTGTCTTCCTCCATAGCCAAAGAGGAGCTCCTTCAATCCCTTGGATACGGTGCACAACTTAATCTGGGTACGTACAAACCCTTGACCATCATCTTTAGTTTCTTCTTTCCTCTGAATATAAACAAGCAAAAATGTGTAGAAAAAATATGAAAACATTTAAACAAAAATAGTGATGCACACATGTATGATAAAATTGACTATACTAACATAGATAACATGTGTAGTACCTAGAAAATATAAGGAATGTAAACATGGAAATGTATACAATTTGAAATTTGTATTTTCTAAGAAAATATTTTAATGATTTTGTATTTTTTGAATTTTTTTATTATTTTTGTGTTTTTTTAATATAATATATGTATAAGCAACATGAAAATGAAACTATATACAAGGATAAAATTAAGAGAAACTATGTATAATTAGAGAGAAACATACTAATCCATGAGTCTTGTAAGAGACTCACTATCAATATGTCCTGTATCAAATAAGGGAAGAATGACCACCTACACTATGTGAGGAGGTATATAAGATATTTTAATTAGATATACTGAGTAATATGTAACTAAAACTACCTATGGATTGAGGATATGAATCTACAGAGCTGACTGAATAGTCATGTGAACTATAGGATTCTTAGGGACCCATCTGGTAGAAGAAGTTATGATTGGCATAGGTGCTCTAAGTTATGATGTTGATCTAGATGATAATGGGGTAGAAGGAGTCTCTCTAGAATCCACAACGTGTCTCTAATATAGGGGTATCTCTAATATAGGTCTCCATGGAAGAGTATGCTTACATGGTAATTTTATAGGAGTATAACTCACCTACACTAGTGGCTTAAATGATATTATAGGTGTGCTAATATAATTTTTGTGTAAAGTGATAATTGGTGTCTATTGTGTAACTAGATTTATAATAGGTGGGATACTCATATGGTAGGCCCTCAACTGTGATCACCTACTTAACATGTATATCTTTAAGGAATGTATGTATGGCGTATTGAATGACTTGAAGCTATTGTATCCAAGGCCTACCCAATAACATGTCAAATGTGTTGACACTAGGCACCACTAAGAATTGGGTGGCCACATGTGTGGGACTAAATTATAATGGAAATACTATTTACCTAATGGATAATTAAACATGGCCACTAAAACCACACATAATTATATCTATCTGATTAATATATTTCTCTTAATAACCCAAGTTTTGTAAAAGTGTGATAGTACACATGTTAATGCTTGACCCATTGTTAACCATGACACTTGGAATAGGATAATGATCAATGTAGGCTTGTAAAAAGAGTGAATATAAATTTGAGTCATCATTGATAATATCCTACTCTGAGAAAGTGACAAGAGGTCTAGCTAGCACTATAGTATGGTACACACCAATGATATTATTGAGAGGGTATTTATCCATCGTATGAGTATGGTAAGATGATAGTGGTGGATGTTCTTGATAAGTATAATGAACACTATAAGTTTCTTTTGTCTCATTAATCATATGATTTATAAGTGGATGTAAAAATATTTTCAATGCTTTTGGTTTCATTGGTTATGTTCCATGTGCCTCTATAGGAGTGATGACATCAATGATATTAACATCTATCAAATTTTGTATCTTATGTCATAAAATTATGAAAATATTTGTAGTATGTCCTCATGTCCTAGTGTCCTATGATAGTTACAAAATGTATTAGCATCATAACTCTTTGGAAGAGGCCTAGTTGTATCAACCTATTTGATGTGAGGGAGAAATATGATGTTTTATTCTAAGAGTTGTTAGATAACATGTGCTAGTAATTTAGGAAGATTCTTGAAAGGTCTCCTTAGTGGAGTTGATAAAACTATGCAAGGAGCTAGATTTGAGGCTACATTAATCATTGTATTTTAATAATTCTTATTTTTAGTGGGCATCACCTTATATAGGGGATTATTAGAACTCTTAGTAGTTGAATCTGATCAAGTTGTGTATTTTAATTTTCCCATGGAGAGAAGTTTGACTTATTGTTCTTTCACTATATGGCATAGATATGTGAATATTGGAAATTTTTTAAATAGTATAGCTTCATTTAATGTCAGTAATAAGATCTTATTGAATGTCCTAGATTTCTATATCTACCATGGGGATAGTCATCTTTTCTAATATAGTTTTATATCATAAGACATATTAAACTATTGGCTCATTGGAATTTTGCTTGAGTTGTACAACTTGAGCATATGGAACCTTGTCACTAATATTGATTGAAAATAATGCTAAAATCATATCTTCCATTGGATAAATGCTATTATGGATTGATTAGGAATATCATAAAACCATTGTAATGCATAATACTTTAAACTTCAAAGGAACAACTTAGTGAAGATCTAATCATTGGACATGTAATCTAAACATGCTATGTGGAAAACATGGAAATGATGTTGTGGATTACCCTTAACATCATAAAAATTAATCTTGGATTCCATAAACCTAGAAGCCAAAGGAGTTACCTCTATATGTTGTGTCAAAGGTGTATGTAGGATCATATGATATTTCAAGGCATAAGATGGTCTGGTATCACCCTGATGAAGATGTAACACCTTAGAATATAGATAATTAATCTCCTGTTAAAGGGGTTGTACATATGAAGAAGAGGGATGTGTACTAGCCACAAGAGGTTATGCCACAGTGAGGGTTGGATATTTGTAGCTAGTTGTTATGGAGTCTAAGTTACCCCATTAGTACATGTAATACTATTACTATCTATGGGATTAGAGGATTAACTAAGTGATGTGTTCTTGATTTCTAATATGGATTAAAAAATTTGTGCATGATCATGGGGTTATTCCTAAAGTCTATCTCTGAAACTTTGTAAGACCTTATATTTATTAATTATTAGATTTTTGTCATTGAGGGGGGAAGTGTGTCCTAAATCCTATCTTGTGTATAATCAATATCTTGATTGTATTTCTCATGTGCCGATGTATTATCATTAGATTCCACATAATTAGGATTCAATGGATCAATGAGGTGGGTTATAATTGGTTCTTTATCCATGGTATAAGCTTGAATAGAAGGAATCTGGGTGTGCTTAATAACGTTATCACTAATCTTAACACTTCTTTGTAAAGGAAAAGATATAATTTTTTTAGATGACATATAGTAAGGAAAATGAAAGAGGGATACTATTAAAAAATATATGAAATATAAAAATCCTATCACAAAAAATAGAAATAGGAAAAATAAGGATACAAACCAGAAGAACATCTAGGACTACAATTTTTGCACTATTCAAAGTAAGTCAGGTTCACAAAATGATTTAGCTTTTAAGGGTATTATGGAATGTAAAACACTAGTTTACTAAAGTGATAAAATTATAAATTATGGCATGTGCATAGAGTTAGGGGATATTTCCATGGACGTAACCCACAACATGTACGCATTATTGTTATAATGCATACATGTTATGGCTCAAGATTCCTGAACCATAATGCTTATGCATTATAACAATAACACATATGTGTTATTAAAACTTATAGAAACACATACATGTTATAGGAATTCATACGTATTTATATAATTTTTAATAACACATATGCATTATTGAAACTATAAAACAAAAAAAACCCTCATCCTCCTCATTCTCCCCATTCACATTTTGCCAATTCCCATTCACATTTTGCTGATTCACATTCATGTTTTGCCTTGAAGCTCACATTTTTGCTTGCAAGATTCATGTTTTTCCCTCCATTCACAAGATCGATGATGCCACCATGAAGAAGAGGTATGTTGTTTGTAGATTACATCATTTTTTTTTTATTTTTTTATGAATATGAATTGCATCTAGTTTATTTTTTCATTTTTCTCCAATAGGTCAGCATGCTCCACCTAACCCTCCACCTAATTCTCCAACTAACCTTCTATACAACCCAATTAACCCTCCACCTAACCCTTTGCCTAACCCTCCTATAGTTCCCATAGATCCCCTAGGTAGTCAGGAGGATATAGTTACTTGTATAGTAGAGAACAATATTGGAATTGAGCAAATAATTAGGAGAATAAGGGAGGCCACTTCCACAAAAACCCACTACACCTATTTGGCTAATAACTTAGAGTTAGTATTAGGTCAAGTTGACTTGATAATGAGTCAAATTGATAGATGGAGGTCATATAGGGATAGTTGTAGGGCTTACTATGTTGATAAATTGTCAACATCTGAGGTGAAGAACAAAAATATAACAAAAGATCAAATTTGTGCCTTATTTATCAAACTGACCACTAAAGCCCCATTTCCCATAACGATCAAACATTTCCCAATCCACCAATGCCAACATGATTTTATTAAGGCTAATTTTTGGGAGTGATGGTGGATGGTGTTTGATTATCCCCTTTTTAATAACCATGAGGTCCCTTTATACTTTTTGAGGAAACTCTATTGTGAATTTGTCCTCAATCAAATTCCAAACTAATTTGACTATGTTGAGTTTTAGGGCTGAGGGAAAGGCTCCACACATGATTGATCAAGTAGACATCATGCACCTAATCAACCTATAAGGATCCTTACCCAAAAGCCACTTCATTCAAAGATTCCCTTTGTGGTGATAAAGGTTGTGGAGATATACACTTTTCATGCACTTAGTGAACTTACTAATACACTTGTTCATCATACGAGTAGATTTTTAGAGATAAATGTTCATGATACTCTAACTAGTGTCTATACCTGACCCCACCCATGTTGATATTATGGTACTATATGCACTAGACCTTTAGATGATGATGGTGGTGCTTCAAGGGGCTTGGAGGATATGGTCTTGAGTGATGATTTATTGGAACACACATTTGGTTTGGATACGTTGGGATTCTTTACACACATGCAGGTATCTTTTATATAAATTTAATGTTAAATGTTTAAGTTATATTTGCATTTAATTCAAAAGGTAAAAATTAATTTACACATTTAAATTGAATAATATATATGGATTTTTTTTGTGTTCCAGGAGGAGACGTTGCCTTCAACATCACAACTAGGTAGTGGGCCAACCCAGGTTACTACATCTATGTGTATCATTATGACACCATATATATTTATAGAGATAAAATTTCAAGTGAATATTATATACTCTAGATGTGCATTCATACTCCTTAATTACATCCTTGGTATATTTTGTGTAAGAAAATATAAAATAATTAATTTATAATTTTGTTAGGATTTTTATTATTTGATGTATTAACATGGATTGGCGTAACTTGTTAAAAACTCATCCTCCATCTCAACTACGTTTTCAATAACCAAAATAATGAGTTGAACATTTTCCTGATATCCCATTATATGTATTTTCCATAGTGGGTCAATCCCAATCAATAGGATTGGATGTACACACACACACACACACACACACACACACACACACACACACACACACACACACACACACACACACACACACACACACACACACAATTCATTTGATAAAAGTTATTTGGTATAATATATTTCTATCAATTTCCCAATTGAGCATAACATGTCTTCATCAATATGCACACCACTCCTTTCTTTTAAATACTAGCCTCATATTCTTTTAAATACTAGCCTCATAGCCAATCACTTGATTCCTTGTTATCCTAATCACATATAATAGTTCAATCTCTATGATCAATATCCAAAATAGTCATAGCTAGTAATTCAATTCCCATCTTGATTCCATCCAATCATAATAATTTCATCTCTATCTATGGAGTTATAAATTTAGATGGCATAGCCTCTTGATCCCATTGTACCTAGTCAATTCCATTGGTTTGTTTGGAGATTGTCTATTAGATCCCATTGGTTTTTTGGGAGAGAATTAACTATAAAATATTTCCTATATTTATATTTTATATGCCTTATGACCATATACAAATAGGGGACCTCAACCTATATAAATAGATGGGGTTGAGTAGTTTGTTACCACCACCTACTTAGGGGGCCCAAAGACCTACTATATCTAGTTGGGGTAGAGGTCCTATCTATATCCATTGATGTAGAGATATATCAAATTCTATACCAAACTCTACCTATATCCCTTCCTTTCAAGGTTTTCCTTCATCTATTCATAACTCATTCCTTTAGTCCTTTGGTCAATCAAATAACAATGATAATATAAGTCAAATCAATCTTTCTATCTTCTTATCACACTCTCTTTACATCCTTGGTCATGTCACTAACTCAAAATATCTATCTACTTACCCCTCACATACACCTTTCTAGCTTTACATTCTACTAGCCCTATTTTTGGGTAAAGCTCCTTGTCTAGGCCTTAACCCTTCTCCCTTAACCCTTCTCTAGGCCTAACAATAGATAAAAACCTCATTTATGTAATTTTACATACTTTAAAAGCCTAAAAATACCTCCATTAGTGAGAAGACATCAAATAATGTAAGATACAAGTTTTTATAAAATTTCAATGATCAAATCTCATTTTATACACTAAACCCTAGAATTAGGTTTTTTAGGCCATTATCAGGGTTGAGAGCACATTAAAGGGGATAAATTTTATTTTAGTGGGTTTCAAAACCCAAATTTTTTTTAATTGGGTCTATAATAACCCTATACAACTTTCTCATTCATACATCAAGTTTTTAAATCCCATAATCAATTTCAAATTCAAAACTCTCAGTTTAAAACCTTGCTTATGCACACAAGAAAATATGGTACAAGGTTACTTTGCATTTATTTCAATTTATAATATATAAAAAACCTAATATGGTATTCTATACACTTATATTGAATATCTTATACCCATTATAATCTCAATACAATCCCAAACTAGTTTCAACATAATATAACTTAGTCCTTTGAGTGTATGATGCCCTTTAGCAAATAGGGTACTCATGGATTGTTTCCTCTTTCAATGTCAAGGAACTATAAACCTATATCAAGATGATATCCCCATTTATATGATCATTAAACATCCTTATTTAAACTCTTTAGAATCCAAAATTTGAGTTATCAATTACATATCAACTAGACTAACTTAGACCTAGTGAAAACCTATTCAAACTCAAATTCAAATTTGAACATTTTAAAGACATGTTTTAGACCTTGTATTGGAATTCCAAGATGCCCCTACATTAAATGACTCAATTTTACAAAATCCACTCAAAAAAACTCCCTCATTTTCTTGTCATTTTCCCTCATGAAACAAAAATTTATTACCTTCAGTGTGGTGTTACAAGTCACATGTTTCACATATCCACTTGTCACATTCATGCTTCCTGTGACCTCATTAAATTTTTTCATATCTTATGTAAGAATAAGTTTGTTAGAAATTTTTTTAATCAATGAATTTCCCAAGTTATTAATTATTAGGTTTTTTTTTAGCTGATGACTAGGGTGGACACTCCTCCATCATTATGAGTCAAGACAGACTCGATCATTGCTGCTACAATATCATCTACATAGGCACTCATCAAGGTATGTATATTCACTTGTAATTTTGAATTGTAATTTATTACTTTTGTTTTAATAATTTTAATATATAATTTATACAATATAACTTATATGCATGAATTTATTATGTATTTAGGGCTGTCATATGATATTTGATATTCTAATTTAGATGAATACTATGATATCTCCTCATGTTTCTTCATCATTTATCATGCCTGTTTATGTAACTGAACCTAGCAGTGACCTAGTCGAGCATTAATGAAAAATTGAGGAGGACCATGAGATTGTGGTAAGTGAATGTTTGAATGATTTTTTTATTATAGTTTAAAACATGAGTTTCTTAACTTGGTTTCATGTATACATGTTAATTTTATAATAATTTTTGTATTTGAATAGGTTCAACTACAAGTGAGCTATGAGTGTAGTACCCATAGTTGAACCTTGGAGAAATTCAAGGCATTTGAAATATCTCCATCTACAAATAGGGCATCCCAAGGAGAGTCTTCTTTGAAGAAGGCAAAGAGAGAGAGACTATTTGATGATTAAGATGTTGTAGATGATGTACTTTTTTGTATGATTATATGGTAATGTATGAATTTTTGGCATTGTACATGTGTATATGATGTATTCACTCGACATTAGATACTATGTTTTTAGAAATGATGTAATTTTTTGTATGCCTATATAGCAATGCATGTATTATTGGCATTGTATGCCTATATATGAAATTCATACATGGCATTCTTATTTTGTACATGAATATTTAAGAAAACTAATGAAGTAAATTTTATTTGAATCACTTATGTTTAGAGTATTATAAATGATTGGTTTTTAAGTATTCTTAAATATTACAATGTTATGAGATTGAGGATAACTTGTTAGGATAATGTTGTGAATCAGACCCTTATAATAAATTAAGAATAATGTTACGATTGATCAAGAGATTATAAGGGCATTGATAGGTACACTCTATTCTTTTTCATGTCTATGTCAAATTTCATATCCAAAATCCACCTATAACTATCACTTCCTTCATTATCCTACCCTAATTTAGTCCTAATTAGCCCTATTTCAAACTCTCAATCCTAGAATCCATACAATCTCAAGTTAAAACTTTTTGATTCACCTTCTACATGTATAGGGCATCAAGATTACAAAGTTTCATTAAATTACCATGGTTAAATCTCTCAAAAATGCCTAAAGCTTGTTAATATAGGGTTTCTCATGCCCTGTAAATAATCTCAAAAGGACCAATTTGACCTTCCCACTGATCTTCTTTTGTTGAAACATACTCATGACATTTAAAACATCTCATAACACCTTTCCAATGATCAAAAAACCAACTTTGCCTTTATGCCTTTGAGACTACCTATGGGGATTTCATGAAGTTTAGAGTGTAAACACCCTTGAAATGTGTTTAAGAGGTTTACAACCATCTTACCATACTTC
Source organism: Torreya grandis (assembly GCA_037957365.1). Lineage (NCBI taxonomy): Eukaryota > Viridiplantae > Streptophyta > Pinopsida > Cupressales > Taxaceae > Torreya > Torreya grandis. The sequence continues at coordinate 2,253,827 of JARHVA010000250.1, read as the reverse complement.
TCAAATACTTCTCTAATCTTGGAACCCTCAAACACACCTTAAAACTCCAAAAAATATGCCTGTATGAATAGTGACCATTATGAGACATGGAGGGGACTGTGACAAAAAAATGAGCACTTTATATTGTCATAAGACCTTCCAAATATGATATATGGGTATAGTATGTCATGAAGAGAAATCATACCAATTTTCAAGTCATTTAGATATGTACTTTATCTTATAGACCCTTTTTTCCTCCAACCAACAACTAGTAACTTTGCCTCTAAGACTAGTAGGTGTAAATCCACCACTTTGAACATGTATATATAGGAAAATTACATGTGTTACAACCACTGTGACACCCACTTCCACCCATAAGTGTATTTTCACTACTATTTTGGAGCACAAAAACACTGACAACAAATATTATCAAGGTTAAACCTATGGTCTAAAAACTTAATTTTTGGTGGTTGTTGGTTGAAAAATGACACTCCCAACATGTTTGAATGGGTGAATAATGTATAGTACTAGGTTCTTGGTCTCCCATCTAGTCTGAATGACAAACCCACCACCCATTCTGAGCTCAAGAATGCCCTTCCCAATACAAGAAAAATGTTAATTTTTAGCCTAACTTTAGGCATGCATAAAATGAAAACTATAAGTTATATGTGGGAACCATAAGATATATCATATACATGGAAAATTCATCTAATTTAAGCTTGAATATAGTCTAAATCACCTCTAAGATCAATCTATGGCAGAATTTCTAGTAAAGGGTCTTAAAATGTAAAATTTTGATAGTGAAGAGACAACTTCTTGACCTCTAACTAGCAACTTTGCCTCTAGGACCAATAAGTGAAAAAATACACCACATCTAATGCATATATATAGGAAAATTACATGTTTTCCAACCATCGTTACACCCACTTCCACCAGCAGGTGTATTTTCACTATTATTTCAGAGCATAAAAACGCTAACAACAAATGTTGTCAAGGTTGAAGCTACAATCCAAGAACTCAACTTTTGGTTCTTGTTGGATGAAAAATAAAATTAAAAACAAATTTTGAGGGGAGAATAACATCTATGACCAGGTTTTTGGCCTCCCATCTGGCCTGGATGACAAACCCACCACCCATTCTGGGCTCAAGAATGTCCTCCCCAATACAAGAAAGATGTTGATTTTTAGCCTAACTTCAGTTATACATAAAATGAAAACCATAAGTCATATGGAGGAACCATAAGATCCATTGAATATATGGGAAAGTCCTCTAATTATAACTTGAATCTAGTTTGAATCATCTTTAATAGAAATCTATGGAAGAAGTTGTGGTAAAGGGTCCTAGAATGCAAATTTTGGGTAGTGAAGAGACAACTTCTTGACCTCCAACTAACAACTTTGCCTCTGAGACCTATAGGTGAAAATAAATCACTTCAAACACATCTATATATGCAAATTACATGTTTTTCAACTACTATGACACCCACTTCCACCCATAAGTGCATCTTCACTACTATTCTAGAACACAAAATACTGACAATAAATGTTGTTAAGGTTGAAGTTACAGTCTGATAAATCAATTTTTGGTGTTTGTTAGCTGAAAAATGGCACTACCAACACATCCAAAGGGGTGAATAAAATCTATTACCAAGTTCTTAGCCTCTCATCTAGACTAGATGACAAACCTACCACCCATTCTGGGCTCAAGAATGCCCTTCTCAATACAAGAAAGATGCTGATTTTTAGCTTAACTTTAGGCATGCATAAAATGAAAACTATAAGTCATATGGAGGAAATGTAAGATCCATCATGTACATGGAAAAGTCTTATAATTATACCCTAAATCTATTCTAAATCACCTATAAGATAAATCCATGGTAGAAGTTGTAATAAAGGGTCCTAAAATGCAAATTTTTGGTAGTGAAGAGACAATTTCTTAACCTCCAACTAGAAACTTTACCTTCAAGACTGATAGGTACAAATCCACTAATTTTAATGCATCTATATAGGCAAATTACATGTGTTTCAACCACTATGATACCCACTTCCACCTGTAAGTGCATTTTCACTATTGTTATGGAGCACAAAAACACTGACAACAAATGTGTTTGGAAGGTTACAAGGAGAAATAAACTTGTCATGAGCAATTGTTCAAGAGTGTGAAAACACTAAGTAATTTTAGTAAGCTTCTCCTAGCTTCAATAATATGAAATTATTTACTAATAGTGCCAACCATGTGAAGGTGGAAGCTTATTTGGCACCACTAACCTACAAAAAAATGTTAGTAAGTAATTAGAGATGAAATTTATGCATGTACTACCTATAAAATCAAAAACATTTAGTAAAATTGATGGCATCTACATTTTAAAATTCAACATACCTATGAATTTCAATCCAATGAACCACTTGGATTTGCTCTAATCTTGATAATATCAAGAATAGATTCATGGTCTGACTCATAAACTTTCCATAGATTTTTTGTTTCTTGGCCTCCCATGATATTTTTACAATTGAATATTCGTTACAAGAACCAAATTTGAATAATATAGAATATTCTTGTGAGTTTCAAAGTCTTCAAACAACCATACATGTGAATTTTTTATAGGATACCATTGAAGCCAAGTTTCAATGACTACCACATACCCAATGGGATAATCAATGTTTTCTCCATCTAAAATTGAGGATGTCAATTTTTTCTTTCCATCTACACACTGAAATAAGTAGTAATTTGTTCCCTTTTCATTGTCCTCATCTATGATAACTATAAAAACATGGCTTGCATCATAAAAAATAAAATTTAATGACATTATGAAGATAGATTATGAGAATAAATAGTACATAAAGATTAATCTTTTACCTGGTTGTAATAGATCGGATATATGGTCAAAGTCATGTGAGGATGTCATGTCAGTAAGTTTCAATGTTGGTAAAACTAAATATGTGTTGATTGGAATTAGATATTTGAAACTCCATTCATCCACCCACTCTTGTGACTCACACTCATTCCAAACAAAGTCTGTGCATGCAAAACAAAAGCATGCCAAGTGTCACATGTGAATAGTCCAAGAACTTGCATTTGAGCTCTGAAATGAGTGAATCTCACTTAAACCTATTAGAGTCATACAATCCTCATAGTTTCCCAAGTATTTTTCCTCCATTAACCAAAAATGTCTATGAACAATAGAATTTACTTTACCACCATGACATATGTTCTTATTACACTAGTCGACCATAGTTTTTGCATCAATCAAATTAACAACATTGTTATATTTTAACTCTTCCCTTGAAATAGCTCTTTTTATACATGCTCCAGCACCATCATGCTCCCATTTTCTATGGTTATCCTTAGTAAAACTCCAAATATGTTCTACACTAGTGGTAACATGCATCCTAATCAACCAATAAAATGTTCATGCATGCTTAAATTATGAATTGCAATTATCTGACCAAATGTAATGTCATTTGAAATTAATGTTTCTTTGAGTCAACTATCCATAGAACTTATCAAAACAACCTTGCACATAATTTTTACAATGTGATCAGTTGCCACTGATATACAAATGGTACTCCCTTGATATTTTTTGATCTTATTCAGTACTATTAGGTGCATGCATGAATATGGTAATTTGTGTTGAGTTGTAATACTATGATTGAACTTCCATTTGTGGTTTGAATGTGTAATTTTCTATAAATTCAACCACTAAAACTATAGAATCAAGTGGGAATGTGTCCTTTTTTAGCTTGAAATGTTCATCTAACCATTTATCCTTATGTGTGTGCTTTACATACTCATAAACAATTTTATCCATGAATTTGACCATAAATTTTGAAACAGGTATCTTTTTCATA
>JARHVA010000250.1:2160000-2245000 GCA_037957365.1 Torreya grandis | reverse complement strand
CAATAGCTGTGCATGTTTCAATTATTGAACAAGGCTTTTGTTAACATGTGTTCTATTAATGAAACATATCGATGGTGTATATAAATATTAAAGTGCACCATAAGTTGAACATGTAATATCTAATACTTGCTCAACATTTATTCTATAAAATTAAAAGTAACCAATCACATCTTGACAAATAAGAGTCAAGTATTGATACTCTAATGCACAATGATTGGTACACTAAAGGTTAAGTTTTGATCATAGGTTTAAGAATTTCATTTTATGACCTCTCATGATCAAATCATTTATCTTATCAAATGTATAATGTGTTAGACCTTAAAACCTTAGTTATAAGTATTTAAGATGACATATTGAAATGGGTAAAAATTTCAAAGTCTAATGTAATGTTAATTTACTATCCAAAGCTAATGGGACCTTTCCCCTATAAGAAACATGAAATTTGACATTTTACCTATAAGGATGCATGGCTAATGGGACCTTTCCCCCATAATAAACACAAAATTTGTTTGTTTGGTTTTATGTCAAAGAAACACGTACACATTATATAATGTGTATGCATTCTTTGTTATATAACATTTATGCATTATATAACACGTACATGTTATTTTAATTTGAATTTAAAACTGATCCTTTAGGCTCATAAATGGTTTGGATTTCTGATCCAAAGGCTTGGGACTATGTATCTACAGTTGAGACCGAGAGTTTTTGGAAAAACTAAGAAATTTCAACTTTAATCACCAAATACACTATGGATTTCAACATCAAAATTTGAAAAATTATTACCATTATGATGAGCACATTTTCCTCTTTCTAAATGTATGTTCTTTTATAATTTTTGGGCTATTGTAAGGGTTCAAACTATATTTATTTCTAACAACACCTTTTTTAGGCCACTACATACCTCACCCATACATGTTTATTCATGTTTATCTAATTTGTTTTTCATTGATACAAATGCAAAAAAAATTATATGGTAACAAACTAGGCCTAATTCTACACACATTCAAAAAAAAATCATTTTTTGTTTTTTTTGAGGTAGTTAGGGTGGGTCACATGGATGGCTATCCATTTTTTTGTCAATTTTTAGGACATACTTAATTTCAAAATTAATTAAAAAAATATCCATCAAAAAATATAATTTTTTTTAACACACTAGAATATCTAATCTAAATATTCACCAAAGGGTTTCTAACAATATTAAAAGATGCTCAAAAAATGGTGGGTCACACATAATGATACAATTCAAATTTTATTAAAAAAAACAAGAGGTACTCTTCAAATTTTAGATGTTTGACATATTTATACTTAACCATTTTTCAAATTTTTTTTTTTTTTTTGGAAACTAGACTCAAAATGATACAATTCATGTTTTTATACCATCTTCAAATTTTGAGTGTAGTTACCTCTATTTATCTATAGAAGTTTGCATTTCTGAAATTTCAAAAAAGTCATGTCCACAGGTAGGCCCTTTTTTTTCCCCCAAGTTGGTACACTTACCCATCAAGAACTAAATATATAATGATTACAACCTCTAATTTGTACAATAATTGAATTTTATGATTATTCTACAAATATCAAATGATCTACAAGAGATGTACTTAGCTAGAAATTTACTGAGATAGATGAATTATATGTTGGAAACTAGTACAAAGACTATGTAGAGTGTCATGAATTGAAAAATTAGTCAAAACCCATTTAGACAATAGTGTGGTCCCTTGGATAGTAGTGCATAATGCTAGTGTCCTCTAGGGTGAGACAGTGTCCTTTTTCAAGTAGGGATAGTGAACTTCTAGGTAGAGATTCACCTGGTCCTAAGATGTCTATACCAGAGTGGATGAATTTTGGTTCATTATCTATTCCTTTTTTTATTGACTTGTATGTGAAACCATAAAAAACGTGTCATTAGTAGGGTAGGCTGGATGTGACCTCAACACCCTGTGTGCTGAGCATTGCCTACATACCAATAACTCAAAATGGGATCAAGCCTAATGTAGATTCCCCAATCTAAGTGTTTATGAAAGTGTAAGTAAATTCTAGTATGAGTGTTGATTTGAGTACTTTGAGTGTGAATTGAGACTTTAAATCTGATTAGTCTAAGCTCTTAGCTGTTGTAGATGGGTGCATGTATAATTAGGGTAGAATAGGGCTCAATGACCTTGATTTTCATAATTATTTATGAGTTTTTTCATGAAATTTGCATCTGATTTCACATATAGTGGATAAGTGAATGAAAATGGTCTATATATAATGTTTTGGTACTTACCTAGAAGTGAAATAGGTCTAGGTTGACCTTATAAGTGCTTTGGAGAATGAAAAGGTATTTGTTGTTAGAGGTACAATCACTAGGGGGTAAATCAATGAGCCTAGATATTTCAATTTCAATTCCAATCTTTTAAAATTATTAAACAATCAACATATATCAGCTTGATCAAGCAACATTAACAAGAGAGCCCATTCATTCAATACATACACAAGATCAAACACACAACACATAGTTCCTATGGGAAACCCTCATGGGGAATAAAACCCACTCTCAAGCCTACAACACATGGACTACTTGTCCTATAAAAGATTAAAAATAAGATATTGTCCAAGTCCTTTAAACCAAAAACCTTGATCAAGTCCTCCTAACCAAAGGTCTTTAGTGAAACACCTATTTCATAAGGAGCAACTACCCCTAAAGAAGATCAAGTCCTTTAGACCCTCATTTTAAGTGAGCAGCTCACCTTAAAACTTATGTCTTCAACACTTGATGATGGATCTCTAGATTTATAACTCCTACATAAACACCCTCTCTATCTCATATAGGCCTCTCATATATGCATTCCATAATCTCTCTCCTTTTTCACTCAAACTATCCTCATATGCACACTCAGACCTCTTCGTATATCTTCAAACTTCAAACCTACAAGAGAAATTTTCTATCGTCATAAATATGACCTATAATTTATGAACATAGTCAACAAACTCCTCTACTCATCAGGTCATCCAATAGTCACACCACCTATCCTTTCTTCGCTTCAACGTATACTTCACACATACAAGCCTTTCACAATTATAGAAACCATCACATTTGGTTTCACTATTTATATAAAATTAATGAATTATCAAGTCCACAATATTCCTTATTGGCCACAACACATGCCTTAACCCTTAAGGCATCTTACACAAGTCACACCTAAGCAAAACACACTTTCAAATAGGCCTAAGTCACCTTTTAGTTCTTATGATGACCCACTCACCTCTTTGATACTTCTCTAAGAAAACTAAGAACATAGGAAAACTTTCCACCTCATGGACCCATGCAATATGATCTATAGTTCCTCCTTAAGTTCTAACAACCATCACAGTACCCTTCTACTTAAGAAAAATTTTCTCAAACACATTCTGTACAACAACCATTATGGGTGAACACATAATTAGTTTATAAACCTTTGTTCATACTAGATATCATTGGTCAAAGCTTCATAATGCACACAAAACATCCTCATAGAGTCTAAAACATACTCGAATAGCTAATTCACCTTTAAACATCATGATACCAACAAACACAACTCAAATACCCTTCTTGGGTTACTTGCATAACATGTACAAACACATAACTTTAAAACTCAATATATTTGATTTTAAATATTTTCAAATCTTCAAATATATATTTCTAGATTCATCTTGGATTCCTCTACAAATTATCCTTTTACACCATGAGAAAATTCTATCTGTATCAAAAGCTATGTCCTAAAAACCAAACATTAGTCTTTCCTTTGTTAAATTCAAATATTTGAATTCAAACAGTCATAGTTAAACTTCAAACATCATGCTATCATCTCATGTCCTCACTACTTATATTAAATACACACTATCGATCTTCTTTGAACTTTAACTCATAGTGTGCCACTACCCAAACATTAAACTTTGAAAACTTGGCATCATCTTGCTTCTTCCTAACATCCTGGAACAAACATGCTCCATCAATATCTTGTACATAGATTGATATATATATATTTTTTAAACATTGGAAACTTTTAAATCATTTCTCTCAATACACTTTATTGATCTTGATTATTACAAATAGCCACTCATCATCAGATCTTAGAAGTAGCTTGGTCTTTATCTTTGCCTATCATTAAACAAATATCACTTTGACCTATTTGACTCAATAAGCACTATTAGATCAATCTGTATGATCACTCGTGAACCATTGTATCTTCTTTTTGTCTTGATATTTATCTATTGCAAAAAAAAAAAGTACGGGATCCATTGCAATCTACCTAGAAGGCCAACTTTAGACCTCAATAACTTTTATTGCACTTGGATGCATGATCTAAAATTTAGACCATATGATCTCCTCACATAGGAAAATCTAGCCATATATCAATATTATCCTTAAAACCTCATGCATGTGAGATATAACACCATTAATCTACTCACTCAAATCTTTCTGCCATAGAGCCAACTATGTCTAAAACTACCTAGAAGGCCAACTTTGAACATGTATATCTATTATTATGCTTCATTGCATAACCTAAAATTTAGTTTATATAAATTAGGAAAAAAATTGAACAAACCCATATGATTAATTTCTCATAAAACCTTCACATGTGCAAAATATAACACCATCAAAATGACTACTTAGCTGTTCTTGCCACATTGTAAATTTGACTATGGGAAAATATTATCAAACTACCTAAGAGCCCAACTTTGCACTTGTATAACCTATGTTGCACTTCCTCACATAACCTAAAATTTATTTCATAGTAATTATTAATAAATTTGATCATAACCATATGACCAACTCCCCTTGACTCATCCACATGTTTTAATGATGATGTCAGCAAATTGCCTACTCATATTTTCTACCACTAGACCTAAAATGTCTAGATGAAAACAATGATCAACTAGATAAAATACACTCATGCACACAAGCACTCAAAGCATATAAAACCTAATATATGACCTATTTCACATCCTCAAATCACCATACTCATCCCTAAACATGTCTAACTAGATAATCTATGAAGATCAACCAAGCCTCCTTCAAGCATACTAGGATAAACACATTGCACACTTTGTCTTTATCACTTAGACTATCAAGGCACTTCATCCAATCACTTTGACACCTACATGGTTTCGCCATGACATAATTGAAAATTTTATGATAATCTCCCCTTATTTTCATTTATTTCAACACCCATCAATATACAACTCACCTTTCTTCTCTCTCTTCAAGCACCCTCACAATAGGAACTTTCTCCTCCTTTGATACAATAACAAAGTGGGCACCAACTGATCCTAAGGACCTAAAAATACTATCAACAAGAGAGTTCTATCTTATAAATATGATACAAACTCCCCCTTACCTTGAGCCTACCTCTTCTTTCTTTGATAACTTCCTCTTGCTCCATGCCAACACTCTCTTCAATCAAGCACTACAACCAATGAAGAAAGACCACACAATTATGACTAGGTTTGATCAAGTCATCATACCAACCTTTTTGAAATCTCATCTATAGTAGATATCACCACATCTTCAATATTACTAAATCATCTCACATATGCTTCCCCTTACATCATGCCAAGCTCATCAAGCCATTCAAGCTATCTGAGTTAGTCCCCCTAACTCTGTGCATACCACCTTGTACTTCTCAACCATGCACTAAAATATGATGAAAATATTAAAAAAAACATTCGAGAAATACTCCCCCTAAAATATCTAAGAGATTTCACCTCTTGAGTATTTTCATATCTCCACACACCATGAAGAACCACCATATAGGCTTAATAACATTCTCTCTCAAGCCACCTCAAGGACCACCAACATAACTTCATGCCACTGACCAAATTAGACATATGATATTATCCAACCTAATAAATTTCCTTGAAATACTCATGCCTTGCTCTTTTGGATAAACTGAGTAAAAACATCACATCTTCATCACTAGGCTTATTTAAACTCCTTGTAACCTTACCTAGAACTTGTAAATCCCACAAATTTTAGTAGATACACCTTAAAAAATTTTAAATTAATATCTAGAACACTCTCATATTCCCCCTTAATCACACCAATTTTCATCACCTAGATCATCTTATGTGACATACTTCCTTCACAAACCTACTAGTCAATTAGGCCCCCATCTTGACAAAAACTTGAATAACTTGAAATACACAAAACCTTCATATCTCTATGAATATTGATTTGAAAACCCATTTGGCCTATTCAATATATTAATAATCCTCAAGCCTCAAATCATAAGGCAAACCACTTTTTTATCATAGCCTAAAACCCTAGATTCTTAAAATAAATAGAGTCAACAAACCTCCTTATGGTCAATGCCCACCTTTGAAACTTCTTATACACTTGGAGACAACCATCACACACTCTTGTACCAAGTTTTGAGCTTCAAGAACTTTAAGAACCTTGACTTCCTATACTATGGATTTTGACCTACAATAAGATAGATAAACCTAAGAGCACACATAAACTTCCAAAAAGCACAAACAAGATCATCAAAACATAAAACCACATGGAACACATCATAAATAAGTACATAGACAATTTTGAGAACCAAATTATTATTTACACTCCATCAATCTAATTCAACCACTTAGAAACATCCATTTTTACCTTGCACTATATCTCCTTCATAAACCTCTGAAGCAAGCTCATGAACTTGTTGCTTCCCCTTAACCAATGACCATTTAAGATCAGCACAAGTCTCTATACAGATTGACATTATGATATTGAGCACACAAACTTCTCAACAAGAAATATGTCTCCTAAGAAGTATATGTAGAGACACCCTACTTCATAATGTCCTTAAATAATGTGAACTAGGTGTTGCCCACAACTCCTCATATTGTCTCCTAAGAAGCATAGGTAGAGACACCCTACTTCACAATGTCCTAGAATAATGTGAAACTAGGTGTTGCCCACAACTCCTCATATTCCTTCTCCTCCTTGGTCATTTGATGCTTATATTTCTTCTTCTTCTTCTTAGGCTTAAGATAAGCAACATGTTATTCCACTATAACATTCTCCTTCTCTTCCATTATTAGATTGATAATACATGGAGACAACATAGATTCATGACATACCTTTTCATTTATAGAATCTTCATTACAACTTGGAGCCTTATCACTAGGAACTAACAATTAATATTATTTGAATGATATTTACTCAAAAATAGTAGGGTGTTCACTTGGATCCATAAACATATCATAACTAGCTTCAACCAACATCTTGGTCTTCTACTTCAGCTTAGTTTCTTCATTCACAACATGATCAGAGAATGAGAGCCCTTGGCACTCTTCACCTTCTGTATCATTCTCCACCATATAAAATAGATTACTTAGTCTTGTAGTATCAACACAACTCATACTTACCACCTTTGGATTCCATGAGTTTACTTTATTTCTTCCTTACACTCTAGGATCTTGATTAAACCTATTTTGACTTGTAGACCTTTGCTTGAAAAATCTAGCAATGTGACCTCTCTATTCACATTTGCAACAAACAATTCTTCTTAAAGTTAACTCAAGTTGCCTTACTTTAGATGGACAATGTTTTGAAAAGTGTCCCACAACATGATATTTGAAACACTCAACCTTGCTCACACCCCTTGAATGATGATTCCCATCATAGTTCAATACAAACTCATTTCTAACAGGTCTTCTACATTCTCTAGATCTATACTCAAACTGATTACAAGTATAGTAGTAACTATTTAAATTTACATACCTAATGGAATTTGGTTGTCTAATCTAATTTGTCTTCATTATACTAGCACCTTCATTCATTGTCTAATCATTTATCTTCAAAGTATGATTATCTATGTTCACTTTAGTTTACATGTTGTCTTGAGTTGCATTCACTAGTTCTTCTTTGTATCCAAGACCAATTCTATCACTTACATGATTTTGATCACTTAGAGTATTAGTTAGATCACTTGAGCTCTTTTCAAATCTCACAAATGACTTCACCTTACTAGATTTCTTCTCTAACTCATATTTTAATGACTCATTTTCCATTGCATACCTTGAACATTCATCTTATTTAGATTTTAGGCTTATAGATAGGATTTATAATTGACAACTAAGATGCTTGACTATATCTTCAATCTCCTTGGTGTCTTTATTCATTATTTCTTCATACATACTAAGTTTATACTCATAGTCCCTGATTTGTGACTTCATCTTCTTGTTAATCTTCTTCTCAATCTTTAATTCTTCAAGGGCATTCATCAATTCAATCTCATACTCCACCTCATCTTCATCATCATTTGAATCACTCCAAGTAGACTCCTTTTGATGTGAAAAAATTCCTTCCTTAGCATGAAGAGGGCTTGATATTTAATAGGACCATTTTCTTCATGATCATACTCTAAGTCACTGACTTCATTCTCATTTGATGAGCTACAATATTCTTTGGTGTAGAGACTATTCTTATCCTTGAAGTACTTCTTCATGTTGTCAAACCTTCTAAATCCATTTTTGCTTTTATTAGACCTAAATAATCTTTTACCATCATCATAAATTTGATCATGATCTTCATCATCATTATTATTATACTTATGATGACACTTATTAGTAAAATGTCCTACCTTTCCAAAATTAAAGAATTTTAGGGGTAGTTTACCCTTATACTTGCCTAAACCTATTTTCAATTTCCTTGAAATTAAATCAATTAGTTCATCTTCATCTATATCAAAAATTTCATCCTCTTTGGATTTATTACCTTAGAACTTATTCTTTGTCTTCATTTCAATCTTAAAAGTTGTTTCCTTCTTTGGTGGTATATCATCATTTACTCTCATCTCATATGCAGTAAGGGTTCCATGTAATTGATTCATCTTCAACTGAGTAAGATCATGACTTTCTTCTATAGAAGATACTTTTGGATCAAACTTGAGGGATAGAGACCTTAATACATTTTGAACTATAGTAGCCTCTTCAAGGTTCTCTCCAAGACCTATGATGATGTTCACAATCTCATCAACTCTCTGTAGAAAGTATGCCACATAATCTTCTTCCTTCATCTTGAGACTTTCAAAATGCCTTATATGAGTCTATTCATAAATGATCTATATTTTATCCCATATATCTTTAGTATATTTACAATGGAATACCTTAGTGAACTCAGTCTCTATAAGTCCATAAGTTATGGCATTCATTTCCTTAGAATTATTCTCAAATAGCTTATTGACTATAGTGAAAGATGGAGTAGTAGGATCAACATAACCATCCATAAAAGATTGCCATACATCAAACCTTAGGGACATAATGCATGTCCTCATCCTTGCACTCAAAAAATCATAATTGGATCTATTGAACATTAGTTCTTTCTTAGTAAAGAAACCTCCTTGATGACTACCCATATTCTATCTTAGATCATCTTCAAGCTATTAAGCCTTTACCAAAGGACTTGATCTAATACCAATTGTTATGGGTTTAGTAACTGAAAGGGGGGTGAATCAATAATCTAAGATATTTAAATTTAAATTCCAATCCTTTCAAACTATTAAACAATCATCATATATCAACTTGATCAAGCAACATTAAAAAGAGAGCTCATTCATTAGATGCATACACAAGATCAAACACACAACACATAGTTCCTATGGGAGACCCTCATGGGGAATAAAACCCACTCTCAAGATTGTAACACATGGACTATTTTTAATCTAAGAGATTAAAAATAAGACACTGATCAAGTCCTTTATACTAGAAACCTTGATCAAGTCCTCCTAACCAAAGGTCTTTAGTGAAACACCTATTTCACAAGGAGCAACTATATCTACAGAAGATCAAGTCCTTTAGACTCTCCTTTGAATTGAACACTTCCACCTTAGAACTAATGTATTTAACACCTAATGATGGATATCTAATTTTATAACTTGTACACAAATACCCTCTCTATCTCATACAAGCCTCTCACATAATCATGCCACAATCTCTCTCTTTCTTTACTCAAATTATCCTTATATGCACACTAATACATATTCATATATCTTAAACCTTCAAACCTAAAAAAAGTAATTTTATATCATAAAAAATATGACCTATAAGTCATACACATAGTCAGTAAACTACTCTTCTCATTAACTCATCCAACATGCACACTACCTATCCTTTCTTCTTCATTTCAATGCATACTCCACACATACAAGCCTTTCATAAGTCTAGAAACCATCACACTTAGTTTCACTATTTATATATCATTCATGAATTATCAAGTCTAAAATATTCCTTATCACCCATAACACATGACTTCACCCTTAAGGCATCTTACATGGGTCACACTTAAGCACAACACACTTTCAAATAGGCCTAATTCACCTTTTAGGTCCAATGATGACCCATTCACCTCTTTGACACTTATCTGATAAAAATAATAACATAGGAACACTTTCCACCTACTGAACCCATGACATATGATCTATAGGTCCTCCTTAAGTGCTGACAACCATCATAGTACCCTTCTACTTAAGCACGATTTTCTCAAATAACATTCTGTATAGTAACCATTATGAGCAAACACATAATCAGTTTCTAAACCTTTGTACATATTAGATATAATTGTTCAAACCTTCATAATGCACACATAACATCCTTATGGAGTCTAAAACATACTAAAATATCTAATTTACATTTAAACATTGAGATACCAATAATCACAACTCAAATACACTTATTGGGTTACTTGCAAAGCATGCACAAACATAGATTTAACTTTGAACCTTAATATTTTTAATTGTATATAATTTCAAATCTTAAAATCTATATTTTTATATGCACCTTGGAGTCCTCTATAAATTCAAATTTTACACCATGAGAAAAGTTTGTTTGTATCCAAAGTTATCACCCAAAATCTAGACACTGGTCTTTCCTTTGTTAAATTTAAATATTTGAATTCAAACAGTTATAGTTAAACTTCAAACATCATGCTAAAATATCACGTACTCAATTATTATATAAAATACGCACCATCGATCTTCTTTGAACTTTAACTCATAGTGTGTCACTGCCCAAATGTTAAACTTCAATAGTTGGCATCATCTCACTTCTTCCTGACATCCTAGAACAAACATGCTCCATCAATCTCCTATACATATCTCAATCTTTATCTATGTTTTAACATTGGACACTTTGAACTAATTTCACTTAAAACACTCCATTGATATTGATTAGTAAAAACACTTGCTAACCATCAGATCTTAGAATTAGCTCAATTTTTACCTCTGCCTATCATTAAGAAACTCACTTTGACCTTTTTGACTTGATATGCACTATTAAATCACTCTGTACAATTGCCCATGAACTATTATACCTTCATTTGGTTATGATCTTTATCTCTTACAAAAATGACTATGGGAACCATGGTAATCTAGCCAGAAGGCCAAATTTAGACCTTAGACTTGATATGCACTATTAAATCAATCTGTATGATCACCCATGAACCATTGGATCTTCATTTGATTCTTATCTTTATCTCTTACAAAAATGACTATGGGAACTATTGTAATCTACCTAGAAGGCCAACTTTATACCTTAATAACTTTTGTTGTACTTAGATGCATGATCTAAAATTTGGACCATATGATCTCTTAACATAGGAGAATCAAACCATATATCAATATGATCCTAAAACCCTCATGCATGTAAGATATAACACCATTAATCTTTTCACTCAATTTTTTTTTTACCACAGAGCCAACTATGTCAAAAACTGCCTGGAAGGCCAACTTTGAACATGTATATATTTTGTTACACTTCATCACATGACCTAAAGTTTAGTGCATATCAAATAGTAAAAAATTGAACAAACCCATATGATTAACTTATCCTAACACATTCACATGTGTGAAATATAACACCATTAATATGCCTACTCATCTTTTCTTGCCACATTGCAAATTTGACTATGGGAAAACACTGTCAAACTGCCTGAGAGCCCAACTTTGGACTTGCATATCTTATGTTGTGCTTCATCACATGACCTAAAATTTAGTGCATAATAACTAGGAATAAATATTATCACAACCATATGCTCATCTCCCCTAACTCATCCATATGTGTCAATGGTCATGTCATCAAATTGCCTACTCATATTTTCTACCACTAGACCCAAAATGTTTAGATGAAATAATGATCAACCAGATGAAATCCACTCATACACATAAACACTCAAAGCATATAAAATCTCTTATAGGACCTATTTCACATTTTAAAATCACCATACTCACTCCTAAACATTTATAACTAGACAAACTTTGAATATTAACCAAACCTTATTCAAACATATGAGGATAAACACATTGCACACTTTACCCTTATCACTTAGACTATCAAGGCACTTCATCCACTTAATTGGACACCTTCATGACATCACCATTACATCATTGATAATCCTTAAACATTTTTCGGGAGATTAAGGAGTAAGAGGACAATAACATGGTATTTAGGTCAATATAACAATGCACTAGTGTCCAAAGGTCATGTTAATGTCCAAGTTACATAAGCTAGTGAATAAGGGGCATAGGTGCCTATGGAATGGCTTAATGTTGCTTTTGGTATATCTATAAATATACTAAACTCACAAAAAAGTGATAAAATGATAAAGAAAGGCTGTAAGATAAATCTATGGCTAAGCTAGGACAAGGTGGTCTCAAGTGACACTCATTGCACTAAAATGACATTTTAGATGACTACAATTAGTTTTATATGGCTACGTCCCCTCGATCAATGAAGTATTAGACATAGTTTTTGAGGCACATACACATATTGGTATAATTTCCCTTTATCCTATGGTACTTGTAGTATTCATCTTATTTATACCAATCAAGTTTACGAATGTTTCCTTCAAAAAGTTTAGTGTTAGGAAAAATTATCATGCTAGCTTGGGGTAACTTTCAAAAAATGGATTCGTAAGTGTCACCCAATTGAGATAACTTACATTTTTAGTTTTATTTTTATGGTTGACCATTAGGAATGGTAATGTTGTTAATAGGTTGTGTGAAATTGGTTATTTTTGGGTTATGTGTAGAATTATTGTTGTCTAGGTTGGTTTTGTATTTGTTTAATGTCAGTCACACCAACATAAAAAATGTTCTTATTATTCACAAAGAACTTGGGTTTTTAGGTTATTTTGAAGAATTATTCTTGTGTTTAAATATATTAATAGCACATTTATTGATTAAATTTCTTTTAATTTGAACCCCCTTTTCAATAATTTCATCAAAGGAACTTGGGTAAAGAAGTTGTAAATGGTATTTCAAATATGATTTAAATATTGTTCATAAATATAGCCACAAGTTAAAATTCAATAAAGGATCACAAAAATGGCTTACCAATGCCCACCATATTTGTAAGGAGGAGAATGTTTCACCATTGTGTTGTTTATTATTTTAAAGTTCTATTATGGTCAAGTCCTTTTCAATATTATATGAAAAGTGTCAAACAAATTTATCAGAAAGGTCTTTAAAAGTGAAGTTAGATCCTTTGGGAAGGCATGAAAACCATTAAAAGGATTGACCCTTGATACTTCATGGAAATAATTTCAACATGTACTCATTACTATAATCAACATACACACATGCATGATAGAAGTATTTAAGTTCTGCTTAGGATCTCCCTTACCTTTGTAGTTTTCAAATTTGGGAAATTAAAAGTGTTTTTGAAAACATGTTTCTATTTTAATTAAATCATATGGGTAAGAACAAATTTATTCAATTTTATATTATATTTTATGTGAAATAATTCATCTTGCAAACCTTTAACTCTATCTTTCATATTCTAAAATTCTTGAACAAATTATGGTGATAGTTAGTGCATTTGGTTTGAAGAGGTAAATCGGTTGGACGTTTGGTATATAAATGGGTTTAGGTTAGTGTAAGTTTGTGAAAATTGGTTGGTCATTGTGTTGTTAAAGTTCTGAAGTGGTGGGCTAAAATATTTAGCATGTTATGGATGTGCAAAGTTGTTAGGATTGGTTGGGTTAATAAAAATGTTAAAGTATGTTTGGTTTGGGTTTGTATTCACTGGATTGGGATTTATAGTGTTATTATAACTTGCATTAAACTAATTTGGCTTGGTGTTCAAGTTAGGGTTGTTGTTAAATTTAGGGTTGGTGTTAAAGTTAAGGTTTATTGGGTTTGGGTTAAATTTAAGGTTGGATTGGTTAAATAAATTAGGGTTGGTTGAATTAGGTAGATTTGGGTTGTATTGGTGTGAGTTTTGGTCTGAGAATGGATGTGAACCAATCATTAGATTAGATTGGGTATTAGTGTTAAATTACTGATTAGGATTTGGATTGGTTTTGAATGGGTTGGTGTTAGGTGGTGTTTGATTTGAACTAGATGGAATAAAACCTATAAGAGAATTTTAAAAGTGGTTTTGGACATGTCCTGAAATAATGTTTGGATTTGAATCGATGGGCAAACTTTAAGTAATACCCAAGTTTGGATTTAATATGGATTGATTGATTGGTGAGCTAGAATGGATATTCAAACTCAGATTATGATTTGGATTGATGATGTTATTGAATAGTGAGTCATGAAGACTTAGATTTGGATTGTTTGGTGAGATTGACTAGACATTCAATTTCGGATTAGATTGATTATAGATTGGTAAACTTGAATGCACACTTAAGTTAGGATTAAAAGGATTTACGATGGGTAAAATTGAATGCACATAGGTTAGGATTAAAAGGATTTGTGATGGGGAAATTGAATGATAATTCAAGTTTGGATTGAAAGTTTTTTGATGGGGAACTTGAATTTACATTCAAGTTCAAATTAGGTGGATTGGCATTAGACAAACTTAAATTAAGATTCCAGTTTGGATTAGATGGATGGATAAATGAGCATGAATTGGTATCCAAACTCAAATTAGTATGGGGGTTATAATTATCCAAAATATTGTTTGGGTTATGGGTTTGGAGATCTAAAATATCTTGGCTAACATGATGATCATGACTTTCTATAGAAAACCCATGGCTCACTTGAGAGGATTCCTCATGAAGGACAAATTTTATCTTATCTTAGGAGACTTGGGGATTAGCATTGGATGAAATATAGAATGAAAATTAAGCCAATAAATTAACTAATAAGTGAAATATAATCTAAACTAACTCAACCTAGGATAAATCTACAAATGAAAAAAATAATAACACAAACTTATACGTTAGTACTATGAGTCTTCTCCATTACGATTTGAATTTGATTTGCTCTTTAAATTATGGTTTCTCGCTCTTGTACAATGCAAGGAAAATTGGTATCATTTTGGTATTAAAATACTCTTTTGATGGATTTTATTATCTTAGGACCCACTTATGAATTCAATAGCACTTAGTTGTCATAATTTTGGATGAATTAAAGTGATGGATTGCATGTCTATTTATAGGTTTATAGGAGATTGATCAAACACTGGAGGATTATTTTAATATTTTCAATTACTTAAATAATCAATGGTGGAGAATTAGTCTTGATCCATGAGGATGATGACCAATTCCACAGGCTGAGAAACAAGGGGATTTGGTTGAGTGAGTCATCAAGAAAGGGTAAATTTGGTTGTAAAAAGTCAAGGAGTGACTCATAAGGTGGTTGATTAAGTTAAGGGATTGGTTGGATGAGTCAAAATGTGAGGGAGATAAAGATGGAGGATGTCTTGGTGAGATTCAAAATATTTATTTATTTAATGAATTTGGATAAAGGTGTGCATAATTGATTAACTTTGAATTATTCAATTATTTGAATTTGGATGGAAATAGTGTTAATTTTAATTCAAACTTGGGGAGGAAGAAGAGTTAATTTTAATGTGCATTTTAGAAATAAATGAAATTTATGTGTATAGTATTAAACACTTGAAAATATCACATTTGACGAATCTATAGTATACTTTACTTGTGCATATACAATTGACTCTTATTCATAAATTTTACTATCCATTATCTTATCAATGGGATAGCCTTCCTAAATTTTTGTTACATGTACAAAATATTTCTATTGTCTCTTCTTTAATATATTATTTTATTAATTAGACTATCTCCTAATCTCATATTAGTATTTCCTACTTTTGGGATGGTTCTAGCCATAATCATACATATTTAGTTATCAAAGTTTTCTACATTGATCAAACTCATTGGTGCACCCTTTAAAAATTATTTTCTGAAAATAAAATCCTTCCTACGGGTTATATTTTATTTTTTAATGTTGATTAAGAGATAAATTACCCAAATATTCATTTAATTATACAAATATAGCCCAATCATATTCCTATCTATCAAGAACCTATTTCTCACTATAAAACATCCACACATTAAGATGAAATTCCATAAAGATTAAACATCTAAAACCCATCAAAGGAGTAGGCCCTAATTTAAGTTTAAATACCTTTACAAGGTCCAAATCATAATTTTTAAAATGTTGAAATCTATACATAGGATTGAGAATAATAATAGGATTACACTGATTGCACATACTAAGGTAGGTGGGAAAAATACATGTAGTTTGAGCCTTCCTTGGGGTATTAGAATGTAAGAAATGCTTATAAACTTAGTGGATGGTGGTTGAGGTCATATCAACACATCCTCATCTCAATATTTCAAGCTATGGTTTTATGGAAAAGAGAAGGAAAGTAGAGTCATTTGTTCAAGTCCAAAGAAATATAAATATACAAGAAATTTTTTTTTTGTAGGATCAATGATAATTTTATTTTTATAAACTTACACATATCCATTAGATGAATCTATTAGAGCACAGATAAATCTATATGCCATAAACATCCATCCATCACAAACTCATGGAAATACATTTCACAGTCTGTTTCTTAATATGAATCAACATAGAGCCCTTATAGATCCATTCTAAATATTGTACACTATAATAAACTTGAGCATAACCTAAGTAAGGTAAGTACCCTATATTCTAGGCCATTTCTATAAATATTAAATTTTATTCAATCAATTATACTTTATTGTTATAATCTGATTTTATTAATTTAGACATACATTATACAATCATATTAGACTAAATGTTTTTTATTATTTTGATCACCAAATACAAAATTATTTAAAATAAAATTAAAACCCAAAATAAAATAAAAATAATCTAAAAATTCAATCCAAAGTAAATAAATAACATAGGAACATCAAAAGAAAATGCAAAAACATAGGTAGAATCAAGGGGTAAAAAATATCAAATAAGTATAAATAATAAATAGAATAAGTATAACTAATAAAAAATGATTCATAAGATCCATACACAAAATAAATGAATAAATAAATACATATTAATATTAAAAAATAAATAAAGAAATAATGGTAAGCTAAAATCAAAGGAAATCATATACATGAAGTAGAGATGACTCATGTGCAAACATATGGGATTAGTAAAAAATGCTAATCAATAAAATTAGTTGAATCATCATTATATATTATGTAAGTGGAATAAATCCCATCTTCATGGGGTATATTTGTGTGTCTATTTACCCATGAATCTAATAAATGTAATACATTACCATCATCAGTATAATCATCATGACTATATAAGTCATCAATGTAATCATCATTGTTATAAAAATTGTTATTGTAAGCATTATTATTGAAAGCAATTAGTTAGATTTTATACCCTAATATGAAGTAACACTTTCCTTTATCTCAATTTTAACTTCAAACATCAAATATTTTTAAGGTTATTTATCTTGTATGGGCATGAGAAGTTGTGATAAGATGACTTTAATTCATGGGTGAGTAGGTACTTAAAATTTATGTGTATTGATGTGATACTTTAGGATTAATTTATTCTTTGGTATCTTTTTATGTTACTTATGTAATAATTAATATATTTTAAGCATTTTTTTAGTGTTTATATAATTAATTTCATTTGATTAAGCCTTGGCCATCCAAACAATATGTCACATGTTCCATTAGCTGATAATATGTAAAACTAAACTAAGATGGTGTTAAGACCTATTTTTATACATTATTTATTTCATCCAAGTAGTTTATAAGTATTCCCATTATATCATTTAATAATCATTATGGTACTAGTTTAATATTTTTGAGTATATGTGAAACTAATAAAAATTTCATTGTGCATACTTTTATACTTAAACCATTACAAATCATAATTTGATTTTTTATGCTTGAATGTGTATCAATGAAAGATTAAATGAAGACTGGTCCTTTATTTTAGTCATACTCTAGGTTTCATAATCATATAATACAATTATTTAAATCTATTTATGTGGTGTATTAACTACATCCACAAGCACATCAATTATATGAGCATTAAAATATTACAATGTTTATTTTTGAGTTATCAAGTGAGGCAAGGTTCAATCTTAGGATTGATTGGTATGATTTTTAAGGGGATTTATAAATGTTTTCAAATTTTGTTTAGGTGTTATGTGATTCAAGAGTATCCTTCATGATGCTTGAAGAATAATAAATAAGTGACAATAAGCCATTCAAGGCATTAACATTGGCATTGTGCCATAAGAGCCTAAGGAGTTTCCATTGAACATGTCATGTTTGAATATTTGAACTTGTTATGTAATTAATCTATGTTATGAGAGTAAAAGTAGAAAATTTTAATTCTAGCTAGATATACTATGTAGGAGGAGGACTAGATAGTTTATAATATATTGTGGAGATTATGTTGGAGCTAGTGTAACCATATATAGCTGGCAAAAATAGATCCATTTATTATAGCTTGTAAGATGATAGAATATCTCACCTGTAGGATGTGATGTTTTAATTTAGAATAAAAAATTATATAATAATAATTATGAGTGCTTGCATTGAAAAGAAGAGAGGGTGGCCAACAAGTCTAAAATCCACCATTGGAGTCCTGAGCATACAAAAGAAAGATTCATGGTTTTGTATAGAAAATAAATTCACAATGAGAAATAAATTTGTAAAATTTCTAGTAAGGAACAAAATAATTTAATAAACATAATATCATTAGAATAGTGTAGAGATAAGATATTTTTATTGATCAATGAGGTTAGTAATTCCCAATAGTGTTAATTATGATTACAAATTTTGAGTCAAAACTAATAGTGAATTGTGGATAAATTTGAGTAATTCTCAACTATTTATTATAGTAGTTAATAAAAAAAACCATGCATGGTAATTTATAAAAGCATTAAATGAAACACATATTTTTAGTTTGTTAAAAGCATAGAGGGGTTTTCTGAGTCTATTTAAATCCTTGACTAAAATGGAATGTGGTTGTGATTGAGTTGAAAGAACTGAGATACAAATAATGGTGGCAGTGTAATTATTGGACTGAGTTAAATAAAGAAAAGAATAGAACTTGATATGGCAACAATTTTAATGTTATTATATGAAAAGATTACTTCCAGAGGTTTGAACTTTGGATGTGAGGATAACAACAATTGAGAGTAGGCAAATTGATAAGGTTCTCAAACCATTAAGAATGAATAATTGAGTGTAAAATGGTTATCAAGAAGGAGTTCTCTATGATTGTGAGTTTGTATTCATATCAATTCATATAAAACATCAATAAATAATGGTCCAAGGTGGATAGCTTCTTTGGAAAGTAAACTAACTATAAATTTTATGTATTATGTGTGTGGAAAGAATGACGTGGATTCTATATTCATAATAGAATCAATGGTGGAAGGGTTTCAAATGATGTTATATTGATTGACTATGTTATAATTATATTCAGTGATTCTAGGGACTGGGAATTTTAAAATGACCAAGTTAGATCAATATAATCGATATTATTTGTTGGTGAAGATATTCATTGTATGACTACATCTATATGTGAGAGTTCCTTATATGTTTTCATTCAAAAAGATCCCCATTCTAAAAGTGCAGCTCCAAGGTATCACACTCATGTATATATCAATGGCATGATTTGTGACCTTACAAAAGAGCCAAGGGAAATAGAGGTAAGATTCATGTGTTCAGAATCAAATCAAGCATTAATTCATTCCATTAAAGAATTTTCCATGTGTTGATAGTTCAATGTCCCATGCTTTGCAAGCACACAAGTCTTAAAGGAGAGTGGCCTACATAGTACACTATCAACTGTAACACTGTCTCAAAGAGAAACAAGAAGGAAGAAAAGGGAGATGACAAAGATAATCACACCATTTTTCTAGTAGAGAATTCTAATAGTGATTGAGCTATCGATTGATAACTATTTCTATTTTTCTACAGATTGATATCTTTATCAATATGTATCAAATCTATGCAAAGTATCTATATTTCATTTGTATAGTCCCATATTTCAACTTGAAACAAAGTTACTAATCTTCTAAAGGTTATGTGCTCAAAATTTAAATAATACAATAAATAGATACAACCAAAATTAGATCCTAAATAATAAGGAAGAAGTCAATGAAATTGCATTGATTATGCGATAGAGTTAAACAAAGATTAAATAGAATTGATTGTATAATAATAGAATTCTGAGTTTATGAGTAGGAATTATTAGTAAGATATTTGAGAGTTTTAATCAAATTTGGGGTAACAATTCTAGGACAGTGCAAAATTTCCATTATTATGTAAGATTAATTAAAATTACTATTATGACCTTACACTTGAAATTGATTACCTTCATTAATGTCTTGGATCTTGCATTTCAATGTTATACATCTATTTGAATAATGTTTAGGGACTATATGATAATCATAGTATAAATTAGCATCATATTTATAGGGAATATCATTTATTGATAAATCTATCTCTTAGGAGGATTAGTAATCATATTGAAATAAAGTAATTGTTTAATTATACTTTTAGGACTTTCATTTAATCATGTAAATTTTCATCGTTCTCTTTTTTATGATAATATTATCTTGTTGGAGGGTCATTATATCATTTTAACTACATTATTAGCTTCATTATTAGGTTAAAATTTATTTTTTGTTTCTCTTATATTTAATCATATTTATCCTTAAATTTGTCTCCACTAGAGGTAGGCACATTAGTCTCATATTTAATCATGCTGGCCTCTATAATATTGATCTTATAGTTTATAATCACATGATAAAGTTCATTGAAACATTGGTAAGTGTTGAATACTACTTTGTCCTTAATTGGTAGAAGTAAACTTTGACAAATTACAATTTTTAATTCTTTATCATATAATTAACAAGTCATAATTATAACTATTTTTTAAATCTAAGTACATACTATCATTATCATTAGATTCAAATTAGATCCAAGTTTGAGTTGAAAAATCTTAAAAACTATGACCTCCATGCTAATGTTTAAAAAAAGGTCTAAAATATCATTGTAAAAAAAATTGAAACATCATAAAGATACAAATGGAAAATCCTAAAATAAATCAGAATCATGGTCATTAAATATTTTAAGACATATATTTATCAAGGATTTATATTTATGCACAAAGTATTTACAAGAATCATCGAAATATTTTTAGCTATGAGTATGATCACCTTTTCTATTAAATAATTTAACCTTTGGATCCATGAAATATACAGGAAATGGGTAATGTATGGGCATTAAAAATCAATGGGTTAAGCAATATATCATGTGAATTAACCCTTTTACTTTAATTTTGAGAGCATTGAGAGAGTAATTTGATTTATTTTTTCATGTCACTTATAGTTTATGAAAGTGCACTAATTTTATGATTTGGAAGAGAAGTGGTGATGGTATAGGTAGGAATGGAAACATTTGATACTTTAGAAATATCATGAAGAAGTTATGAAACTTGAGAATTTTTTTCAGATGGTTGAGGAATTTTAGAAGCAATAAGTGAAGTATTAAAACAATTTTGAGAAGGAAAATAAACCTTAACAAGAGTAAAAAAAAATAAAAGGAATAATAAAATTATAGTAAATTTAGGAAAAAATAACACTATCAAGCATAGAAGGGGACCTTCTAGAAGGTTGATTATCATTAAAACATTCAAAAATACATTATTCACCCTGTGAGCTATATCTTCAATCAAGGGATCTTGAGTTAGGGGCTTTATTTTAATATATTTCAATGATTACAATATTTCATCAATTTATGGGGCATATTCTATGATGCGTTTGTGGGGTCACCCAAAGATATGAATTAAAATAAATAAACTTATAACATTCATCCATTCATACATTTCAAATTTTATCAATGCTCACATCATAGATAGATCGTAATCAATAATATTCTTTTCACTTAGATTTAAAATAATAATAAATAATGCATAATGAATTATTGTATTTACATTCATAGCCTTCAAGTTGTCTACGAGTTTCAATGACTATAAATGTGTAATATTTATCAATATGAAGTATAATTTTAAAAAATAACAAATAATTATTCTAATGTTTTCTTATCACAACAATTAAGTATGCTTTGATGACATGAAGATTAATAGAGTAAGACGAGCCTAACCAATAATTAAAATATCCCTATCCACCATAACCAAGAAATAATAAATTTCATAAGTTAGAAGAACTATTCATTTTATGGAATCATGTGCTGGTATTAAAAAACTATAATAAAAATAACAATCATGTTGTTAAATCATTTAAATATGTATTCACAGAAACATCTAAAAGACATCATAATAATATATCTCAATTATATTGATTCAAAATTATATTTTCAATTTAATAACCCATAATGGTATTCTACCTAAATTGTGTTTTAATTGTCATTTCTTTACTACAAAGAAATTCAAGTGTTATACCTATATATAAGGTATCTATTTCTCATGTAAATTCATATTAATATGACACACAAGGTGAAATATTAACATAGATTAAATGATGAACTCATGTTAAAAATTTATTAATTTATTTTTATCATCTAATATACTAAATCATTATAATTTATAAATAGATTTATCAATAAAAGTGAAACAAATAAATACATAATGTTTAGCATAGGATAATTGTCTTATGAGTCAACATGTTTACCATCAGCATATTGACTAATATACCTACCCACATAAGAAAATTTCATATGTATAATTTATAATATTAATATTTCACAATATTTTTTTAATTGAACTGTACAATTATCAAGTCATAATTATATTATATCTACCTTGCACATCCATCCAATGAGGCTAACATGTTTACTATTAACATAGTTTCCAATATACCTATTAATACATGTAACTACCATATGAAATATTGTCATATACCTTATGCCTCTAATATTTGGAGTTATAAAAATAATATGTAAGTATATTTTTTTGACACGTTACATTTATTATTTATTTATAACATCATAAAAAAATCATATAGTAACTAACTCTACTAATTACTTTGATATCTACCTATATAATCATGGAAATTATAATTGTATGTGTGTGTGTGTGTGCGCTTATATATATATATATATATATATATATATATAAAGTGCATGATTCTTCATTTTATCCATGCAAAGGTCACCATGAATTTAGATATACATGCCACTTGATTTAGGTCATAATATTTACATTAAATCTTAACTATTATGAGATCCACACTCAAATTATTCCCTCACTAACCCTAGTTCACTCCCATGTGATTTTAAATTACACATACCTTATTTTATATTCCAAGTTCCTCATGTCACCTTGAGATTAGGTCACTTTATTAACTTTATATATTGGCTTCCATAACTAAAAAGTTCACATTATTTCCCATAGTCAATGTTCCAAAGGTGACAATTATTTTCAACTACCCTTCACTAGTTTGATTTAATATTATTTCAATAATGAGTTAAAAATATGTAATTTTAAAATAAAAATCCATTGTTTTAATGATAATATTTATATATTATGAGAAACTAAATTAATTACTAAATGAAATGAAATAAAATATGATTAGTTTTTAGTTTTTTATCAAACTTTTTTGTTCATTCATTTCATTAATTATCATGGTCAATCATTTCATTAATTGTCATGGTCAAGGTTTGTAACAAGTTTTTGTAATAAAATAATCTTTCTCTTACAAAAAGGACATTAATGAATATTAATTAATGTCTATTAAATTATTATTTATAATGTAATGAATTCAAACCTTCATACAAAATAAAAATAACTCATAAACCCATGTTTCCCTAAATGAACTTTCTATATTTTACTCAATTTTTTGAATATGTTTCATTTGAGTTTTCTTACGTCATAAACAACTCAAAAAAATAATTTAAATTATATAAGTAAATATCATAAAACATAAAATTAATCATTAAATATGATATCTAATTGATGGATTAAAAATCAATTTTAATTTTCTAAAAAGGGAGTCCATTTGGTAAATTAAATTATAATGTGCATCAAAATTTAATGAAAAATGAAACATAACTATTGTTTCTGCATCACTGATGCATATATTTTGTGATTGATTTTTCAATGAAAAAATAGAAATTTATTATTTTTATGGGGCTACAATTTATAAGACTCTATTAGAGGTTTAGATGGATTATTATCTTTTACCTGTATGAATTTTTAAACTTAATTTTTATAAAATGGGGTCTCAAATAGTTTTAATAGATGGATATGAATTTTTACTTTATTTAGTTCACCAAGAATATTAGAGATTGAGGAGGTTCTTGAGGTACATTATGTAAAATATGTTTTTAAGGCTCTAAATTCTTTGTATTTGTTGTTGTAATTACTTTATTTTTATTATTTTAAGTTTTTGGTAGAATTTTTATTTTCTAATATTTTTTTGACTTTATTCCTTAATAATATTATTTGTCTCCACCTATTGAGCTACCTATTTGAGGAATATTTTGATTTTATCTAATTTCATATCTTAAATTTTTATGCTTCAATATTATTCCTAAGTGATAAGCATTATTTATATATATATATATATATATATATATATATATATATATATATATATATATATATATATATATTTATTTATTTCGATGGCCTGGGTAATAATCATCATATCATGGGGTGATTAGGTGAAATTTATTTCTTAATGAGACCTACTATTTGAAAAATTTCTTAGTCAATCAAGACCAATATATTATCATCGTCCTTAATTGCACTCACTTGAAATTTATAACTATATCCTTCTTCATGCTCTAAATATTCTTATTCCCATTCTTCTCAGATTTAATTACTATAAATGTTTAAATAAATAAGTAGAGTATTTTATTTCACTTTATTTTTTATATTTCTTATAAAAGAATTAAAATGTCTGACAAAAGTGGCATTATTTATTTGTGGATGAGTTTCCCCTTTTGGGTTGGACCTAATGTACATTGACTTCTTCTTTCATGTTTTATCTTAGTAATGCCATTAGATAAATATTTTAAGACCAAGGCCCTTGCATTTTACCAGCTGATATCATATTGTCTTCAAGGTTAGAAACATTTTTGAGCGATTTGTTAACTTTTTTTATCTCATTTCTCTTAGGAAAAAAGGAGAATTAAGGATCATGAGCTAAGTAGCATGTATCCATACATGAAGGATAATTAGGATTTTCCATCACTATATTATTATTATACATCTTCATAAACCTCATGTTCATCTAATTTATGTTTTTCACGTTATTTCTCTTTCAATGGATGTAAGGATAAAAGTAATATATGTTATCATTTTTCTCATTGCACAAATATTTTAATGTGGTTATTAATTTTTTCATATCTTCAATAAGACCCTAACTCATATGAATTTTATAAAAACACAAATATTTAGTCAAGCCCATAAAAAATTTCCAATGAGAGAACACATCATTCTTTTCAAAGTTCAAAAAATTAAAAAATATGGAACTCATATATGAAAACCTTTCACATACTTTGAAGTATAAGGATCTTGAATTGGATGATCCTACTCTTATTATGTTATTTTCCCTTTAATTTTATTTTCCCATGTTTTCATACCTTATTCTCTTTTATCCAACCCTCCCTTACTGATTGAATATTTTTTATATGATCTCAGGTTGATATAAACATGTGCCTAACTGATCCTAAATAGATGACCCACCCATAAACTCTACAAAATATGCATACCCTCATGACCATCTCCATATCCTTTTCCTACTCAAAATAAGAGTTCAAAAAAACCTTCTCTCCATGCTACCTTGCTCCACACTACCTTTCTCCATAAATTACCTCAGTCTGCCTTCACAATCGTATCGTGCATTCTAAAAAGATAAATAAGCATATTGATCATCTTTATGAAATTTTCATAAGATGTATAAAATATTATATTTATTTAAATCCTAAGACATTATTTTTTGGAGTAACTAAAGGGAAATTATTAGGTCATATCATCTCCAAAAATGGTATATCAATTGACCCCAAATGCATTAAAGATATTAAATATTTACCACCTTCTAAAGACCAGTTTGGTTTTAGATCTTTTTTTTGTAAAAACAACTTTGTGTGTAAATTTATTGTTGATTTATCTAATAAATATAATACTTTTCAAGTTATTTTAAAGTAAAATTAGGTCTATATCTATGATTTAGGTTCTAATTTAATATTTAATAGTTTTAAATATGTCATTTCAAGTGCACCTATACTTTCAAAATTGAATTCAAACAAGCTCTTTATTTTTTATGTTAATGTAATTGAGAAATCCATAGGTGATACTATTACTCAACATGATGATAATCATGAAGAAATATCTATTGGTGATATGATCCAAGTTTTTAAAGATACTAAGACTAGGTATCCCTTGATAAAAAAAATCATTAATTTTATCTTTGATTGATTTTAGATATCTTTTGATGGGAAATAAAGTTGTTAATTGATAAAATATGCTTTTAGTTTCTTATCTTTTGAATTAACATATTATTCAAGGAAGGCTAGCCAAGTGAATTTTTAATATTCAAGAATTTAATCTTGAATTTGAAACATATTATATTATTAAGATAAATGATTTAACTAAACATTTGGCTGAAAATGCAACCTCTAGCATAATTTTTTTAGTTCCTTCAATTGATAATTCTCTTCATGATAAACCTCATTTCAAGACCATGAACTTTGTTGATTTTTTAAAACATTTTAAATTTGGCAATGAAATGCATGAGTGGGGCTATTTATTTTTGAAATATTATTAGTACTATGATCTGATTTATTATTTTTGAAATTAAGTTTGTCTTGATAACTTAGATAAAAAGAAGAGAGGATCACTTCAATTACAAGCTTTGAAATTTATTTTATTAGAGAAGTTTTTGTTTTATTAGATAATTTTTTGTTTTATAAGAATAGAGATGGCGTTATTTTGCATTGCTTAACTAATGATCAAACCCAAAAGGTCCGTAGAAGATGTAGTGAAGGTGTTTGTGGTGGTCATTTTGTATAAAAGCTAATGCATATAATATGTTAGATGTAGATTATTATTCACCTACATTATTTAAAAATTCTTATAAACTAGTTCATATTTGTATATCTTGTTAGCTTTTTATTGGTAGAGATATATTACCTGTAATACCTTTAAATCTTGTTATTCTTGAAAACCCTTTACTAAGTGGGTTATTTATTTTATTTTTGATATTCATCTACCTTATTCAACTGGTCATAGTATATTTTTACAAATACAGATTATTTCACTAAGTGGTGTGAAGTGATAGCTTTGAAAAGTTCTATTACAATTGAAGTTATTTTATTTTTTGAAAATCATTTTCTTTTTATAGATCTGGTAGTCCTTATGTAATAATATATGATAATAGTCTTTAATTCTTCTCAAATTATTATCTAGAGTTTTAAAGATATTATTCAATTATTTCTAGTCATTCTCCTTAAAATTATTCTCAAGGGAATACATAGATAAAGTCCACTAATAAGAATTTGAATTCAATTATGAAACATTTGGTGTGTGCTAATAAATGTGATGGCATTTGAAAATATTTAAAGCATTATGGGTTAATCACACATTTATGAAGGTTGAAATAGGCTATTCTCCATTCATGTTAACTTATGGCTTTGAAGCTACCTAGCCAATAGAACTCCAAATTTCATCTGTTAGAACCACTCTTCAATATTTGATAGAAGATACTAACATTGTTAAGTAGAAACTTAATTATATATCCCTTGATGAGATTAAATCTACTATCTCGTATAAATTAGAAAAGGCTAAGTAAAAAACTAAAAAATTATTTGATATAAAAGTTTATAAAAAGTGTTTTAAAGTTGGTGATTTAGTATTATATTAGGACAAAGCTCATGAAAACCCTGCCAAACATTATAAGTTTGATTCACTTTGGCTTGGCCCTTATAAAATAATTATTGTTATTGGAAATAATTATTTTAATTTGTAGGATCATGATGGAAATTAGATGCATTTTTTATTCAATGTTCATCATTCAAATATTTTTTTAAGTTAGTTTCCATTTCTTGTTTTTGTTATTTCTTTTTGGTTTGTTTTTCGTTTCATGTTTTCTTTCTTTTGGTTTTGATTAATATTTTGTTAATATATGTAGGATTTCATCATTGCAAGAGGAAATAAATAATGTTATGCTATCACTGTAAATATATTGTTAGCAAGATATTTATACTTGATAATTTTTGGACTAATAGTTTATAATAACAAGTACTAAATATTCATATATTGTGAATGTTACTTTATTTTCATATTTTTATTCTAGGCTATGCAATGATTATTTATCCATCCTAAATTTCCTTATAACTTCCATATTATTCATGTAAGACTAGCCAAACAATATATTCTTTGATATATTACTTATTAAAAGGGTTTGTGCATAGTTATTTAGGAAATAGTTTACCTGGTTGCATTCTTAAGTCTGTTAAAATTCAAAATTTTAATTACAACCCAATTTTACAAAGTGAATCTAGCTAGCAAGGTTGTTATGTTATACCTAATTTTACTACCCCTCCTTTTTTTTAAAGTCTTCACATGATCAATTAGTCCTATGATGACTTTTAGTCATAAAATTTAAATCTATTGGTGGGGACTAACTTATTTGCATTTATTTAAATAATTTTTTCACTGTATATATTTGAATATGAAATATTACTATGTTAAAGTGATTTAATTAATTGTAACATTATTTCAAGATGATTTGTAGCATAAATTTTGTCAAATTGAGATTATAATCATCTATTACATTCATAAATCTAGTATTTACATCTCATTCTTGTAGTTAAATCATTATGAATTTGTAATCTGGTATGCTCTATCTTATTTAGTAAAAATTGGTGTTAAAGATTGTGATATGATTTAATATGCTTAAAACATGTTTTGAGATGTCACAGGGTGATATAACATTGCATAATATATTTGATTTTTGAATTATATTAAATTTACTTGATAATGATGGAAATTTAAGAAAAACTACAAAATGGTGAGTCCTAATTATTCCACCTCTCTATTTGGAATGCGTAGTTGTATGATTACAACACCCTCTTTTACAACATTGCCTTGATATCTCTTAGCACATTATCTTGACATTACACATATTAAATGTAATATGTTACATTGAATGAGTTATAAAGTTGCATATATGTATGTTTTGACCATTTATTTAATACCATAACCTTTCTAAAGTGTTAAGTCCTTAGGATAGTCATTCCACATATTGTTTAGTTATTTTGTTGGTAGGGTGATTTAATTAAAGTTATATAGTTTTCAGTAATTTGAATGTTTTTATACCACCTTCGACACATTTGATTAAATTCATATATTACATTCAAGATTTGGGTTTAATGCATTTGGTTTTTAAGTTTTCATGACATGTTATTTGAATCATAGCAAATAGATTTGCTGGTGGGTTGGTTTTAAATGGTTTTTAATATGCCCTTCCCTCGAATGTTGATTTGTGGATAAAAACTTGGTGGTATTATGTAAGGCCCATTAGGTGTTTATTAAATATATAGTTAGTTTTAACAAAATGGAGGTTTTTAGCAGTGATTATTATACACTAATTTAATGGATATGTTAACTCTTTCTCAATAATTAGTAATTACAAAAACTATCTTAACATAAAAGGCTTCAATTTATTGGTTCACACACCATTACTTCAAGTTCATTGTATAAAATAAACTTTATAAGTCTTACAGTTGGATTTGCACATTAGATTGTGCTTATTTCAATGTTATTTTTATGCTCAAATCTTTATCAAAGTATGCAATTATTGGTTATTATTTGATAAATGTAGTGTATTGCCATATTTGTCATTTTTGAGCCTCTATAAAATGAAATATCTCTTATTTGAATGGAATATTAAACAAGTGCATTGCATGATTATTTAAATAAGATTTTAGAATGAAAAGAGTGTAGATTAAGTGCTTGTTTATGGAAATGAGAGTTGGAAATGTTGAGAGGACTGTCCATGCATTTTAATTTTCATAGAGTTTTCATTTGTTAATATATTTGCTTTTAGTTTCCACGGTTTAAAATAGTATTGAATCTTATTATAAGTATTTAATTTTTTATTAAATGATAATTCTTTCATATATACGTATAAAAATATTACCTTGTAAGAATGATGCATGCATATAAAATTATTATTATGACTATTTAATACCTTAATAGTCTTTGGTATTTTTTGATATGTTTATTATTTTAGTTGAAATTTATTTTATTGGATAAAGATATTGACATGGATTTTTTTGGGCCTACATGCTATAAATTTTGATATATGTTATTAGTTTCATTTACTCAAGTAAATGCATTTCATTTTGAATGAATAAATGATATATTATTTATATTTTTTAAGTTGCTAAAATATTTTACATGGATTTATATGATCTAGGCAACATTCCAGGTGACAATTCGGGTGATGGTTATACTTCAATTGGTGGTAGGACTTCTGGGAGCCATAACTTTTGCACCATAGCTCCGTTTGACTCCTCATTTGAACCATTGGAAAGATAAGAATGAGAATAATGTGGTGAGATGGAATGAACTTTTATTGATGAATTTTTACCTATGAAAACCCAATGGAAGTGCCTCAAATTTTAATTTTAGTAGTGCAGTCTAAAAATAGTAAGTTTCTAAAAATGGTAATTCCTTGAATTTTGTATTGTTGTAAATCACAAAAGTTAAACCACTTAATATCCCTAGAGATTGGTGACCTTACACATCCTCCTCATACCTTCAAAATGTGTATAAAGTAAGATGTAACCCAAAATGGAAATCAGACATCTCTTCTTAGAGATAGGCATATGTTTGCATTTGCAAATTTGATGAATAAAACATCTCTTCTTAGAGATAGCATTATTGTTATTGTGTTGATCTTATTTATTGAATTATATTTCAACCAAAGCTTTTGAGTTTTGGATCATTATAAGTAACTATGATTTTATATCAAGTTAACCTTGCATTCCATAGTTAGTATGATTGTGTTGTGAAATAAAGATATGAGGTTCCTGTTTGTGGTTTTTTTGGGTCATATTTGGAAAGATTCAATAGACTTGTTTTAGAAATATAATTAAGTTATTTTAATTAGATCAAGGGTAAATGGATTGTTTCATGAGTTTAAAACCCATGAATTAAATGTTATGCATACATTTTGGAACATGGATATTTTGCATATAATTTAAACAAATTGGTATGTTGTTATTTTGATATCATAAATATTAAATATTTTTTTTGTAAATATTGTTTTGGTTGGTTTGGGTTTCTACATTTATATTAATTTTTAAACTAATTTTCAATAATGTAAATATCAAGTCATTTAAGGTGATTTTCAGTCATAAATTGTGCAAAATGGGATAATACATGTAGTATATTTTTGAATGTTTGGATACAAAATTATTTATTCATTTTTATCATATAATTTTTTTAGAGCACTCATTTTTTAAGTTTTACATATTTTCTATTTAAATTTCTCATATGCATAAAATATGAAAAATATTGCATTCAATATTTAGACAAGGGTTTGTAGTCAATTAATCATGGTTGATATTTGGTATGGTTATTTTGGTTACATATAAATATTATATAAATAACTACAAATCTCAAATACCACTGTCTAGGAGCTTGCTTGAGGCCATACAAGCTTTTCTTCAATCTGCACACTAACTTCTCCTTACCTTTGACCTCAAATCCTTCCGACTGATCCATATATATTTCTTCATCCAAATCTCCATGAAGAAACGTTGTCTTAACATCAAGCTGCTCAAGATGCAAATCCTCAATAGCAACCAAAGACAATACAACTCGTATAGAAGTCATTTTAACAACAGGAGAAAAAATCTCACCAAAATCAATACCTGGCTTTTGTGCAAATCCTTTCACTACCAATCTGGCCTTATATCTCATCTGTCTATTCTCACCTTCCTTCAACCTGTAGGTCCATCTGTTCTTCAGTGTCCTCTTACCAGCTGGCAACTCAACCAAATCCCATGTTTGGTTCTCTTTCAAGGACTCCATCTCCTCAACCATGCCACGCTCCCACTGATTCTTGGACTCCACCTGTATTGCTTCTTCAAAACTCTCTGGTTCTCCACCATCAGTTAGCAATAAATAGAATAATGAAGGGGAATATCTAATTGGAGGTTTACTTACCCTTTCTGACCTCCTGATGGGCGTCTGAGACTCGTTCACAACACGCTGTCCACCCAAATTTTCTGACAGTGATCGACCTTGGTCACTTTCAGGCCTGTTACTTACCGACACCAGTTCTGCCTAAATGACATCGGTGCCTGTCCTGCTGACATCAGTCTCTGTATGACCGACATCGGTTTCTGTTCTGTCAATGTCGGTTCCTACCCTGCCGACGTCGGTCTCTGTGTTTTCCTACAAGTGATTATTTCTTTTTCCCGTGAGCTCATTTTGGACTGTCACCTCATCTAATTCTCCATTGCTCTGCCTAGATTGATTCAGCTTCTTCAGCTGATCACTATACATCACTTTTTCATTGAAAACAACATCACGACTCTTAATTATCTTGTTAGTTCCTAGATTCCAAAATCTGAAACCAAAATCACCTGAGCCATAGCCAATAAATGTACACCTCATAGACTTAGCATCCAGCTTCTTTCTATTTTCCTTATCAATGTGCACAAAGGCTTCACAACCAAAAACTTTAAGAAAAGAGAGATCTAACTTTTTACCTATCTATGCCTCTTTTGGAATTCCACCATCCAGAGCTATAGAGGGTCCTCTATTAATCAAGTACACTACAGTATCAATAGCTTCTGCCCAAAACTCTAAGGGCAAACTAGCATGCAATCTCATACATCTTACACGCTCCATGATTATTCTATTCATCCTTTTAACAACTCCATTCTACTGAGGTGTCCTTAGAATCATCCTTTGCCTACGTATTCCATGCATATAACAATACCAGTTGAACTTAAAGCTGTAGAACTCACCACCATTGTCAGATCTCAGGCACTTCAATCTTCTGCCTGTTTCATTCGCAACCATAGCTTTCCAAATCTTAAAAGTCTCAAATACATCAGATTTCTTCTTAATACAATAGATCCATACCTTTCTTATAGCATCATCTATGAACGTAACATAGTACTGTGATCCTCCAATAGAAGCAACTTGAGCCGGTCCCCACACGTCTGTGTGAACAAGCTGCAACTTATGCTTCTTCTTTGTTGACCCAGTCTTGATAAAACTCACTCTCTTCTATATTCCAAAAACATAGTGCTCATAAAAATCCAGATCTATGCTTTTCAAATCTGAAAGCTTACCTTTAGACTTAAGAATTGACATTCCCTTCTCACTCATGTGGCCAAGCCTTGAGTGCCACAATTTTGCATCCACATCTGAAGTAGATAATACAGAAGGAGAATTGTTAGTAACACAATTACATAAATCGAGAGTACCTAATCTCTTACCTCTGGCCATAACAAGTGCACCCTTGGTCACCTTCCAAGATTTAGCTGTGAGATTTATTGTACAACCCTCATCCCCTAACTTTCCTGCAGAAATCAAATTCCTCTTCAAGCTAGGAACATGCATAACATCTCTCAACACCCATGTGTTGCCATTCTGCATTTTCAGCTACACTTTACCTTTGCCAATAATTTTACAAGGCTCATCATCCCCTAAGTACACTATTCCAAAATCTCCATGGATATAGTCACTAAAATATTCTCTATTAGGGGTAGCATGAAAAGATACACCAGAATCTAAAACCCAAGATTCTATATTATTATGCAAAGAGAATATTAAAGCATCTTGTGCAATACCTGCAACCTTTGCTTCTTCCTTTCCTTCATGCTGATTGTCCTCCTTAGGCTTTGACCAGCAATCTCTGCTTATGTGCCCCATCTTTCCACAATTCTAGCATTGTGGCTTCCTGCCATTTCTGGATTTGGATCTACCTCTCACCTTTGACTTAGACCTTGATCTCCTCTTGCTCTTCTCTTTTTGCCTTCCCCTGCTCTCAAAACTTAAAGTGTTCCCTGATGTTTCCTCTGTGCTTTTCTTGTGAATTTCCTCATTCAAGATCACACTAACAACATCCTCTACTTTTAAAATATTCAAAGCAGATGCAGTATTACTAACTGTCATTACTAAGCTATGCCAGCTTTCAGGCAAAGAACATAATATTAAAAGAGCTTTAATTTCATCATCAAACACAATATTGACTGAACTTAATTGATTTACAATTCCATGGAAATTATTTAGGTGATTAGATACAGATCCACCTTCTTGCATACACAAATTAAATAACTGCTTCATAAGATATACCTTATTAGAAGCTGAGGGTTTTTCATACAAATTTGCTAAAGTAGTCATCAACTCTACCGTTGTTTTTGCCTGTGATAAATTAGATATCACAGTAGATGCTAGACTCAGTCTTATATAACCCAGAGCCTTTCTATCAAGAACTTTGCATTCTTCATCATCCATGTTTGTGGGCTTTTTTGCAATCCCACCTAACGATAAGTATAGATCCTTTTGATACAGATAATCCTCTATCTGCATTCTCCAATGTTGATAATTTTTTCCATTAAACTTCTCCATTCTCAGTTTACTTTCTTCTGCCATTGCTTCTCCCACTCAAACAAAAATCCCTACAGAAACCCCTGTGAGTAACATGTAATCAATACACACTACATAGATCTGAACCACCTGTTAGTGAACCTGAGCTCTGATACCACTTATGGATATCAATCTCTAAACCTACAACTAAGGCTCTGATACCACTTGATAGGACCGAAGTTCCCCAAAGCTCTGACACAACTTGTCAGATTTAAGAGCACACATGATTACCAATGTATAAGCAACTTAAACATGTGTAAATACCCAGAAGAACAAATAACTATCAATGAGAAATAACACAGAACATGAGAGGCAACACACAATTGTATTCAACTCATTACAAAGGAAATTACAATAAAGAGATCACACTCTTCTTCCATCTCTGTGAGGCTTCCTCCTCAAGGGCTCCCAGTAATCTTCCCACCTAAGTAATCTTCTCTCATAGGTCACAACTAACAACTAACACAAGCTGTTGTTCACCTCATTGTACGTCCAGTACAATTGAGTACGAACTGGTACTCCAAGTAGATCTAACCATGATCCTGCTTCTGATGTATTGTTGTCACCTTGGATCTAGCTCCCCCGCCGATCTCCATTTGACCCTCACATTCACACATCCCTACAAACCAACCTGACATTACTTATCACATGTAGATCTCCACCATGATCCTGAAACACCCTACAAATCAACCCTGATCTTACATACATGGGGAATCCTACTTGATTCCACCATGGGAAGAACTCTCCAAGCTCCACACTTAGTTTCTACAAGTTTAACATTTAAAAATATAGCCCATGAGTCTATTATATAGATCTCATGCATACACTAATTTAGACAAGCGGCTCAAAGACTTGAACTGGTCTTTATCATGCAAACAATGCGTTCGCTTAACTGACTATTTGTCAACAATAGTTTTGACCGCCACATGCGATCGATGTCAGTCCCTGCCTGACTGGAGGTGACCGACGCCGGCCGATCTCCTGTTGATGCCGATTTCCCTTGCATTGTCCCCTAACTGATGTCGGTTGTGGCTTGTCGATGCTGGTGACTGTCATGCACAGAAAACCTCCCTATTTACCTTAGGTGAAGCTTTTAGCTCCACACCCTAACAATCTCCCACTTAGAGATAAAGAGCTGCACCTATACCCATACCAGTACTCTGTCTAATCTACATCCTGGCTTGTATTCCTCTTCAAGCTCCCACTTGAAGACAACCCACCACACTCTTTATGGTGTTAATCCTGTGCCTAAATTTCTTCATCCTCAACTTACCTTCTTTTGTCGTTGCTATACTCCCACTCAATCAGAAACCCTGTGAATGACCTGTAATCAACAAACCACTAACCAGATCTGGGCATCTGTTAGTCAAACTCACTCTGAGAACATCCAACCTCGCTCTGATACCACTTGTTGGGGATCAATCAAATATTTGATTACACTTATGAAAGCAATAAACCACGGAATTAAATCAGATAGATAAGTAACTAGAATGATAAATAACAAAGAACAAGAGATACAAGAAACCACCTTGAAAACTTGTATTAAACTCTTTACAGAAGGAATACAATTGAAGAAACTTCTTTCTTCCACACCTCTCTCAGATGTACAGATCTCTCTCTAGATCTCTTTCCCTCAAGAGCTCTCTCTCTCAAGTATAATCAACTCCAACAACCTGGAATGATTCACCTATACAATTTTGTACTGTTCTTCCAACATTCACATACACTACTATAAGCTAAGAAGATCTTTCCTACATATAGAATTAGGAAACTTGAGCATGCATTTACAACCAATAGTTATGCCTCTTGAACAAGGGCTCTAAAAATAGTCTTACTAATAATAGAGACGCGGACTTAAGACTACAACTTAATCTCATCATGCAAACACTCGGTTCTGTCCTTAGAAATAGCTTTCTAGATGCACAAGTAATTGACATCGGTTTCTGCCTGCTTACTTATGACCGATGTTGGCCGATCCATGTCAACGCTGGTGTCTCCTGAACTGCACCTGACCGACATCGGTCGCTCCTGACCGACGCCGGTGATTGTGTAAACCTGCAACTGTTAAAATGTGCTCCTTGGTGAAGCTTTTAGGCTCCACACCTTAACAGGTTACATATAAATATTATATAAATAACTACATTTTATATATCAAAATATTATGAATTTCTTGTTTATTCATGTAATCTAGTGATTAAATGTTGCTTATTTGGTGATAATTGTTGAAATATACTGTGAAATATAATTAGCATCGTATTAGAAATCATAGTGTAGTATATTTTTTGGATGTGAATACTTGAAAAAGTAATTTTTATTTTAGATTTTTTAACTCATTTATACATTAAATTCAAAATAAATTTTACTTAGTTATAAGTTGATATGAATTTATAGAATTTTTTTTTAATTAAAATTTGTAGAACAATGGCAATATTCAGATTTGTGGTAGTTTTCATATTTTTGTAAATGGTGAAATTGATGTTGAAATTTTTATTTTTAGAGTATTTGATTGAAAAATAAATTTAATATAATTTCTTATTTTTAATTTATTTCAAAATAGTATGTTAGTGTGGACTCCAAACTCCCATATTTCAAGAAGAAATGTTTCGAGAAGAGACAGTGAATAACAAGGTGATGACACACCTTCATGGTATAGTTTTCATGGAGATATTTTCATGGTCATAGGGATTCAAACACTTATTTTAGGCATTTTCACCATGGAATTCATGTTTCTATTCATTTTGATGTATATATCCTATTTTCTAAAACTTGCTTGATAACATTCCATCTTTTGTGAGTTTTTGTGGTACATCCCATAGAGGCTCAAGAATATCCCTTTGGGGATATCATCCTTATAGATAAGGAAATCCAAGTGATTCTTATCAATGTATGCATACTGAAATTAAATTTGTTCCTAATGATCCTCCCATGTTTTATCATGCTACATTCCTTCTTGATTTGAACCCTAATCTTGCTAATCCAAATCCTTCCTTGGCCATGTTTACTATACCTTTTTCACATGTGCTAGATAAACCCACCTCTTATAGTAAGAAACATGTTGGCATCCTTATTATTCATCCCTTAGTGACATAAATGCTAAACAAAGTGAAACTAAAGGTTAATGATGATTTTGGAGGCACTAATTTGATTGAGTTACCTACTACCTTGATGGAATATATAGAGTATTAGACATATAAAGAGGCCCCACTTATTGATCTTATTTTTGATAGTGACTCTAATTTATATGGTTGATATATATTTGAATTTATGTTTCATTTTATTAGTACAATGGTATATTTTTTTCATGGATACTTTACAATTTTGATTTTTATTGATAGATGCATTTTTTATAGTGGAATAATTGATTTACAAAATAACATTGAAACTTTCTTTCAATGAAAAAGTAAAATCAGAACTTATGAAGCTTTTAATGCTTTTTTTATCATTTATTTTTATTAGATAAATGCTACTATATGATTGATTATTTTACAAAATGTTTAGATTATTTAATATTAGAATTTATAGATTATTTATTGTATGCATAGTTAGATAATTGTCTGAATGAATGTCAAAGCAAGTTAAAGAACCCCCATTTGTTATAAACTATCATTTGGTCTCTATTATTATTTAATCTCTTAGACTTATTTTGAGTTGAATTTATAAATTTAAGCTATAAACTTAATAACTTATAAATTAAACTAATTGACTTTTAATATTTTATTAACTTATAACTACAACTAAATAAAGTTGTAATATGATTCATAACTATCTCAAGGAGATTTACTTTATAAAGAGATTGAATACACATAACAAAAGGAGAAACATATAGGTATCAACATATCTTCTAAGTTTGAAAGTTTTCTATATATATTTTTTATGCAAACATATCTAAGATTGAACAATCATTTGTAGATATATCAAATAATGCATTATCTGATAGTGAAGTAATTTGTTTGACTAATTTTGAAGTGTTTGAAGAGCCCAAAATGACGGTTTGTTCTCAAATAGAAAATGCTAACCAAAAGAGATCTTCCTCCATCTTTGTTATTCCATCAATGATAATTGGAGAGCCTTCCCTCTCACTAAAATAATCTAGGATTTGCCTCTGAATAAATGATTTTTATAAATTAGGAGGTATTACAAAAAATTAGGTCTCCTTCTAAAGACTTGGTATGTAAAAATGTTAGGTAGAATCCCCCACCTGAAGGTTGGATTAAAATAAACTTTAATATAGCCTTTAAAATAAATCTAGGACCTATCGATGAGGGAGGATCCATAAGGAACTTGAAGGGAAAGTTGATCATTGCTTATGCATGCCCTTTGGGAATTTACACAAACCACATGGCCGAAGCTAAGGTGACACTCTAGGGAATTCAGCTTTCCTCCAACCTCAAAATAGATAGAATCATTATTAAATGGGAATCCCTTAATATCCTTAATGCTTTAGAAGGCAAAACCACCCCTTCCCACATAATAAAATCCATTATTGATGATATCAAGTAGAGATTAATGGATATGACACACTCTTCCATCATTCACAAATACTAGGAAGGGAATGGGGTGGTAGACTTACTTTCTAATATCAAAGTAGGTCTCCTTATTTTATCTACCTAGCATGATGAATGCCACATCCCTAAAAATGTCATGTCAGCTATTCAAAATGAAGTCACTTCAGGATAAGATGTTGACATGGCTACCACTCATATGAACTTTAGTTCTCAAGTGAAGGCTTTCAAAAATCATGAACCACCATCATTACACTATGAGGATAATTAATTAAAAATGGTGGGAGAAATTATTTACTGCAAGTATTTTTCGAGCCATTAGCTCTAAGCCTTACCAGGGTTTGCCAAATTCTATCTTCAACTCTCAGGATAATATTGAGATGGGTGGAGACAGGGACCACCTTGAACTGAATCCCTCATTAGAAGTAAAAAACATGAATAAGGAGTGGAAGAATCTTTGCAGAGGAGGCCTCATAGAATTTATGTTGAGGGTAAATGACAATGATGATGACTTATCAAAAGAATTCATTGTAGCATGGAATAAGAGGGTTATGGAAGTAATAGGTGTTAGAATATCAATAATAGAGGAGCTAATTAGGGAAGCCACAATGATGTCATGTGAAGGAAAAAATTCACATAAGGATCAATCAAAAAATAGGAACTCTTATAGAGGTTTTTTTTAATCAATGAGTTCATTAAGATAGATAAAATTGGTTTCCTCACTTGAACCTTCCATGTCAATGGATTGAAGCCTATTTAAAAACAAATAATTATCTTATGATTGAAGGTAAGTATACCCTTATTTTTTCCCATCACTTTCTTATTGAACCATTTTCAAGGTTACAAAATATGTCTTCCCTATTACCTCCTAAAATCCTTAGACTTTATTGCTCTCACATACCAAATCGATGAAGTTAATCCAATCATACACCAAGCCTTATCTTACTTCTGATTAAACATGGTGAGAAAATTTGGGTTGGGAAGGTTCTTTTGGAGGGGTAATTTGGTGAGGATGAGTCCCCTAAAGAAGATCCTACCTCAAGGTCTCACTACCTAATAACTGGTTTTTCCCATGCTAGCCCAAATTCAAAAAACTCAGTTGGGGATCCTCCCTTGAAAATCTCTATTTTCAAACCTAAACCATTATTTATGGATGAAATAACCTCAAGGGAAGTAGCAGGGAAAGGTAAGAACCCCTCTAGCAGATGAGATCAAAACCAGTAGGGATCAGCTTGAAAAGTTTAATAATAAATTTTATGAGGTGGGGATGTATTTAACAGGTTTAATCTAGGATT
This sequence comes from Torreya grandis, assembly GCA_037957365.1. Lineage (NCBI taxonomy): Eukaryota > Viridiplantae > Streptophyta > Pinopsida > Cupressales > Taxaceae > Torreya > Torreya grandis. The sequence continues at coordinate 2,204,344 of JARHVA010000250.1, read as the reverse complement.
AGAATTCCATGAACAAGGAGGTTGCCAAAATGATCTAAAATTTCACTCAAATAGCAAAGGTAGAGGGGAACTTCTTGAATTGACATATAGTGGAGGTGGAAACCTCTTCCCCTAAGCTCCCCCAAATAACCCCCACCAAAAATACCCCTATGAAGGAGCAGTTGTGGAAGAGACCCAGAATGATCCCACCTAGGGAAGATGTAGAAGGCCCTAGAAATAAAAATAGGGCCAAAACCATAAATAACATGCAAGTCATGCAAGAGAAGGTGATTGAGGATGAGAAGGTACCTACAGAGGGACCCCCTCTTGAAATATTTTGTCTATTTACTATCTTTTTATTTTGCCCTTCGCATGGTTAGTTAGATGATAGTGATTTTTTTAATTTCTTGTCCTTCAGCTTATGGGGCTTACTAATATTTACTACAATTTTAAAAATACTCTAGTTCTTGGTCCTTATAAAACCAATATTTGTACCATATCAAATTAAAAAATTGCTTGACTAACATAGATATATCTAGGTTTCTTGATTTATTCATAATTGATTATCTGAATATTATCAATCATTAATATGATTTGATGATTGTAGATATGCATTCATATGCATAAAAATTCCTATACTTGACCTAAATAATGATGAATACCTCATATTTTATGACAACTTTTTAATCTATTGATTGCACTTTGATTTTAAATTGAAAGACCATGTTTATAATTAGACTCATTCCATTGTTTATCAATAAAGTTTACCTTTTAAACCTCTAATATGATTCTTGTTTCAAGTATTACATATATTTATTTATGTTTTAGTTAAAATTATATTTACTTCTATTTTAGATAGTTTATTTTATGTTTCTATTAGTAATTTCATTTATATTTCAAGTTATATTTTAATTCTATTTTAAATAATTTTGTTTTTGTTTAGTGAAAGTTTATTTATTTACAATTGTATTTTATTTTATGTTTCTATTTATATCATTATTTTTTAGATTATATTCTTACATTATATTGTTTACTCTTAGTTTCTTTCATTTATAGTTTATCTTTTATAATTCTTTCATGTTGTTTTTGTATAGTTTTTAGTTATTTAGTTTATTAGTTAAAATTTTTGTAGGTTTCTTAAGTCTATTTATTTAATTTATCTTTATTGTTATGTTTGTTTTATTTTTGTAGAATTTTTGATTAGATTTATATAAGTAATTATCTTTCCTAGTATGTTTCTTAATATTTTTTTATTCTTAGTTGATAGTGTTAAGTGATTGTGATTGTTTTCATTTCCATTTATTTTTTTGGTTATCACTTTCATTTATTTTACTTTTCATTTCAATTCTTTCATTGATTTTCTTTTAGTTTACTTGAAACTTTTTAGCATTAAGAAACTGATAAAGAGAGATTGATAAGAAAATATATAGATCAAATATCTTTCCTTCAAGATCTTGCCACTTTAATAAGATTTACTCTATTTGATAGGTTAGATTATCTATATTTAATATCATTTTACATTTATTATAAAATAAGTACTTGATTTTAAAATCTAATAGTACATAATTCAATGTTTGCTTTGCTGACTTATTCCCAATATTATTTAAAAACCCCTCCACACATATTAGGATTAAGTTTTGTTCCATAGATCCACTACGATTAAATTGTTATGATTTCATATTGACCTTTACGATAGAGAAAAGGTTGATTCATTAATGTAAAAAAAAAAATCCTTATCAACAATGTCTTGTGTTGAGTAGTTAGAAGTCTAAGAATTTATAAATGTAGCCATATTTTTTAATACTTTTGACCATATGTCCATTCATATTACTCCACTACACCTAGCATATTGTCTATATTTTATTTTAATTTGGTGCATAGATTTGGATTCATGCGATATGGCCTTTTATTTATAAGTCTAATGCCCTCAACCAATTTAATCTTCATATTCACATATAAGAGTGGATGTCTTGCATTTCCATATAGATATGTAGAGATATATCCTAATATTTTTTCAAATGTCATTTGTCTAGTAATCACCAACAATGGAAATCTTCACTTCCTCCATAGTCTTAGAGTTGACTTTGGTAGTCTTAAGAGGTTCTATATATAATTTATGCTTGTAATTTTTGTAAATCCATAACCTTCATTTTTACATAACATTTTTCTTCCCTTATATCGTCTTAAATATCATTAAGAGGTACCTCATCCACTTATCACACAACGTTTTCCTTATACACCTAAAATTTCAAATTGTGTGACATATATAACTCTTCATCTTCTTTGTTGGTGTAACTATTGATAGTATATTATTCAAATAATTTTTAAAGTGTAATTATCTTATCACAATAAAGTTTCTACATGAATTATTTCATAATAGCATCATATTCCCATATTGCATAGTGAATCCAATGTAAAGGTTATACTAACTCTAAGGTTGGTGAGGAGAAGAAAAATGTGTGGGTGAAGTTTTCTCTTAGCACCTTCTAATATGTATTTCTAAAAACCTCTCAGATACAAAGTCTTAAAGGTTCCATAAAAATCATTTACCCATATGTAATTGGGAAACATGGCATACCCTATGTCCAAACTTCCTTGCATTCATGCAAACTTTACCTCTGATTATAATATTTTCCAGACACCTTCAGTCCATTCATTGATTTTTGATGATTTAATCTAGCACAAAATGCCTCTATAACCTTGACCCATGTGGGGAGGTATGGTTTTTACATCACCCACCATCACATAAAATTACTTCTTAAGGTGTGGACCAAAGTTGTTAAATGCTTATTTTCTTATGGGATACATCCCTAAGTGACATCAAGGAAAATTGTAATAACTTAAAATCCCTCATACCAAGGAATCACAATAAGTTTACCTTTTCTAAACTAGAAAATGAGCTTCATTATTTGGGTAGTACATAAATCATATTGCATAAGGTGGTGATTTTTTATTTGGAATATTTGATTACTTTGTACGATTATGGATTTTTTTTGTATTCACCATGCCACATTATCAATAAGTGACTTCATATGAATTTTTCACCCATCGCTCACATGTGACACTAATGGTGTACAAAATGGGTTGTGCATCCCCCAAGCCAAAATCAATTATATGTTTGGTTCAAAATGTGTCCCTTTTACCATGATATTTTTAAATTGGTTAATATCATCAAGATCCACACTTTCTACATAAGTTTGGCCTTGATCACCATCCAAATGGATAATCATAGTCTATTTACCATTTTTGAATCTCATGCAATGCTTCCTAAAATTCATATCAGCATTATTAGAATAACACCATGGTTGACCAAGTAAACCTAGGTAGTTTTTAGCCTTAGTTAGTTTAATCACCTTGAAATTTACATCAAACTTGATGCCTATTAAGTTAACAAATATATTTTCAATTTTCCTAATGGTCTCACATGAACCTTATTTTCCATAAATAAGACATGAGGAGAGGGTTTTAATTTTGGACTCCCCATCTTCTACCATGCTTATTTTTTTAGGATATTAAATTTCATAACTATGTCGACTAGGGTATCACAAACCAACCATCCATAAATAATTACATCAGTTAGAAACTCTAGGTCATACCTTATGTTCTACGAGGCTCTTACCTCATGATAATGGGCTAAGTGTGGTGTAGGCACTTCAACTAGTATACTTGCATATTGTATCAATATATTATTTAACAATGAAATCATTCCTTTAGTACATATAAGGGATAAGATATTATTGAGATCATTCCTCTCTTTTATAACATTATTATTTTGATATGATCTACTTTTGATTTGGCCTCTAGGTCTTGGGCAAGATAAAACTAACCCTATCAATTTTAGATCACCTCCATGACTTCTTGTAGCATTTAATTCTGATGAGATCCATCATGATAGTTAATATAATATGGTTTAATTCACATCACTTTCTCTTTATTTCACCTTGGCTCATCATCAAGTAGAGTCTTATCTATAGGGGTATTTGGTTTCATAGTGGTTCCATTAGTTGACATAGAAGTATTCTATTTTTATTCTATAAGAATCTAGTTATTGGTGATCTATTTCAACCTTATAATTTTAAATATTCTTATAATTTTATTTATATGTGATATTTACATAGATATATAGACAATTTTCATCCTTATGTTTAACATAGAAATACCCATAAGTAAACTCAAGTAATTTTGTTGATAGTATTCCAGAAAACTAGACTTGTAATAGGTGTGAAGAGGTAATTTTACACTACCTCATACATTCCAATGTCCTATATAGTTACACTATTATCCATAATCACCATGACATTGATTGGAATTCCTATTTATATCTTATCATGTGTTATGATCTCTCACCTCATGAATTTCATCAATTACCTTGTAATATTTAGTATTATATGTAGAGGCATCACAAATCTAGAAATAGAAGGATATATTTGTTTGATTTTACCATTATAAGAGAGGAAAATTTCATCATTTCCTTCATGAAATATCTCATAATATGTAATAAATTCATAAACACTTTGTCACGGGATATTATTCTTATTGTGAACCTTGATCTCATAGTTGGTAGACCATAGGCCACTTCTAGCATCATGTGCATTATTGGTAGTTAAATTTTGTATTTTTGAAGCCATATATGCGATATTGTATTCCTTTAATTGGGTTACCCCAATTTACATTCTTCTCACAACCTCAACTCTTATTACAATCTCTAAGGCTTCATGTGCCTCTATAAAAGACTTCATGTAAATAACATGCCTAAAAGGTGTTTAGAGTTCCCTAATGAACCATTGTACATTTTATGATAGATAAAAGCATGTATATTATGTTATTAAACCTATTATAATATTTTTTAACATTCTCCATCAAGTATTGATTAATTTATTTCAAGGTAGCAATGTTTTGTTATTCAAACTTTAGTATATCAAATTCCCCAAGAAAGGAATTTTTAAGTTATTCATAATATATGATAGCTTTATTTTGATAAAGATTTTGGTACTATTATAAATATTAAGTTCACCCTTTATATAACTGGTTTCAATTATTATCCCTTCAAATGATATAATGGAAACACCCCTCAGGCTGTGGGTGACTTTATGAGGGGTGAATCTTCAGAGAGGGTTGGTTCCCTTGGTCAAGAACCTAACTAAACCCAATAAATGTTTTGATAGGATAATATATAAAATAGAAACTAAAAAATAATCATAAGGTGATGAATCAATGATTTTAATGTCTTATACTTTCTTAATCATACACAATAAAGATAAAGAAGCTAATAACATGCACAACTAACAATATTATAACTCTTATACATAAATGTTTTTTAGGAAGGCATGGAGCTTGTGATAGAACTTAAAAGGGTTATTAAATGGGATTATAGGGGATAAAATGGTGAAACTCCACAACTAAATTCTACATAAACTTGATATCACACAACATATAACCTACGTATGAGTATTTTCTTACATAAATGTGATAGAACTGGATATAAAATCAAGGAGAAATAAGCTTCATCATATGATAAGATCAATAATCCCATGAATTCTCACAAGATACATGAATATGAGAAGGAAAAATTATCTATATTAATCATTCAAAGGCATAAAATCCAATAGTATAAATGGGTAGAGTATTGTTATACCCAGTGGAAGGATACATAGAGAGGCATTCTTCTCCTATTTTATAAGAAAAAGAGAAGAAAAACACTACCAAGGCTATATAAATGTAGTTTTTATAATGTGAATGAGCATAATAAAGATAAAAACAAATAAAACATTAGATCATTATGCCTACCCCAACACCTTCATACCTATCACAATTATGATCCTCTCAAGAAAGTGGTGTAGGAGTAGAGGAAAGGACATTATCTTTGCTAAATTTTTCTCTTTTTGGTGGTTTGATGAAGGATAGGTGTACTCTAACTTTTAAATTTGTTTTTTCATCCTTAAATCACCTCATATCTACCTATTTATTCATGTAAAAGGTCTATTGGATGGTTGGTTATGCTGACCACTGCTTCACTTCATGGGATTTACCTCTTCCAAGGTAATTTTCAACACCATTTTGGGTCTTAATCATGGTTGACTTGTATGAATAAAAATATAATAGGTAGCCACATATTAGTGGGATAACCTTTCCAATGACTTTAATCTCTATTTTTGTCTTAAATGGCCTTAAACCTACATCATGGTCATGCTTGACCATCCTCATTAGAAAACTCAAATTAAAACTCACTTAATAGCTCTCCTAATGACCTTCAAGAAGGATAGAAGGGTTGATGCTTATTGAGATCTTTGATCTTGTATTTTTATCTTGGCATGTTCCTTGAGTAATATTACTCTTTGCAATTTCTTTACTTCTTTAAATGCCTTCTTAATCCCAAGAAGCTCTTAAGTATGGACTGTAACTTGTTATCCTCACTAGATCTGCCTGTCCCTCTTCGTAAGACCATATTTTAGTTTTGAAGTTACTTGAATCTTTTGCCTGTAGGTCCATAAATCCTTTTAATCTTATAGAAACCATTCCTCATAGTTCATAATTTTTAAAAATAATTCACTAACCTATAATTTAATACTTAATCTCACTTTTGGAATAGTCAATGTTACCCCATACATCATCAAGGGATATGAGGGTTATTTGTTGCAATCATCATTATCATTACTTGATTATGAAGAGGATTTCATATTTAAATAAATATTTAACCTTATAATATAATTGAAATCATAACATTAATCATGGCATAAATCATTGTTATGAGGTACAAGAAACTAGAGAGATTCTTGAGAGGTTGGAGGGATTTTGAGGAGTATGCTGACATCTTTGGGACTAGGATCATAATTAATTTATTAAGTGAGTATTTTAAACTAATTAAAATCATCTTTAACTTCCTATTCTCTATCATAAGGATTACTTTATAGTCTTTTAAGGTCAAGTCACCTACAAATCTATGGGTTGAGTCTTGAGGACTCAATACCCTCTCTCTTATTGCATATTAGGCCTATTTGCTAGGTTTAGAAGGCATAGAATATTATCTTATAATTTTATCATCAATAATTTTATGGATTATTACTTCAATACACTTATATATTTCAATTATCTTGATCCACATATCTTGCAATTTTATCTCTTGGTTTTCTTCAACTTGAACTCCTTTTTGTTTCTCTTGTTTTCTTCTACAAACCTGCAATTTTGGTTACTATTTATTTTTAAATTGATCATTATATGCCTATTTTATTGGTACTATAACTCAATAATAACATTAATTTTCATCTAAATTTCATCTCGTGCTCATGACTAGAATTTGATCAAACACCCCCATGTTACAAGAATTGATAATTTTTCCCATAGACCTGCAAATCAAGGTCTATGTCCCATCAAGGTCATATTTTTAAAATTTAATTTAATATTAATAGGATATTTGATGAAATTTAATATCTTATCTCATCATCATTTTAATTTTAACACCAAACTTGGTCCTTGAATGAACAAAACTCGGGTTTGGCAAGGTTTTAGGTTATTTTCATAGACCTCTAGACTGAGTTTTGTCCATATATCCTTAACCATACAACTTAAAATCCTAATAACACCTCCAAAAATTTATTAACATAATTTAATATCATTATTAAAATCCTCATACCTATTTTAGAGTTCATTTGGAATATGTGAATATTTTTTGTTCCTATAAACCCCTATTTTAGATTCATTTACAAGCCTAAAGGAAAAATGCACATATCTTGCTATTTTATGACATTATAATTATAGAAAAACTTGATTATTTAAAAATAACATTTTATTAATTATCCTATCAAAATTTAATGAATTTTTAGGGTTCATTCAAAAGATGCATCCATTTTATTGTCTAGGATGTTGACTTGAGGTTTCCTAGATTGAGCAAGACCTAAGAGCTGATATAAGAGGATATTTGACACATTTTCACGAATTTGAAATTTAAATACTTGGTTTTGTACTATATTCACATAAAAAATTATATAAAATCACCTTCCATTATTAAAAAAACCTTTTACTGATAATAATAACCATTAATTTGTTGACTATAGCAGGTTGACTGTGCTTGCCAACCAAAACAGTAATGGTGTGAGAGGTGCTCAAATATAATGAATGGTTTGATATCCATTTAAGTGAGAAAATATTATTACTTAACCATATTATATATGGAAAAATACTTTCATATCTCAAACCATTCAACAATTGGTGAAAGACACCTTTGTCTGGACTAAGTTCATTACTAAATGCCATCCCTGTTGATAATGCTTATAAGATAATATTCCTTGTTCATGAGATCAAATTGCATGTAAAATATATATTAAAATATTATAATTAATTAAATACACGTGTGTTAAATTTAAATTAATTTCAACCTCATGTTATAATCCTATAACCTTTGCTTAACACTATGTCTTAAGAAGAGGATGCCTAAAACTCCTTAAAACTTCATCTTGATGTCTGTAGACCTGTACATTACCTCATAATCTTGAATTAAAATTACAGATTTAAGTGTTATCCTTGTGATAATTTCATATTTATCTCTTTAATATTTTATTACTTAATTTTAGTATAATACACCTCTAGACATGTTTCAAGCCCCACATCTTCTCATAGGGATGTTGGGACTTCTCATGTTCAAACCTTGAGTTGAGAACCCTAAAATGTGAATCTCCCTTAAATTATAATGAAATTACCTTATTAAAATTGAATAAAACTTATATAATTAAATTTTATTGGCCCATAACCTCTTGACATTAGGATGTATTCTTGAAACCAGTCCTCTATTGAAGATCTCATTCATGTATGTAGTCTACAAGGCTTATCCATGAGTTGCATACCTTCATCACCACCTAAGAGAAATTTTAAATATTTTTTGTATTGATTAATAGGAATAATGGGTTATAAATATTTATATACATATTTATGTCCTTATTCTAAGAGATCAACCTCTTGAGACACTCTCAAAATTCACCTTTTGACTACATACCTATAGGTCTTCTCCTTTGCTAAAACACCACTCCCATCTTGGAACTAACCTCAATGAGATCAAACCCATGTATATAGAAAATTAATAGTAGGAAATAATATATATATATATATATATTTTTAGTTTATATACTTAAGGAAACATCTTCACATCATTGAAACTCTTTATTATTGCCTCGCATGCTTGTGCAAGGGTGCTCAAGATTCAAAACTTTCTTAAAACCCTATAAACTGAGATTATTAAAGAAAATGCATCTTCCACTTAATTTAAATACTTTATGAGTTATATAATAACCATGGGATTAATAAAGACCCTTTATTAGTTGAATAACACTTAAAAATGTTTTATAAACCATGTTCCTGGATATGTAGGCTTGTGTGTTTGTTTCAAGGCTAAAAACTCAACAAACCCCAAAAATATTAAGGTCTAATGGGATTGAAAGCATTTTTGGAGGATTATTTAAGGTAATATGTATAATTTAACTTTATTAAATGATTTTCACCCTATTTAGGACCATTTCAACATATTACAAATCTCTCCCTTTAACTTGTAGACCTGTACTCTTCTTTTAAGCCTAAATAACTCTCAAAACACTTAGTTAGATCTCATGGCATACAATTTATTAGATGTCTATAAATATAAATTAAAAACATATTAATAACCCTTTATATACATTTATTTTACTTTTACAAGCTCCAATCATCAAAAGGCAGGCTCATGAGCTTGGGGTTTTAGAGGGTTTTAAAGGCATCAAAGTAGTTTTGACTAGATTAATGTGTTTTGAGGATTTTCAGTCAAACCTTATGCATAAAATTATTATAAATACAATCCCTCACATCCCTAAAGAATAATTATTTACCATGAAATAATATAAATGATATATTCATCAAAACCATAACTCCATTGATGACTTTTGAGGACTATTTCAGCTTCTAAGTGATTGTTCATAGTTTTACCTAGGTATTTCTCTCTCTTAACACCTAATATGAATTATTTATGATCTTATCCTCCATATAAAATGGTTTTATATGCCCATTAATCTTCTCATATCTTATGTATGTCCTAAAAATCATCTTCTCTAGGTCTGTGAAGGAGATCTTAGTTGATTTTGGCATGGTTTGGGATTTTCTAAGCATGGATCCTTTCCTTGGAGACATATAATGAAATTAATGAGTTTAATGACCTATAATTACTATAAATTGACCTTAAAGTGTTATTAAAACTCTGTAACCTTGAATAAAACTCCTTAAAACTCTACTTTTCTCATATAAAGCTTCATTTGGAAGGCTTTTCTTGCCCTTTTGCTTGAGATTAGTGATTTTTAACCATGAATGGATCTAAATGACACTAAAATACCTTGAAAAATCCTTAAAAACCATTAAACCTACATAATCATATGGAAAGTGGAATGATTTTGGCTACTACAAGGCACTTTTCCATGTTTAAAGAGGAATGATAGTCACAAAAGCTAAAAGAAAGGGAAATAACTGCCTATAATACACTTTTGACTTGTTTGTATATATGGAGGGAGTATGGTGGGGTAATTTAGATTTATATAGCTTTATAAGACATTAGAAAGGTCTATTTATAAAGGATGACTTAAATAGTTCAATAACAAGATATTTTGACCCCTTACCTTAAAATGCATCTTTGAGATCTTTGTAATGATTTACAATGTTCTTTTTACCTTTATTTCCATTTAATTTCACCCTATAGGATACTTTTTATCTTATTAATGTAATTGTATAGTTGAAATTTTTACAAAATATTGTATTATCCCATAATTGGGATGATTATAAGCATAGAGAGAGGCCTAATCAAGATGAATCAAGACCTGGACAAAGATATAAAACATAAATTATGTGTTAAGGAATCCCCTAGAGACTTTATTATAGTCCATGAATCATGGAAAAGAACAAAAGACTCTTTCAAGGTAGTTATAAGTATATTGATTAATTCATACCTAGTTTTGAACATATTTAGCTCTCACGAGAAGCGTACAAAGAAGAGCATTGGACTAATTTTATAAAAACTTATCCTCCCAAAGAAAGTAGATGTTATAGAACCCATGAGTGGATAGAAGATCCAATATGTACCAAGTGTGGATATGGTCCAACAACATAATTTGAAACTAACTTTCCTTACACTCCACTAATGTGATGCCTTTCACACACCAAATGAATTTACACTTGTGAATATGTTGTGAAACATCCTCTACCCCATGGTATGTTGGTAGGATAAATGACATATCATTAAAAAATTGTGTAATTAGTTTATGTAAAAATGATTCTTATAATTTTTATGCTTAATGAGTCATTATATTCGATCTCTACCCTACATTAGGGTTGGTCTAAATTCTTCATGTTTGGGGTGTGGCCCCACTAGGTTACATTGTAGTAGGAATGTTTTAGGGTTGAGCCTATGTAATTTTTTAAATATGTATTAATGTGATAGTCATAATTGTACCACATTTAAAAGTGTTACTTGTATGAGGCAGAGTGATACTTTCTATCTATATCATACCATATATTTATTAACTCCTAAGTGACATCAAATGTATTGTGATGGGTTCTAATGGATTATATGGAACTAGTTGCTATAAAAAAATATTATTGGCATGTTTCCTTATAAATTATGTTATTTTTGGTACACTAACACTATCTTAATTATCTACATTTGCATGTGAGAACTAGTCCTGCATGTTTTTTGGTTCCTAGAGAACTTCAATATATCCATCCAGACTTTGTTCTATCTCATCAATGAGTAATTTGTCTTGAGTGAAGTGTACTTACTCTACATGAGATTGACCAACATGCCTTCCCTATTCCATGTCACATCTCATTTTTTTATGTTGGGATTTAGGGTGCTTGTTAGTGATCCTTTATCAACACAAGCTAGATAGCTTTATCACCACTGATATAGATATTTTAAGGCATAAATATTTGGTAATTGAAATATTTTACTAAATAAATATATCTATAAATATTTGTTTAAATCCTATTAATAAGGATCTTAAGGGAGATGTTGAGTGGTTCTTCTCTATGTAATGGTCTTGAATACAAGAAAATTTCATGACATTTTTAGTTTCGTAGGAGTGGATAACCACTAAAATGGAATTTTAGCCTTTAAAAGATAATTTTTCACTTATCACCATTCATTACCAATTAAATATAAATGAATCATATTTAATTTAATTAAATAAAAATGGAGCTATTTCTAAAATAATAAAATGACATTTAATATGGCCCATAGAGAGTACGACATATCATATGGAATCATCATGATGATAAATGCATCATTGATTTTGGTGGGAGACAAACCCATATAATGGGTGGGATGCCATAAATGGTGGAGAATAAAAATATGTAGCGTTGGTTATGCCATAACTAATGGAGAAGAGAAAGTAAGCACTTACACTTAGTTTATTGGGTTTGACATGATATTTCCTTGACATTGAATGCCTCTTTAGTGTGTGAAGAGAATTTTGGGTTGGGAGTTTATTTGTCAAGAATAAGGAAGAATAATCCATACCATGAAAATTAACAATATTTTGTATAAGTTTTTCAAAGTAGTAAGGAGTATTGAGCAAAAGGAGATTTGTGTCTTGGTTAGAGAATGTTATGTTGAAGTATCAAGGAAGAAGATAGAGAAGAAGGAGATAAGTAAAGGAGAAAGCAAGAAAGCAGAGGAAATAGGGAAGAAATAAGGGAGAGGAGTAAAGATCTATGGTAAATTGATTTAGGCAAGTTGATCTCTTACAAGAAGTTCCCCCTTGTTCTTTTTGTTAATTTTTAAAAAATCTTGTTGAATTTGTTCAAAGATTATGGCTTTAGAATCAATACTTCAACATTATTTTATACATTATTTTCTATGATTTTAAATTTAGGTAAATAGGATCTTGATATTATAAGCTATTTATAAGAATACTAGTTCATCCTAGTTAATTATTTATAGTGAAATAGTAACTACCTCATAGTGATAGATGTTTAATGTGTAATGGTTTACTATTCTCTTCTTGTGTATCTGACATTGATTGATGAAATAAATGCTATAGTATTATACCATAATATTATTTTTATAGGTTGTGTTAATGTATACACCACATACTAATTTAGACGGTTTCATTGTTAAGAGTTAATATATTTATTTTGAATCTTCAACTTAATCCATACAATCGAAGTAGTGAACTAAAGTAGTTATGTTCATGTCAAGCTTATAATTAGACATTGGTATGAAATTTACATTTATAGCACCTCATAATGTCATCAGTTGGGGTACACTAATGTTGAGTATGTTTTTTACTTTACATGGGTGAACTTACTACCATTCATTAGTTGTACCTTTAGTTTATATGCTTGAGAACCTTGATCTTAGTTGAGAAATCCAGAATTATGTCCCATTGTGTTGCATAAAAAGGATGTGTGTTAAGAAAATGTAAAGTTTTGAGTGAAATTATTCCTCAATCACACTTTATCATCTTTCATGACTAATAGGTATACATATGTGCAGAATGTAATTATTATTACGTAGTGGAAGATTCCTAATATTATTTATATGTGTATAATACTTACTAGATAATGAAGCCTATGGTTATTTTCCTTTAATCATAACCAAATTGTTTTTTTCCTATAAAATAAGATGATACCTATCATAATAACTTGTTAGTGACATATTTTAATGATGCTAGATGGTAATTAAAATTAGGAACACATGGTCATATTATTTGTTGTTTTATTGTCTATTTATGATTTAATTGGTTAGATTTATGTATATTTAGTAGTAGTAGGTGTAGTTAGTATTGTGAGAAAGCTATGATGCTAAGCGTAGACTACTATTGTGGTATATAATATAGTCTCAAATCTTGGTTGGTGGTATGCCTCATTTATGGTGTCATTTTCATCCAATGACATACAAGCATAGAAATGTTTATAAGATTGTCATAACATGAGGTGAAAGAGATAAGGTGAATGATAATAAATATATGTTAAAAACAAATACAATAGTTTTTTTCTCAGTGGGCATAGTGGAAAATGCCTAGATAGGCATATGTGTTAATGGGAAGGCATATGTACTATTTATCAAAATGCCTCATGAGTTGTGACCATATAGAATTTACATATGAAATGTTGAGCCCTGAATCGATAGCTACCTTTATGAAAAGTGAAATGGATACTATGGCTTATAAACTCTTTACCATTGAAACCATTGGAAGAGACATCACCATAGTCTAATTTTTATTTTGGTTAAATTATTCTAACTTTGATATATTTTTTATTAAAAGTATTCAATAGATAAGAGAGCCATTAAATTTGTGTGATCACTTCAATATAAGATTGAATGAATGAAATATTTTAATAACATCCATGAAACTAAGCAATCTATGGAAAAAAATACTACAAAGGATATCATTCTTAGGATATGAATTATATCATGATTGGTATTAGGGTGTCATGGATAGATGTTTAATATATATTTATTTAATTAAAAATATTGGATATCTATTAAAATTATTGAGTGTGGAGCCCTTTGGGGCCATCATATGACCATATGAATAAATTTTTGGGCCCTAAAGAGCTCCAAGGATGTTGGGGGGCATAATTTTCATGTTGTCCACATGTGAGTGGGATATTCCTTCTATTCCTAATTTCTATGTATTCCATAATTCATGGAGTTCGTTGTTAGATGCCTTTTCCCATGTTGACTTCCCTATTTTGAGGAAGCTAGTTGTTTTTTGGAAAAGGGAACTCCATCCTTCTTGAGTGGAGTTGGTTGTGATCACATGTTTATGGGAAAATGTGCCCTTAGAAGGTGAAGAAGATGAATATGGAAAATTTCTCCTTGGGAGAGCTTTTGGATAAGCTTGATGAGGTAGAGGAGGGTTGTCACATGTTAGATAATGCTTATCTTGGATAAGCATTGCATATTTGCTCCTCCTTTTGTGGATTTTCTTTATTTTCTTATATATAGAGGCTGTGGTGTGGCCTTTAGAGGTTGATGGTATATTTTTTATGTTGTGGATTTGAGGATTAGAGTTAAAATATAGGTGTTTTGCAAAGTGCATGTGTTTATTACAAGGTGTGGTTTAGTAACTTGTGAGATACAACATTGTGCAAGTGCAAGTGAAAGTGCAGCTTTTTGTGTAGCACTTTCTACAGGGGATTTTTTCTATCTTTGTGAGAGTTCATTGTAATCTTATTTTAGATTACTGATTTATTTGAGAACTTTCATTTGTGGATGTAGCCCACATTGGGTGAACCACGTTAGTTCTGTGTTATCTGTATTATTATTATCTTTCTCTCATTTATGTTTTTATATTAATGGTAAATTAAGGAATGTTTTCATGATGAATTGTATTGCATAGATTTAAATATAATTTATGGTAATAGCATATCTAGATTTAAAAGTGTTTTATTCCTAACAATTGGTATCAGAGCCAAGTTGTGTGTTTTATTAAAGTGGTAAATCATAGGAAGGCTATTAGCTTGAGTGGGAGTTATGGGAGAAGAGATCAGGTTTAGGGTTGAGAATTTTGATGGTAATAATTTTGGTTTATGGAAAATGTAGATGGAACATTACCTATTTAAGAAGGAACTTCAACTCCCCTTGGAAGGGAAAGGAGGATAACTTATAAGTATGAGTGATGCAAATTGGTCATTACTTGATAGGAAGGCTTTAGGAGCCATAGACTTATGCCTTACATCTTATATTACATTTAACATTGTAGATCAGATAAATACAAAGGATCTCATGGATAAACTTGGGAAGTTATATGAGAAACCTTTAGCTTCTAATAAAATTGTTCTTATGAAAAAGTTGTTTAACATGAAGATGTTTTAGAATGGTTAATTTCTAATCATCTTAATGATTTTAATATGGTTGTAATTATGCTCACTTCAGTTGGAATTAAGTTTTATGATGGAGTTAGAGTTATAATCTTATGTTCTTTCCCTAATAGTTTGGATAGTTTGGTTATGGTTGTAAGTAATGCAGTCACTACCAAGGGAAACTTGAATTTTGAGGATGTTGTAGGTGTGATCCTTAGCAAGGAGATGTGAAGTAAAAGCACTAGTGAATCATATTTAGGTAATGATTTATCTATTGATACTATAAGGAGGCAAAAGGATAATAGCAAAGGAAACTAAGGAAAGTCAAAAAGTAGATCTAAGTTTAGATCTAGATCCAAGATGATATGTTGACAATGTGGGAAGAGTGGACACTCAAAGAAGGATTATTGGTCACTTCGAGATAAGAATGCCAACAAAGAGGAAATGAATGAGGTAAATGTGACATCAGGTAAATCATGTCAAGATGCCTTAATTCTTTCTATGGATAGTTTTTTTGAGTCTTAGGTATTAAATTCAGGGTCTTCTTTTCATGCCACCCCACATAGGCATTATTTTACTAATTATGTTCAAGAGAATATAAGACATGCATATCTTGGTGATGATGAACCATGTGAGATAGTAGGGAAAGGTTGTGTTCAATTTAAGATGAATAATGGGAACACATGGATCCTTAAGGATGTTATACACGTGCCTATGTTGAGATGGAATTTAGTTTCAGTGGGGTAATTGGGTAGTGAAGGATGTCCAGTATTATTTACTATAGATTCTTAGAAATTTACCAAAGGTGCTCTTGTGATATCAAGAGGTAAGAAAGTTGGTAATTTGTATTTGAATAGTAGTGTTTATTCTATTTATTTAGTTATTGCATATGGAGATGCAACTATGTGGAACTACAAGCTCAATCATATGAGCCATAAGGGCATGCAGATCTTAAGAGATAAGTTGCCTGGATTGAAAGACATAGATACAGACTTTTGTGAAAATTGTGTGTATGAGAAATAGAAGTGGGTTAAGTTACTAAAGGTTAGACCCACAAAGAAAGATCACAAGTTATATTTGGTACACTCAGATGTATGGGGACTAGATTAGGTATCTTCTATTGGTGGATCCAATTACTATGTTACTTTTATAGATGATGTAACTAGAAAAGTTTGGGTTTATTGAATTAAAAAGAAATATGATATATTTGACACTTTTAAGAAGTGGAAATCCTTGGTTGAGAATGAAAAAGGTCTCAAGTTGAAATCTCTTAGATCAAATAATGGAGGTGCCTATTTTAGTAATGCTTTCTTTAATTATTGTTCTAATAATGGAATCTATAGGTAAAGGACAGTTTCAGTAACTCCACAAAAAAATGGGGTATCTAAAAGGATGAAAAAAATAATAATGGAATGTGCTAGGAGCATGAGGTTACATGCAAGGTTGCCTTTATATTTTTGGGCAAAAGCAGTTAGCACGATATTATATCTAATTAATAGAGGACCTTGTGTGCCTTTGGATGGAGGCATTCCATAACAATCTTGGTCTGGTAAGAATGTTGATTATTTTTTTCATAGAGTCTTTGGATGTGAGGCTTTTACTCTCATTAATAAAGAGGATAGGACAAATCTAGAGGTTAAATCAAATAAATGCACATTTTTTGTTTATGGTGATCATGACTTTGGTTTTCCTTTATAGAGCATTAAAGATAGGAAAATATTTTGGTCTAGAGATGTAGTCTTTAATGAAAAATTCATGCATAAAGATTAGTTGCAGGAACAAGATCAAGAACATAAAGAGTACACAGTATTGGATGACATTACAGTGTCAAAGTATCCAAGGATTTAGTTTAGGAACCTTCTACACAAGGACCCCAAACTCCTATGGTAAGAAGGTCTTCTAGGGTAAGAAAAGCACCCAAACATTTATCTCCTTCTTTAAATTATTTATTATTCACTGACAATGGAGAGCTAGAGTGTTATGAGGAAGCAATGTAGGTAGATACCAAGTTGAGATGGGAAAAATCCATAGATGAAGAACATATATCTCTCATGGAGAACCAAATGTGGGATTTGGTTAGGCTACCCAAGGGCAAGAGTGTATTGCCAAACAAGTGGAGCTCCAAAATCAAAGAAGAGGATGAAGGGAGAAAATGGTATAAGTCTAGGATGGTAGTCAAGGTGTTTGCACAAAAATTAGGTATTGATTTTGATGAGATTTTCTCTCTTATTGTAAAAATGACTTATATTAAGACTTTTCTTAGTTTAGTTGCAGTTGAGAATTTGCACGTAGAACAATTAGATGTGACAACTACTTTTATTCATGATAATTTGGATGAAAAGTTATATATGAAGCAACCACAGGGTTATGAGTTCAAAGGGAAGGAAAACTATGTGTGCAAACTAAAGAAGAGCTTGTATGGCCTAAAACAAGCTACATGGCAATGGTACAAGAAATTTGATTGTTTTATGTTGGAACAAGAATATCAAAGGTGTCATTTTGACCATTGTGTGTATATAAAACATTTTGATGATGGTTTTTTTATTATATCATGCTTTTATGTCAATGAAATGTTAGTTGTAGGAAATAACATACAACATATTCATATGCTCAAGAAACAGCTTAGTGACTCATTTTCTATGAAGCATTTGGGTGATGAAAATAAAATCCTTGGTATGAGGATTTATCATGATAGGAAGGAGAGGAAGTTGATCTCATCCCAATCATAGTATGTGAAGAAAGTCTTGGAAAGGTTTAGCATGTTGGATGCTAAATATATTGGTACTCCTTTGGTAGGCCACTTTCAATTATCAAAGGAGTAGTGTCCCAAGATGGAAGCTAAAAAGCTTAAGATGTCTAAGGTACCTTACTCATTAGTAGTTCACTGCTTGATTTATGCCATGGTTTATACTAGGCTAGATATTACCCAAGTAGTGGGAGTTGTGAGCAGGTATATGAGTGATCTAGGTTATGAGCATTGGTAGGCAGTGAAATGGATTCTTTGGTATTTGAGAGGAACCATTTATTTTGCATTATGTTATGGTGGATTAGATACCACTTTTCATGGTTATGTGGACTTGGATGTGGTAGGGGATATTGATAACAGGATAAGTATGATAGGATATATATTAACTATTGGAGACACAATGGCTAGTTGGATTTCTAGGATATAGAAGGTTGTGGCTTTGTCAACCATGGAGGATAGAAAAGAGATGATTTAATTACCAGAATTGGGGCATGAGTATGAAGTTGGGAGACTACACAATGATAGTCAGAGTGCTATTCATTTGGAAAAGAACTCCACTTTCCACTTGAGGATGAAACACATTTAGTTACATTATCACCTCACTAGGACAGCTTTGGAGAAGAACTCGGTGGAGTTGGAGAAGATTCATACTAGCCATAATATTGTGGATATGATGACCAAGGTGGTCACATTGGAAAAGTTGAGACTATGTTCATATTTGGTTGGCCTTAGGGGTCATGGAGCAATGATAGATTCTGTTTAGGAGAAACAGTCTCTAAGTGGGATATTATTGACTGTGGATCCCTTTGGGGCTATCACATGACCATAGGATTAAATTTTTAGGGCATAAAGAGTTCCAAGGATGTGGGGGGCATAATTTTCATGTTCTCCACATGTGAGTGGAATATTCATTTTATTCCTAATTTCTATGTATTCCATATTTCATGGAGTTAGTTGTTAGATGCCTTTTCCCATGTTGACTTCCTTATTTTGAGGAAGCTAGTTGTTTTTGTGAAAAGGGAACTCCTTCCTTGTTGAGTGGAGTTGGTTGTGATCACATGTTCATGGGAAAATATGTCCTTAGAAGGTGGATAAGATTAATATGGTGAATTTATCCTTGGGATATATTTTTGCTAAGATTGATGAGGTAGAGGAGGGTTGTCACATGTTGGATAATGCTTATCTTGGATAATTGCATATTTACTCATCCTTTTGTTGATTTTATTCATTTTATTATATATATAGGGTGTGATGTGGCCTTTAGAGGTTGATGGTTTATTTTCCAAGGTGTGGCTTTGAGGATCAGAGTCAAAATGTAGGTTTTTTTCAAAGTTCAAGTGTTTATTATAGGGTGTGGTTTAGCAACTTGTGAGATACAACATTGTGCAGGTGCAGGTGAAAGTGCATCTTTTTGTGAAACACTTTCTACAAGAGATTTTTTTCTCTCTATGAGAGTCCATTTTAATCTTGTTTTAGATTACTGATTTATTTGACAACTTTCATTGGTGGATGTATACCACATTGGGTGAACCATGTTAGTTCTATGTTATTTGTGTTGTTATTATCTTGCTCTCATTTATGTTTTCATATTATTGATGAATTAAGGAATGTTTCTATGTTGCATTTTATTTCATAAATTTACATTTTATTTCATAAATTTAGATTTGATTTATGGTAATAGTATATTTGGATTTAGATGTGTTTTATTCCTAACAAAAATATTT
This sequence comes from Torreya grandis, assembly GCA_037957365.1. Taxonomy (NCBI): domain Eukaryota; kingdom Viridiplantae; phylum Streptophyta; class Pinopsida; order Cupressales; family Taxaceae; genus Torreya; species Torreya grandis. Next base: position 2,184,085 of record JARHVA010000250.1, on the reverse strand, counting down.
CCACTTTAGTCTAGTTATAATCTTGTTGAAATGAGATATCAGATTCTTCTATCTCTATCATTAGATTTTTCAATTGACATAAATTCTATTTAATTGTGCAATAATTTTAATGGTTATATAAATAAATGAAAGGAGAAGATATATAGAATAAAATTAAGTGAATTACTATCAATTGGAACTATGATGGCCACTAATGTTTCCACACCCTGTCTCATTAAGTGGATATATGTTATAATAATTATTTTTCTTGCAAGATGTCAGAGATTGTTATAAAGTATATTTTAATATCAAAATTTGAGATCCACTTCATTATCATAGAACCAATTAAGGATTTATGAACAAGATAATTGTTAATATGGTACCCTTAAATTTGTATTGCATAGTTGTTCCATTAAATGTACATTTAAAGATATTAGAGTCAAAATTTATAGTAGAAGCCTTTCAAAACCATAAGATCAATCTTTTTTAGTTTATAAATACCAAAATTGACCTTATATTGGTTTTGAACTATATTATATTTGATAATAAGTGTAGTTCATAAGAATAGAATCCATATGCTTTTGTTTGTGCATTGATGAATTTTTACCTTCTTTCCATAATTTCATTATAAAAGATTACAAGAATAAATAATTTTGGTTTATGATTTATTTATTGAGATTATGTGATTTGCACAATGTTATTTTAATGCTTAATGGTTACTTCATATAAGATGTGTTTGATCCATTTATATAGGTTTTATCAGGTGAGAAATAAAATGAAAGTAACATAATATTTATCTTGTATGTCTAGTTATTCTAAGATAAATGAACATTAGAGATAACTTAATACCCTTAATAAGAGTATAAGTGAACTATTAAATTCAATTTTTTTAATAGAGTAATTTTCATGATATTTCTTTGAGAAAAAGTAGTTTGACATTTTGTATAGTAAATAATGTAGCATATATATCTCTAATTTCATAAAATATCTATGATGTATTGTTCAAAAATGACTTTCCTTGAAATTATTTTTTTGCTTAGATATACTCTTATATGCTTAAGATTAATTATCACTTTACATATATATAATATTATAAACCTTGAAAATGTCTTTTTGGGGTGTAGATGAGGTATTATAGCATAATGACTCTCGATTCATATAGTTTCAAGAGAAAAATCATATTTAATCTAGGGATAGATAAACCCATCTATATATGGATTATCCATAAGCATGGAAGTATATAAGGACAAAAGAATGATGATGTTCATCCCTAGACCTAGATTATGCATGTGGATTATGATTGATGTTGTTGTAAAGATCATTGAGTCCTCTCACTGTAGGTAAGGAATGTGGTTACCCTTAATTTTTGTATGTAATTTTTCACAATAATACATTTGAGTAAGAATGTTTACCTTTAATAGTTTTGGAGAAATACATCTAACCCTAATTATATGTGTGTAGGAGACATCAAAAATATGTATGGCAACTTGAGAAGTGAGTGTAGGCATAGGAAAAAATCCCTAATATGTTTTCATTAGTGTGACATTTATGATTATATAAGTAAATTCATGGGTCATGTGTATAATAATTTCAATCATATAAAACTTATTTATAGTGTGAATGTTTAGTGTTTTATGCATGCATTGATAACCTTGAAAAACTATTGAGGTGATTCTATGTGGATCAAAGAACATGTATTCCTTCATTAGTGCTGTTATCTAGGTTTTTATGTGAGAGTGCTTGGGTAAGCACACAAGCCTTGATTAGTAAGGTGTTATTCTATAAAATACTTGAGTGTGTCATATAGCCATGAGATTGATGATTAGAGAATTAAAATTTCATCTATGTCATGAATAGTTTATTCCCTATTTGGCTTAGAGTGACAACTTCTTTGGTATGAAGTATCATGGATTATACCATCACAAGTAAAAGGAAAACTACATCAGACATTGATTCCAAGGAGCAAATAGTTAGACTACCTAAGTTATGGTGAGGGAATCGGGTCTAGGTCCTTAGGTTAGTTTAGGTTTGGATTGATTACATAAAAATCATTGTGATCATTTATATTTATTCCAATTTTTGGTATGTGAATTTTATATATGTATACTCGTATTGTTTTAATGACATTAGCTAGATAGTGAATGTTCAGTGTCGTATGTTATTATAAGGATTGTTGTAATGTCAAATGGAAACACTGACTTTATGAACCATAAAAGTTCACATATAGTTGAATTTAATGGAAGGATAAGTAATAATACCTTTTTGAGGCAATATATATATATTTTTAAAAATCCAATACATTTTTACGATACCTGACTGAAGGGGTTATTACATTTTATGTGGGTCCTCATGGGATCTCCAAAATCAAACACTCCCCTATGCCTATAGTCCTTTTCTAATTTCCTTTTTCTAAATTTCATCATATTTATTTATTCTGAGATATCACTCATCTAGTTTTTCCATGTCATAAGTTTCTCATCTCACATTTTCATGTGAACTATGCCCCTTCTCTTCTACATCCACATAGCTCATATGCATAGTAGATTAATAGGCCATTGATACGTTTTCAATCCATGAATTTATCAAATTTTTATTTATTTCTAGTGGTTATTATTATCAATCAAGTTTTCACCCTTTGGAAGGTAGTTCAAGCCTTCCAAATTTGATGTAACATGAAAACACCTCAAGTTTATGGGTACCCTTTAGTAGAGGTGAATCTCTAGGTTAAAGGGATAGCTTCCCTTGATGAATCACTTAGGCTCAAACACTAATACACCACTTTCTAGTAAACCTATTTTAATGGAGGTGATGCACAAAATATTATTTGACCATTACCAACCAACTGTGTATACACTTCAAACATGAGACTAATCTATACATGACACTATTCCAAATCTGTCTCTCTACGTCAATGTTTCTCATGAAGGTTTGTGAATAAATATTGAGATAGGAGGACTAGTCAAGAGGTCATGAAATGACACTAATGAAAATATAACTCACTAAAACCCTACACACTCCATTTGGACACTTCAAGAGGCCTGTAAAAAGGATTCCAAATTGAACATGAATGATAAATAAAGATAAGAATGCCAAGGAAGTAAGACTATCACTTAGAAGTATCAACTAATTAAGCATGAATATTGAAACCATTCCATGGAAAAGGTAAATCTAGACTATTCTCATTGATCAAAGTCTATAATTGGGTAGGGCTTCACCATACCCAGGTGGAGGATATAAACTTAGCCTATCTAGTTTGAATATATAGAAAAATCTAAGAGAAGAAGGAAAAGGGCATAGGAGAGAGAGATGATAACTTTATCATGAGTTAAAATCAAGATAATAGTTATTAAAATATCTTAATAGGTCTTATAAGACAATTGTACTCTTCTGAAGATGCTTTCCTACTACAAGTGGCATGGAAGTTTGAAACTTGATTTGACACCTTGTATTTTATCTTCAAAACTACCCCTTATTTGGCTTGTGAGAGGACAAATGGCACTCTTGACCATCAAGTCATGTTGATTTACATATTTTCTCTTCTCTTGAAACCTTTCAATTAATCTTTACAAGTTCCCTTTGACACATCACTTCATTTTCTTGCTAGGTGTCTTGAAGTCTTTTCACCTCACTAGGCCAATCTTGCTTACAAGTGTCAAAACTAGATTTCATGTTTTCCAATTCATTATCTAGACAGGGATGGAAAATTAAAATCATATTATACCTGAAAAAAATCATTTTTAGGTCTCAAACTACCCTCAAGAAATCATTTTGCACCAAAAGGCCTCATTTGACCTCATTCTCTGAATCCCTAAAAATGTGTAAGCCTCATTTTTTAAGGAAGTTTATAGAGGGTAATGAAAAAATAATGGAATATTTTATGACCCATTATATATTTACAAATCCATTCCAAGTTTTAGGTCTTGAGAATGAGTATAAATGTCTTTTTTCTACCTTTCTCTCTCCTCAATTAGTCTTCCTTGCCTAGAAGCCTATTTTTCTACTCCAATTATCTCTCACACATGTGAAACCACCAAAAATAATTTTATTCACTTTAAATATATTATCACTAAGGCTCATAGACCCTATGGAAGTGTGAGACCCATGAAATGGCCTTGAAACCTAGTCTCATTTTAGGCCTATTTGAGACTACCTTGAAAAATGATCTTTGTTTGATCACTCATATAAAATCTAGTATGTATTTTTTGGATTTAATAGATGTAACACATCTCAAATTACCTGTCACAATAGTTTTCAAGTTTTCCATTGCTCAAAACCCTATAAAACACCTAAAAACCTTGAAAATCATGCATTTATTATAATATGTATAACTACAAGTACAAAAAAATTACACCTAAAGAATATAATTTGAGTATTAAATAATTTCCATGAGTTTTTAGGGGAAATAAAGGTTATTTCATGTTCTTTATAGGCTCATTTATCTCAATTGGTCATTAAAGAGTTTGTTGGCAGCCTATGTGTGCTTCAAGGTCTTAAGGATGATTCATAAAGGAAAGGCTCTGGATGGGCATCCAAATGACATGAATAATGATAGTATAGGTGTGTTATATTATTAAAAATATATTGATACACCATTTATTATTTCATGGGAGATAAGATCATGTTTAGGAGACCCTTGGGCTAGCAAACTATGTGTTTGTGAGGTCTAAAGAGAGATGAGCTCTATATGTGGTTTTCTAAGTCTAATTTTGAGTTAAAATTTGACCTACATAGGTCTGAGACATCCACCATGACTTGATCCCATGATTATCTTATCACATATCTTCTTCAAACCTATTATATCCTTCATCAGTTCATGTTAGGGTTCTTGAGTAAATCAATGCTAGTGTCCCTAGTTGATTATGTTTGAGACTTTTTCTCATATTTCTTAGGATCTATGAAATAATATGTGTTTTTTATAATTTATTTATTACCTTTTTAGTTTCTTAAATATTATCATCTCAAATCCAACTAACCACCTTCTCATGAGTGTCCTTGTAGGTCTGCTTGTGTTTGATCTTAGGCTTGCCTAACCTAAATAGGGTCTATCAACATTATCTCATTTTGATGGGTTTGAGGAATATATGTAGGTTGTGTAAAAATTATATAATAATTTTCATTATTCTCTTCTTCATAAAAACCTTATTGTAAACCTAGTGTACACCATTAATTGACAAGGCAAACCTATGGTTCCAAACTAGTTGTGTAGGTAGGGCTGGGGTGAATTATGTTTTGACCAATTTCTTTTGTCACTTTTCATATTTCCATTTTGATTTATATTGGAATTTTTAAATTTATATAACCTCACCCAAGATTCTTTATCATACACCTTTAACTCCCTCAGTCAAGCAAATACATCTCATGAACTTAGGTAGGACTGAAGACACTATTTTGACTGTGTTGGCAAGGGTTTGAAATGGCTCCTATGTGAAGTAAGTTCTTATCTAAGTTTATTTGTGTTTTATTTGACTTAAAATGACCTCAAAAATTGTCTATCACTTCACTCAAGATCCCATATCACTAATTTTAGGTGACCCTCTCTTTCTTAAACTCATAACCAATCTTCTTGCCTAAGCAACATGTAGGTGGTCTTAAAGGTAGTTTGAGTGCATCATTGGGATGTAAGAATTCTATTTCAAATTAATGAATATATCCATGGTTTTTTATAATATTTTTAGTTTTTATCCTCCACAAATTATCCAAAACACTACCTTCATAAACACACACTATTCAAAATTGCCTTCTTAAAAGGCGATTATAGTTTATCATTAGGAAAGAGTTTGATAATGTGGTCTTAAAATTGGTTTATCAACTCCATAATGACACTATAAAGTAGTCAAACTTCATATAGGTTTTATTTCCTTACTTTACAAGTCTTATTGCCTTTTCATAGCATTTTAGAACTTTTCCTCCTCTTGTATTTGTACACATAACTATGTATGAATGCCAAAGCCTGTAGACTCTCTCTCATCTAACCGTCATTGGTTTTCAAAAAGTTAGGTGATTATTTGGCATATAACTTCTCATTTCATTCTTTAAAATATGTGTCATGTTTCTAACCAATTATCCCTCCATGGAAATTATCTCTTTTAGTTCAAAATAGGGGCCTATAGGGATGTAACTATTAGGTCTCTATTATACTTGTATAACCGTCAAGAAAGAGTTTCTTGAGTCATGTGATACTTTAGATAATGTTAAATCTTGTCCTATTTATTTTTCACCCTCTTAATAAGCCTATATACTTCTGACTAGGATTGTATCATCCTCAACTTGTCTATTTGGTCTATACAAGCCTATGTATGCAGTCATCTCAAGACTTTGCATGGAAGTTGGAGTCCTAAGTAATCACCCATGTTATTAATGATTCAAATGAGTCATTTAGTGTCTAGTGAGTGTTAGTGAGTCTAGCTTCACCTCAACATTTCCAAAACACTTTCACCATGAACCTAGGCCCATGAATGCTTACTTACAAGTCTATAGGCCTATGAGTATTGAAACACCTTACCTTTGTTAAGAGTATATGGTTGGACTACCACTTTTTTTATGTTTAATTCCTTCATAAATAGGTCAAGACTCTTATACACCCTTAGAAAATTCAAAATAATACCTCATTACTCCATTATTGTAGGTAGTTTATACACACATCCATCAAATGAGAGAACATTATGAACTGATTTGGAGAGAATGGTGTTAGGGTTAGCATGGAGAGTGGTTGGTGAATTTGTATTACATTGAGTAGGATAAAAACATGAAGAAAGACCTCCAATTCACCCATTCAAATGTTGTAAACCCTGGCTCAAAAAGAGACTATGATAGTCAACTTTTCACACTATGAAAGAGAGTCACTTTCCTTATCAAATGGCTTGTTACACATTCCAACCTAGTGGATTAATGTGTGAAATGAATTTATAGACCTCTGAGGACCCATTCCAATTGATTTCATGTAGCGAGTGAGTTCACACTTGTATGGGAATTACACAAAACTCATCTTATGTGGATTTAAACTCAAAAAAGCACTTTATCTCCTTAGCAGTTTTTCATAAATCTAAGGAGATAAATTAAATTACCAATGCCACTAATTGATAGCCTATTTGGGCCCCCAAATTTGGTCAAAATATTAGCCTCCAAATCTACATATACGGCCTATACCATTCACTTGAAAATTGCTTTCATGAGTTTATGAAGAGAGCAATGGGAAAGGGAAAGAGTTTTTTGAAATTTTGAGACTTGAAACTTCTTTCCATGCTTGATTCTAACCTTTATAATCTAAAATGACACCGAAAAACTATTGTCACCTAAAAGTGAGTTCAATAAGTCCATACAAGTGCCAAAATCCCCTTTAAAGTATTAAAATTCAAGATTACGACTTTTATCTAACATCCTAACATATAGGGAATTTTTATAACTTCTCCAAGGCACTTTTAAAGTGTATTATATGGATTATTCACTTGGTGGGATTTGGCGTACATGGAAAATTAGTAAAAATCACCCTTTTCCTTACAAAGCACTACCTTAAAATCTAAAAAAGAACTATTGATGGTGTAAAATTCTGCTAGATCCTAACCAATCAATAATGGGACGTTTCAAGTTGTGGAACGATGCGGCTTGAAACAATCTCCAAGTTTTAAAGAAGTTGGTCTCTTCTATTTTATAGGTGTTTGGGAAAAGGGATAAGAGACTAAGTAGAAACACAAAATGCAAGAATTAAATCCTAACTATGGCAATGCACCTGAGCGTAATCCTAATCCTAACCTGAGCACAGAGTGACTATTATAGGATTCTATTACATTTAAGAGTAGACAAGTGCATGATCAATGTAAAATATTGGAATAACAGAAATAGAGGCTCACAATAAGGGAGTCTTTTGCTGAGATATAGGAATTATCAACAAAGGCATAGTGTTCTATCTTCTTAATAGAATCCTCCAATCACATAAGAGGTGCAGAAGTCACGCACAGTTATGTAGAACTTCAGACTCTAGAAAATGGGACAAAAGAAAATAACATTTCCAATCACAACACTAGAAAATCTATAGCATAAACTACTTTGTAATTGACACAGATAACATCAACAAGGGCATAGTATTCAATTTTCTTATTGAATCTTCCAGTCATATAAAAGATGTAGAAACACACATAGTCATATAAACTTTTCAACTCAGGACAATGGAACAAAAGCAAATGATATTATTGGTCAAAACTCTAAAAAGTCTAAAACTATAGAATTCCCCCCCTTCCTTTTAAATTTTACAATTTTGCTTATATAGCTTTGGATGCATCTTGGTGTTACTTCCTTTCCCATGCAATTCCACTCGGTCCTTTACTCGCAAGGGACAAAATAGATGGCACATTCAATGCCTTGGATACATTCTAGTCTTATCAAGAATTTCCCTAATTACAGCATGGCGATCTATGTCTAGTATCTCTCTTTGCACCTGAAATTCTTTGTTCCATCCCTGTTTTGGCCGCTCAACTGTCTCTTCTACCTCTACTTCTAGGGGACAAACAGATGGTGCTTTCAATGCTTGAGATCCCAAAAAATCTACCTGGTACACTGTTCTATCTACCCAGAGTAACTCTCACTGAATTTCCTTCCATTTTGCTATAACAAGTAGACAGGCACTCTGTTTTATTAAGATGGAATAGGACACTTAGTCAATCCATGAAAATCCTCCCCTTTTGATCGAGAAGGTGCCAAAGGATGACACCTGGCCACTTCTGCTTTCTTTATATTTTGTTGAGGACTACCCCACCTTTGACAGCTATCATAACCTACTTCCTCTATACTTTGAAGCTTTATTGAAACAAAACTCAATGCATTCTTTATATTGACAACACTTAAGAAAGGATGTGTGCACGTGGCATGCTTCATTTGTTAACACTCAGCACTTCATCGGTACTTTGAAATATCATCCAGGACCCACCACAATCTTCATTCAGTGATTAAGTTCGAAGGTGATCTCTTAGAAGTTGATACGTGGTGACCTCTGTTGCTCCTGGGAAGATATGTGGCATCTTTCGCTTCTCCTGTCGGGGGTATGTGGTGCCTTTTGCTTTCTTTGGGGATGGAGTAGAGAGGGACCCGAAAGGTGACACTTGGTAGCCTCCATTGCACTTCAATACTTAGCAAAATGAATGATGCCTTTATGCGTTGAATGGAAAGCATTAGACCCAGGCATTGAAATAAAGGCTCTTGGTAGTCAACACATGGTGGCTTCCACTGCTTCTTCAAAAAGGTAATTCAGGGCCTCCGCAACTACCACCTGGTGCTTTTTGCTCTCTCTATTGCTTAGCTCATTGGAAGTCTTTATCAAAATAGAAAACATGGGTGTCTCTTATGATACGTAGATGCTGACATGTGGTACATTCCATGGTTCTCTAGAAAGCTACAATGAGATCCTCAAAAGTTGCCAGCTGTCCATCTTCATTTCCTGGAGGCCGACATGTGGTCGCTTTCACTTGAATCCAATACTTAGGCCAAAATTGAAATGAATAGAACAAGAGAGGTAAAAAGGGACCATGTCCTGAGGATGACACTTGGTAGCTTCCATTGCACTTTGACACTTAGGCAAAAATGAACCCGTCCTCTGCTCCAAAACTCTATGGCTTTGCTCAAAGTGTGTAAGAACTAAAATTGCAGTGCTCGAATCAAAAATAATCAAATACGGTGTAGAGTAAGAAATTAATCTACAAGAACCTTAAATTTTCCAACACATCATGAAATTTTATTATGTGATTAAATCATGAAGAGACCTTGAAGTACACATAACAAACTATGCCACTTCTTGACCAAATCTCATCACTCCATTACATGACTAACCTAGTATAATACTAAGACAAATAATTACCTTAATTTCTCTAAAATTACCTAAAACAATGATAATAAAGTTTTATGAAGACTATTTGAAGGATATTAAGGCATGAAAAATGTTATAAAAACATGACACTCAAGTTTTAACCTATAGGGGTTGACATTTTGACCTTGGGGTCAAAATTGGTCAAAATTTATTGTGTGATATATAAACTGATAGAATTAAGAAGACTCTTCAACCATGATCAAAAATAATAAACCAAATATTATTACATTCTCTCATATTATCAAATAGTTTACAATAGAGATGTACAAATAGGTAGAAGATAGGAGAATCCTAGCCATCCCACGCATGTGGGACTAACTTCCCCAATATAGGTAGATGTAAGGCATAAACCCATCATCCTCATTAATTTGGGATAAAAATATCCAATAAAATAACACTTAAGTAAGATAAAGAGTAGTAAATTAATATCCTAAACCAACACCCCCCTTATACATAGCTTAGGTGGGTATAATACAGGATGCAGTGTGAATCCACAGGTCCCTATAGATGCCAATCCATCTTTCCAAAGTACATGGATGTTGATTAATTATAACCACTAAGTTAAATAATTAATGGTGTTAAATATTACGATCACTTAATATGAACATTGTACTCTAGAATACTAGGTAGAATTATGAACTCAAAAAAGCATTGCTTGAACACCATCTAACAAGATGGTGAGAAGTAAGCACAAAGATTGGTAGGGATGTCACACTAGTGTCACTAGTGGGGATACCACACTAGTGTCACTATAATAATCACTAAGAATGACATGAACAAAAATAAAAAAAATCCTCATATGATTTTCGACAGACATAGTGATTGAGTAAGATACCTATGTACAAAGGAGGAATCTAGAAAAGACTCAAAAAAGTGCAAAATATACACATAATTCTCATAACATGAAGAGAAAAGAAAAAACCCATAGGAAAATCTCCCCATTCCTAAAAAAGATAAAATAAGAATAGATATCTATAAATCCCCCCAAATATGATGTTGAATAATTCCATAATTCTAGTACTTAAAAGTCATAAAGGAACTCAATCTACATGATTTGTTTGAATCCACTACTCAATCAAAAAACCAACTGATATTGGGCTTCACTCTAATAAATTCAATAAATAAGAGTGATAGTGGTAAATTTTATAGGCTTAATTTTCACCCTTGTATAGGGTTCTTTAGGATCTCTCCATCTAAGCTATACTATTAGGATAACCCCAGACTGTGGGTAACCTATGTTGAGGCTGAACATCTAGAGTAGGCCAACTTCCTCTTTGATGGTCATCTAAACTAATGATAAGCTAATAATTCATTGGTAAAAGGTTTAGAAATTTGATAAGGTCTCCTAATAAATTTAATTAGGTTATGTACCAAAGTTAAAGGGGAAAATCCCATAAGTTTGAACCCACACTAGATCTGTTAAGGACAATACTAGCTCACATAACCTTAAGATCAAGCTAATTTGTATAAGTATTTCATAGAAGAGGTTGATAGTAGAACACTAATTTAGACCTACAAATAGAATTTAAAAATCCATAAACAAGGTCAAAAAGGAGGACAATGGATGAGGAATATTCTCCTTCACACAATGTCGTCATGCACAACTCACCAAACCAGATCCAAGGCAGGAGATAGGTAAAGAAAGTATAATGAATCAAGAGGTAGTTCTTACAAATAATTAACAAGGTCAAGCCTAATCAATTTGAGCATAATTTATATTATCCCAAAGATTTACATGTCTCCTAAAAAGATAAAAAGTCTAAAATAAGAGAACCTTTTCAAAAGAGAAGAGAATGGGATAATATAGGAAAAGGGGAGAAGAGGGAAGAGGGAACATGTTTCAAGGATAATTAATGAGCTACCAGCTACTTTTGAAATCATTAGATCTCTATATGTAATCTTCATGACATCTTCCACTTGAATGCTTATGTATAAGGATAAAATCCTCATATCTATGAACCTGACTGATCTTTGGTTAAGTCTATTTTAGGTGGCTATTTGTTATGAGCATGGCTCAAGATGTTCCTTCATTGATTAAACATAGTTACTCCTTATTTTGAAAACTAGACCTAGGTATACTATAGAGGAAAACCAATCCAATATTATTGGATTTCTTATAGTCCATATAGATGCCACTTTGATTGATGCTAGGTCCCTTTTCACCACCAAATTATCGACATTTGATCTAGATTAGGTCTAAAAAACCTAATCTATATCTACATAGCCTTGATAGCAATGCTTGGTCCTTTATTTATGTATTTTGGTCCAACTCATATCATATTTGATCTCAATTATATATATTTCCACCAATTCAAGTTGATTTATTTGCTTTGCTCAAGTCAAGCTAGTCCATTGACCCTAGTTAAAAATGTCTCGATTATATCTTTTTCCATTAGCTATTGAATCTGAATCAGATCATTAACCCCTTTGACTCATCTTATTCCATTGATCTATCTTTGTATGATTGAGTGAGGACCATGTATACTCTACCTAAGCTAATGCACTATTGACACTTGGTATCTATGTATTTGCTTCTTTAATTACTTTATCTCACTTACATCATCCTTTCCCTCACTTTATTGGATTTGTTAGGTATGAATAAACATGATCCCTTAGATCTATCTTTGAAATATTAACTCTATCTCCACTTATGCCACATGTCAAATGTGCATTAATCTTCAAGATCCTACTATCAGTCTATCAGTTCACATGCTTACACCATGTGATGGCCTCTCGAGCTCTCTAATCATTTTACCCACTCATGTACCATTGATCTTGGATGCTCAATCAAATGCCAACCATTGATCTACTAGGACCTAATTTTTAACTCCACAAACTACTTCAAGATCTTAATTTTGATGGTCTATGGGATGTCAAATGATGTTCACACACCCGTTATTGATGTTCATGCGACCATCAAATTTAAGCTTAAAGGATTTGTTTTTACTATGGCTTTAATTTGATTTCTATACAACTATCAAATACAGTTGTGATCCTATCAAATGATGGTCATGTAGATGTAAATTTTAAGCTCTAGTTGTCCTTTTTCAAATCCAAATGGCTATTTCCTTTAAACTTTCATCTAGGACACTTTGTTATGAATTGATCTTTTAGCCTTTTGGTCTAGTACCCTTTGCTTGAAGAATGTCCCTTTAAGAAAAAATTTCAAACATTTTTCATGAAAGAACCTATGTACTTAGGTACTTTATATAAATAAATGACCCTTCAGGATTTGTCTTAAGGTACCCTTTTGGAGAGGGACTATCCTTAGGGATTTTTTCATGGGATGCTTTGCCTGAAAAGTGACCCTTCAAAAACTATATTTGGTACAGTTTGTTGCAAAAAGTGCCCTTTAGGGCTTCTGTTTAGTTCACTTTCCTAATAAAATACCCTTTGGGAAAAGTGTTTGGGACACCTTGATTGAAAAGTTCCCTTTAGGATTTTTGCTTTGGACCACTTTTCTTGTAGAAATACCCTTTGGGAAAATTGTTCGGACAATTTTCATAAAATAAAAGACCCTTAGGATTTTACTTCGAACAATTTGTTTGAAAGAAAAGACCTTTAAAAACTTTATCTCAGATAAATTATCTGAAAGAATTCAAAACTTAGCCAAAATAAAGTATAAAATAAATGAACTTTAGCAAAGTAAAAGACATGAAACAATTGAACTTTATCCCAAAGACTTGGCCCCAACAAAGGGGTTTTGTACTTAGCTTGTTTGGCCTGTAGGATCTTCCATACTCATTCCAAGCACTCTTGATATTTCAAAAGGGTCTTTATAACTTTTTACATGTCCTTATATCCACTACTCCATCAAACCATGCAAAATCTTCATATATGGGCCAAAAATTGGTCAACATATTTGGTGACTCATAGAGGCTGCATGCCTATCTATGCAAAATAACCTAGATCATATACCTAGTCTAGTCCATTAGGCATGGAGTCTCTTCTCTGTAATTAAACTAATCTAAAAAATGATACAAATCTAACCCTTTCTTGACAACCCCCTCTTGAAACAACAAGGACCAAAAATAAAACAAAAGAGGAAAATGTACATATGCACTTACAATAAAGAAAGAATAACTAATATATTAAACAAATGTGCATAAAGAACTTAGAGAAAAACATGAACCTACTCTAATATATATACATGTGTGTGTGTGTGTGTGTGTGTGTGGTTACAATTCATAGGTATTTTCCACCTAGGTCAGATGGAAAACTTTGAGTGTCATTTACTTGTGATAAAATAGGATGACAAATACCTTGATCTTGAGAACTCATGATATGTGAGCTGAGATGTCTAGCTACCGATCCTTTTGAAATGATCTCAAGTGGATGAAATGGGACAAACATGTCTCCAATATAGACATATTGGTCCATTTCTTGAAGGCCTACCTCTTATTAGACTATAGAAGCATCTATAACCTTCTCATTTGATGGCTCATTTTTATGCTTTGAATGAAGCAAAACCTATGATGGTTCCTTTGAGCTAGTGTTTGGTTGACTGTTTAGGTTTAGGAAAAAAAAATCTAAGTCATCCCAAAAGGCAACTTCCTCTTGGTCATCCAAGACAATGCCAACTTAAAAACCATATTTATTCTACTTATTTTAAGAGGGACCACATTGTATTTTATCAATTCACTTAAGTCCCAACATGTCATGTTTCTATGATTCTAAATTTAACCATTCTTATTTATTCTTGAAGGCATCAATACTACTTCCAAATAACAATTCATCTTGAAATTGGTCAATTTCTTAAACCTGATTGGCAAGGTCATATTCAAGATTTGGAGGAGGTATACACTAGTTTAAAACCTCTACCTAATCTATGAAGTCATAGTACAACTATTTCCATACTTCATCTTGATCCTCTTTTTCCTTTATTTCTTCTTCAAGCTCATTTATGACCTCTCTAACATGGTTAGCTAACTGATTGACTATATTAATCTCTAAATATTGCTTATTTTCATCTTTAGATGATAAAAGAAACTCTTGGGACCAAAAAAAATCCTCCCTACTCTCAGCCACATCATTTCTATCCATATCTTCAAAAGTGAAGGCATCAGTACTACCTTTAGCTCTAAAATATCAAAGGCATGCCAAGAAGTCAGATCAAAACTTAACTCTTTCCCTTTTGAAAGAGGTGGAATATCTATCATTATCTATTCATCATAGACACTTGTATTTTCCTCTTCAAGCTCAACTTTGACTACAATATTCTCCTTTATTCTTTGTAAAATAGGTTCCTCCTTCATGAGGGAGATAATGGGAGGGTGAATAAGTTCACCTCGCTTATATCATAGGAGAGTATCCTTCCAGCTAGGCACTTTAAAAGATCTTATAGGTAGCTCTTGAGGGATGGGGAGATATCCTTGAAAATATTTTACACCAAGATCATTGAGTTGAGCTATGGTTGCTTGATTTACTTCTTACACAACTAACCCTTCTTCTACTAGGACTGGCTCTTGGAATGCTTCAATTGATACCTCTTCCTTTTTTATTCACTATTAAACTAATTTCCATAGTAGAAATGAGTATGAAATAGATGATTTTACTTCCTTTTGGATGTTTATAGGAGAGGATGGCCTTACAAGTGAGGGCAAGACATAGCTAGGGTCAAAGGTTTTATAGAAGATCCATGATGGGATGACTTCATGTTCTTGAGTGGGAATGGGCACAAGGGTAGGAGAGGGAAAATTGATTAGCTCAGGGTTGACATACTCTTTCTCCCATTGATCAAATACTTCTTCAATGGACAATACCCACCCTTTCATCTCTTTCTTCTCAACATGTGGGTAGTCAGCTTCTTAAATGGATGTCCATACATTCTAGAACTATTGCAAGAAGATCTTTATCCCTTCCATGGCATGAATAGGGAAATATTATCTAAGATTCACCCCCTCCTTGATATTCATGATTGTTTTTCCTTGGTCCAATATTTATTCTTTGAGTTTTGACAAGGATGGACTTTCATAATTTTGACTAGGGGGTTGGTCAAAGACTTTTGAAGATTGAGCTTGAGGCTCTTAGAGGGGTGAGGGCACATAAGGTTTTTCCAAATGAGCCTACTACCCTTCATAAGATATTAGCATATTGTCTAAATTTTTAACTCTATATCTTATCATTGTTATATCCTCATTCTTACAAAGTGACCACTATTCTCCCTCACAAATTGACCATCTATTCTTGACTAACTGAAGATCACTATTTTGTTTTTTTAGAATATGGATAGGGATAATTGGAGAAAACTCTAAACCCTTACTAATCTCCCTTATCAACTCAATATAAAATGATAATGCTTGCTTGACTCTTAAAAACTATTTAATAGGGTAATCCTAGTCTTGACAAGAGGAAGTGGAGGACTGATTTGAATGCAAAAGAGGCTGACCTTAGTCATATGCCAGGGTAGGATGACAAGGGTTATGATAGGGTTGATAGGCTATTTAAGGGCCACTTAGGGGGAACAGATAAACATTATTTTCTTAATAAGTATGATACTGAGGTAAAGGATAAGCATATTGATCAAAAGATGACTGATTGTAAATACCAAATTATAATTATTAGGAACTTAGTTAGGTTGCTTAACTAGATGATAGATGCTCAGAGTTGACATTGATGTTTGTAGAATGCCTCCAAAAGCTGATATGTAGAAGAAAAATATCAAAAATCCTTCTACTAGGTAAGTCCCAATGGGTGTGCCATAAACTACTATATGCTTAATTAACACCTTTGGAGAGGGATTTTTAGGCTCTCTTTAACTAAGATATAATATTGAGATAACCCCAAGCTATGGGAAACCTATGTTGGGGATGAACATTTGGAGTAGTCCTGCTTCCTCTTAGATCCTCACCTAAACTAATACTAAGCTAATTCTTCATAGGGAAAAGGGTTAGAAAGGGGATAAGGGATCCTAATAAAGTCAATGAAGTGATGCACCAAAAAATTAAAGGGGAAACTCCCATAATATTTAACCCACACTATATCTACTAAAGACAGTACTAGCTCACACAACCTCAATATCAAGATAATTTACATAATTATTTCATATAAGAGGTTCAGAGTAAAACACTAATCTAGACCTAAAAAAACATTAAAAACTCCCTAAATAATGTTAGAAAGGAGGAAAATGGATGAGTAATATTATCCTTCACATAATGACATCATACATGACTCACTAAACCAAATCCAAGGCATAAGATAGATAAAGAAAGTCTTATATTACATTAAGAGGTAGTTCTTACAAAGGCTTGACAGGGTCAAGCCAAATCAAATTGAGCATAATTTACAATATACCAAAGAGTTCCCTATCTCCCAAAAAGATAAAAATTCTAAAATATGAGAAAATTTTCAAAGGAGAAGAGAATGGGATAATATAAGAGAAGGGGAGAAGAGAGAAGAGGGAACATGTTTTGAGGACAATTAATGAGCTGCCAGCTACTTTTCCAATCACCATATCTCTATATTTGATCTTCATACCATCTTCCACTTGACTAATTATGTATAAGGACAAAATCCTCCTATCTATGAACCTGACTAAGATTTGGTTAAGTTTTCTTTGGGTAGATACTTATCAAGAGTATGGCTCAGGACATTCCTTCTTTGATTACACATAGTTGCTCCTTGCTTTGAAAATTAGACCTAGGTCTACTATAGAGGAAAACTAATCTAAGATTATTGGTTTTCCTAGAGTCCATATAGATGACACTCTACTCAATGCTAGGTCCTTTTTAGCCACCAAATTATCAACCTTTGATCTATATTAGATCCAAAAAACCTAATCTATATCTACAAAGCCTTGTTAGCAATGTTTGGTCCTTCATTTATGCATTTTAGTCCAACTCAAATTGTATTTGAGATTGATTCTATATATTTCCACCAGCTCAGTTTGATTTATTTTCTTTACATGAGTCAAGATGGTCTATCAACCCTAGTCAAAAAATGTCCTACATTAATCCATCTCCATTGGCTATCAAAGCTAACTTGAATCATTGACCCTTTTGACTTAGCTCACTTTTTTGATCCATGTCTATATGATTGAGCGAGATCTATGGATCCTCTACCTGAGTTAACATGCTATTGACACTTGACATCCATGTATTATCTTCTTGGAATTTCTTGGTCCCACTTACATAATCCTTGCCCTCGCTCTATCAAATTTTCTAGGTACAAATAAATGTGAGTCCTCAAATCTATCTTTGAATTATCAACTCTATCTCTAATTATTACACATGTTAAATGCACATTAATCCTCAAGATCCTAATGCCAATATATTAGTTCATGTGCTTACATCATGTGGTGGCCTCTTAAGCTCTCTGATTGTTTGACCCATTTATGTACCATTGTCTTGGATACTCGATCAAATGCCAACCCTTCATCTACTAGGACCCACTGTTGAACTCCAATAGCTGCTTCATGATCTTAATTTTGATGGTTTATAAGACATCAAAAAATGTTCACATGCTTATTATTGATGTTCATGAAATCATATTTTTTAAGTTTAAAGGATTTTTTTTTACTATGGCTTAATTTTAACATCCACATGACTATCAAATATGTTTGCAAGCCCATCAAATGATAGGCACATAAATGCCAATTTTAAGCTCTATTAGTCCTTTTTCAAATCCAAATGACTATTTCCTTTGAAATTTCATCTAGGATACTTTGTTATGAATTGACCCTTTGGATTTTTGGTTTAGGACACTTTTCTTGAAGATTGTCCCTTTGGGAAAATTATTCATATAATTTTCCCAAAAGAACCTTTGTACTTAGCCACTTTCCAGAAATAAATGACCCTTCAAGACAATTTTCCTAAAAGAACCTTTATACTTAGGCACTTTTTAGAAAGAAATTACCCTTCGGTCTTTATCATAAGGCATCCTTTTGGTGAAGGAATATCCTTTAGGACTTTTTCATGGGATGCTTTGCCTAAAAAGTGACCCTTTGAAAACTCTGTTTAGGACACTTTGTTGCAAAAAGTGCCCTCCAAGTTTTATATTTGGTTCACTTTCCCAATAAAAGACCCTTCGAGAAATTTTTTTGGGATACCTTTCTTGAAAAGTTACCTTAAGATTTTTGCTTTGGACCACTTTTCCTATAGAAAGACCCTTTGTAAAAATGGTTTGGATAATTTTCATGAAAGAAAAGACCATTAGGGTTTTACTTTAGACAATTTATTTGAAAGAAAAGACCTTCAAAAACTATCTTGGATAAATTATCCAAAATAATTCAACACTTATCCAAAAGAAATGAACTTTAGTAAAATAAAAGACCCAAAATAAATAAACTTTAGCCCAAAGACTTGGCCCCAACAAAGGGGTTTTGTACTTAGCTTGTTTGGCTTACAAGCTCTTCCATCCTCATTATAAACACTCTTGATATTATAAAAGGGTATTTGCAACTCTATCCATGTCCTTAGATCCACTACTTCATCAAGCCATGCAACAACTTCATATGTGGGCCAAAAATTGGCCAATAGTGACAAAAATGCAAAAGAGTATTGTTAGGTGCAAGCGACACTCAACACGTTAGAAGCCTAATCTACACCACACCCCCCCCATACTACTAATTGGGTGGAGTGATGATAATAAAATTTTATATACACCCCCCATAATGGGTGGAGTGGAGGAAAAAAGGTCTGTATAAGTGGTTCAAATTCACTACTCAAATACCAAACAAATTGGCACTGTATACACTAGAATAGCTCCATATCATGTTGAAATATATTGTCTAACTATTGAAAAAGACAAGATGACTCTAGGATTCATTAGAATGGCTATAGTTCAATCTATGGGATACTATCAAATATTGAAAATGTGGTGTCAAAAATATAGATGAGTTCTCTTAAGAAGATGGCCCTGGTGGTGATGGGAGAGACAAGCAACTAACAAAGTGAAAAGGTACCCAAAATAGAGAATACAAATATATGAAGAACTGCCAATGACAATTTATAACTTAATATTAGTATAATATATCATATAAACACCAAATGAAAACAAGGAAGACACTAAGCTTCACTAGAATAACTCTAAACAAGGAAACTATCAACATGTTGAAAAAGTCATCACAAATTATGAGATATGCTCAAAAAACAAGGGATCAAAAAAGTGTCTCCATAAAATAATGCAAGGCACTAAGAAAGGGGCCTTGATGGATACATGACACAAACTACAAGTGTGTCAAAGTGTCATCTATCAAAAAATGACAACCTATAAGGCACATGCAAATAGATGTTGGACTCAACTAAAATTGCATTTGAGATAGTGCTAAGCACAATAGTGGATGAAGAATCAAATCCCCACAGACACATGAAGGTAGACAAGGCTGAAATAGTAAACCCCCCATGGTTATTGTATAGCCCTCCTCAAATTTGGTACTTTATATTTTAGTGTAGTTTAAAAAAAAAATTACACCAATAGATCAAGAATAAAAACATATACTTTTGAAAAAATAGCATTCAATTTTGAATTACCGATCAAAAGATATAGTTTTTACAAGGTTATCCCATCATAAATGGATAAAAATAAAACATTGTACCAAAAAATATTAAAAGATTAGAGAAAATTAAAGTATTTATACCATATCTAGAAAAGGTGGATTTGAAATAAATTTGTAGTAAATGAAAAGAATAATCATTCACATAGATCAATCTTTCATGCTGATTTTTCACTTTAAATACAAGATCTAATTTTTTTCCTTGATCATGCATAAAAAAATTGCTGAAAAATAAAATCATAGGGTCAATTTTAGAGCCTCATATCTCCTTGGATATCGATCATAATCCTTATTATGACCACTTTCTATAAACATCTCTAAGTCCTCTTAATTTTCTTAATTAGACACCTATTTGAAGAGAAAACTGATCTACAAGATAGTCATGATTTTTTAGGAAAAAAAATTTATAATTTCTCCAAAAAAATTGTATGGCCAACACAACAGATCTAAGCAAATCATATGCAAATCATTATGACTGATTATATCTAAATAAAATTGATCTAAACATACTCAAAACTAGAAACTCTCCATAATATAGGTGTTTTGAATATGAATAAAAAAATATAGATCTGAAAATAAACCATACAACTTATCTAAAGATTAGAAAAATAATTCAAAAAATGGCAGGTGGAGATTGCTCTAACACCATGATAGATTTAAGAAGAATCTTCAAACAAGATCTCTCCATGAATCCATTATCACAACCATAAAAATTTATCATTATACACAAATAATTAAAAAAATATTATTTCATTCTCTCCTATTCTCAAATGGTTTGTAATAGATATGTACAGATAGGTAGAAGGTAGGAAAATCCTAACCATCTCATGCATGTGGGACTAATTTCCCCAATATATGTGGAATTAAGGCATAAACCCATCATCCTCATGAATGTGGGATAAACATATCAATGAAATAACACCTAAGTAAGCTAAAGAGTAAGAAAATAATATCCTAAACCAACATGAACCCCAATGTTCTAGTAGGAACTGGTACTTTATGTCCTCATGGAAATAATATGTAGAAATTAGGAATTCCAAAGGGTAACTATTTAGCATTTCTTACCACCAGACATCCACTCCTCAATTATACATGGTAGCCAAACATTAAATCTACTTTACATGTTTATATTTATAAAGGTATTTATGACCATATATTTTTCTCTTTCTCATAGCGTATGTGGCAATCCATGCATGGAAGAGTATTGGTAACTCATAAAATAATACCTCATATAGTGGGTCATGAAAATTATATTATACCAAATTTTAAGGATCCTATACACCATAATTTGGAGGCTTCAATGCAATATCTCATTATACTTTCTCCAATAAATGCTTAATATTTTCCAATGATATCCTAAAAATCATCTTTCTTGATCATTGTTTCAACAAGTTTGACTACGTGTCCTAGTAATGGAACCAAATATTGGGAGAAAAAGTGCATACCCTAACACTAATTTTACCCAAAATAGCATATCAATCATGGGATATTTACGTGCTCACCTAAGGCATATATAAAGAGACATGGTCATAGTGGGGTTAGTTAACAATGAATAACTTCCCTATACACATGTCAATACTTGAGTGTTTTTTAAAGATTAATTATCTTCCACTAGAATAGGATAAAATTATCATAAATTCATAACTAACATGAGGTTAATAGTATGTTGTATTCATATTATTAGTTTACAATTGAAATTTATGACAGGTTAGCTCAACAACATAATGACACTCTTTATTATATATTCTCCCCCTTAGTAATGCAATAAGGTAGGATTTTATGATTCCAAGCACCTTGTATTTATGTTCACTAATAGGCACTCTTTAATATTCACTCAACCTTACTATTAGTAACGTTTATTATTATTACAATAAATGTCCTTAATAGAACTAACTCTATATCTATGTCCTAATGTGATATATTTACTTTAAATGGTTTTGTCTTCAACTTAACTACCATCAGACCTTTTTAATTTAATTGGACTAATTTTTACTCCTTTTTCACTCTAAAATCTAAATAACCTCATTACCAATCGTTTCACTCTGCATTCCATACTAAACATTGCACTTCCACGCATGTTCCTTTAACTTGGTCTATTCATGTTAAGTGATCCTAATTATTTTGGTACATTTTCACCATTTCATATTTGAACACTATATTTTATCTTCTTCTATGTGTTGTAATGTATGATCCCAAACTTGGTCAAAATTAGGAGCTAGCAAGATGAAATCCTACCTTTTTTTATCACAACTATAATAAAACTCTACACAACACTACCACACATAACCCTTTTATGGTTTTTTGGGGTTTTCAACCTTTGGTACCCATTAATGTAACTTATCCTATTATACATCAATAGTAGAAACTCATTTCACTCAAAATGAAGTTGATAATTTTTTAAATTAATTGAGTACATTTAGCAGCAAGTGTAAATCATTCTCCAACATGCTAATTCTAAATATGAATAGTGCCATGAAAAGCATAAGACACTACACACCTTATAGGTTGATGTTTGATTCTAGATACACCTACAAAAGGAAAGAATAATAGGACCTTACCATAATCTTTCTTCACTTTAGTATGGTACCTACATCATCACCAAGTAGGAGAGAATGACTTTGAGCTTAATATTTTATTTTACCTTGGATTTCACCTAGTATTCAATGCAAAACTCTTACACAATTACTTTACACCTTTGTTGGATACTTTAAATACTAAAAAGACTCTTAAATGTATGGATATTAATATATATTTCATCATTTTAGTAGAATTAGATCAAGTCATTGACACTCGAGTCAAATAGACACATTGACAAGAAATACCTCTCTTCTAGATCATAAAATTATTTCAAATGCATTACCAGGGAAAATGGATTACAAAATTATTAGTTACCAATTTGTTTCCAAACCTATTACTACAACTTCATCCAATGGGGACAACTGATCTTCAAGGAGGGGTGAATGATCTAATAATATCTAGGTCAATATATATTAACATAGTTTACCATTATTACATCTCTAGCCTTGCACTAACATCAACAATAGTAAAACTTTAGGTTCTTCATCTATGTTCCAATTTTTAAGATAAAATTCCACTTATGTATCACTACACAATTCCTGTAGTGTTAGTATTGTAGAAATAAACACACCAATAATGGTAATTAGTGATGCCATAGCATGTATCAACTATGAATTGGTTGCTACTAGTTCCTATATCAGTTCAACCAATGCCTTATATTATTCCATTATATATTAATTGACACATCTATTATTTATATTTGGTTATATAGACATAGACAAGAATGAATTTATGGAGTACATAGACACCATATATCTGATGTCTCAGATATTATATATAACTTAGTATAATAAACCTTTGTTATATAATTCTACATTTGTTGTCATCTTCTTCTTTGCTTTTCAAGTTCTTTAATGCATTACATGTTCATATCCTTATGCTAGAGAAATGGGAGCTAAGGTCGACCAGGAATATAAATCACAACACAAAACTAAGTGTTGAGGTAATTAAGTAATAATATATTTAAGTCTAAAGGTTATCAAACCCTTATATCATCCATTATATGTTAGGCATGTGAGAGTATCCTAATTTTCACAAAGGAGACCAAGGGTTTGATCCCCACCAACCTCCTATCTTTCCTTTTGTTATAAATTGTGGTGTAGATTTGAATGGTGGTATTTGGTGGTGGTCACAATGGAATTTGATGGAGTTTAGTTTGAATATTAATCATTTACATGGAAATT